>JAJAGP010000502.1:0-259683 GCA_025084515.1 Ancistrus triradiatus
TATATATATATATATATATATATAGTTTATGTATACTTGTAATTTTGATTGAATGTTTAAAAATGATCAATCATGAAAAGAGGCTCAATAAGGGTCTGTACAGGTCTTATTAGCAATTCTTTTCCTATTTATAATTCTCGCTTGCGCAGTTTGTTTTCAGATGTCGCTGAAAGCACATAAAAAAGAGACAGGTACCTAAAAGATACAGTTGGAACCTCTTTGACCCTTCACTCACCCGGGACAGACAGAATGTGGAACGAAATGACAATCAGACCAAGCGCAATCGTTGGACTGGGCCATGCCACCCAGGGAGCCGAACTGCTAATGCCCAGGAAAAGACCTCGCTGCCCTGGGGCAATACACAAACACAGACACCCTTGAGAGCAGCACTCTGTGTGTACATTACATTATTATTGCTGTGGTCGCTTAGGAATTGCCACAATTGATCATGGTTAATTTATGTAAAAATATTGCAGTTTGTCCAGAAATGAAGTTTACCTCTCTGTTTATAAATTAGCTATAAAAACAGAGACAACCATTAATGCAAACACAGAACTACAAATAACTACATCCAGCAGAGGGAAACTGTCTGACCTCATGGCAAGAGGGAATACAGCAACAAGATACGGGGTGATTATCCTGCATGAGCAAGATCTCTCCCCATTGAAACTTCCCAGAGGACAGGTGTCATCACAGTCAATGTCCAACACTATTTTCAGAAAACCACTGGCACCCCGGTACACCCAGGCACAGTCCAGAAAAGTCTTGTACCAGTGGTCGTCATGGAAGGGTTGCAGCCACAAAACCAAAGAGGGAGAAACAATGCTAACTGACTCATCAGGGCACAAAAACATGAGGACTGGAGTCCAATGCAATGGCAGCATAACATGGGTCAGTGTCTGCATTCAACAGTGAAGCATAGTTGAAGTTCTCTGCAGGTTATTTATTTAAGAGGAGTTGGGGATTTCTTCTCAGGAGTGTGTGTGGGCGTCGGGCTATTAATTTTGACCCAGAGAGGTTGCCACCAGTACAATATGCATTTTTACAGAAATAAATGGCTCTATTCGAGTGAATTGACGAGACAAGTGCGAACCCAGTAGCCACCACTAAAGCCGTGGTACAGTGTCCGTACCACCATGTTTTGTTTTCACAATCCTATGAATGAACTTGAGAATTGTGGGATTGCAGAGGAAGCAAGTGAAAGGTTAAGTCTTATCTTTTGCCCTCCGAGTCTGCTGACTCCAGTGGGGTCTCCATCTGAATAAAAATCCCATGATCAGAATCAGGTAAAAGCAAGGATGAGAGACAGACTGAGAATTCACACACACATACACACACACACACACAATACACAAACAGACTTACACACATACCAGCCTTTCCCCGACCTCAGCCTCTTCTCCCACAAGCCCCTGAGTGCAGCTGCCTGGCACCAGACATATATTCCAAGCCTCAGGCATCAGAGCAAACACAGGTCACTCTGCATGAATGAGAGATTAGACTGAATCGATGTAATTGTTATATATCTGTCATTCGGTTTTCAGAATCGAGTCCTGCTTACATGTTTGGTTAATGCATAAAGAAAAAAGTGGTAGCCATACAGACACGAGACGGACCCTCACGGCTTCAAAAATGTGTATTTATGAACTCAAGGAACTTTTCTGGATCACATGCGACACGTTTTTCAGTAGTAATGTTAAACTTTAATATATATGTGAATTTATGGATTTTTTACTTGCTTTTTCTCCTTCTATTTACACATTTCAAATTTTGAGCACTTCCATTTCCTCCTCTTTTCTCTCACTTATTTTCTCACATTCTCGCTCTTACTTTTTGCATACTTTCTTCTTTTTTCTTTTTCTCTTTAATTGATGGTCTCAAGTATGGTCTTCCTATTTCTTTCTTCCCATCTTTCATTCGTCTTGTGTATATCATTTTGCTCCATTTTCAGTTTTTTAATGTATTACTATTACTATTATTAATTATTTCTTGTGTTTCCATTTGTCCATCTTTGTTCTTTCTTTCTTTAGCACCTTTCAAGCAACATTTCTTGACAATATACACATTTAGGTTCCTTTACAACATGAAAAAAAAGGAACTCAATCATCTTTGTCTCTCCCATTATTTTTCGTCCCTCCTTACTAGTTGCTTCTCCAATTTTTTCCTTTTTATACATTTCTAATTATTGACATTTTTCCCTTATTGTTTTGAGTTTGTCATTTATTTCACTTTAAGTTCTTCTTGCTTTATGTGTCTCTTCCTGTTATCTTCTTTTTTTCTAATATGTTTTGGTTTTCCTTCTGTTCTATATATTTCCATCTATTCCTTTTTACTCCTTTTTGTCAGAAGATAGCGATGAGTTTAGAAGTCTGTTATAAAGAATTTGTAGAGCCCTGCTTTATAGGTTAATGGCTATTTTTGTTTATTGCAAATGTGTTTCTTATTTTTGTAATTCCAGGATAAATAGGTTAAATAGATGAAATAGACTCCTAGCATTTGTAATACAGTAAACCTCAAGGATACTGTAGAGTAGTGTGTGTGTGTGTGTGTGTGTGTGTGTGTGTGTGCCCACATTAAATTCTCATTCTCATTCACATTGCACTTTAATCACTGATTCTGTAGCGTCTTTCATGTGCCTCTGTAAAGGTGTTTTTGAGAAGATGTTAATTAAACTGCATATTTACACAGAAACTAAATCACCTTTTCTTCTCGGCTCTGTTTACTACCTCACATCCTCTCAGCAGTGCTGTCTCTCAGAACATTAGACACTTTCCACTGCTGGTAAATTAATTAGTTTTGCCTTGAGTTTTAATTTGTTGTTTTAAAGTGCATGAAGAAAGGAGTGGGAGGACAAGAGAAGACAGCGTGTTTGGATTGAAATTTCTCTCTTTGTAAATACAGTGACCCGAGTTTCTGATGCTCGTTCTTTCTCTTTTTTAAACCCGCTTTTAGGCTCTGACATGTCCACAACAGGAAAGGAAGGAGATGAAGGCTGCGCTCTCCTTTGAGGTTTTTGGAGCTAATAGGGATGTGTTTAAATTGTTTTATTCTCGCAAATCGTCAGTCTTTTTTTTTTTCCAGCGGCTCTTTTGAGTGATTAAGGAAAGTTCTAACAATTTGAGCGTGGATTGAAACCCCTCAGTGGATTGCAGACCCCCCCCCCCACAAATACTGTAGATCATTTCAATTCGCATGTTAGCGTTACTGTTGAATCCTTTCGAATGACCTTGAGTTTCTGCGTTAATTACTCATACACGGTCTAATCTTTCCTCAAGGTCCAAATGATGGACAAACACAATCTACACCAACAACACACAAAACATGTCTTTTATAAGGACTAGTATGACAACCCTTTTTGATAAATGGTAGATCCACCTTTAGCAGCAATAACGTTTCCTGTAACTGCAGATCAGACTGGCGTACTGGTGAGGACAAGTTTTGGACCATTTCTTGCATGAAGAGGTCATATCACATCATCTACGTTCGGTTATAGCGAATTGACTTCAACTAAGCTTTAGGTAATGCACCACTACCCGAATGTTCTCTCATAAAATTTCTTCATAGTGACTTCATTTTTGCAAAAACTGCAAACTGTCTGGGATGAAAAGCACAAAAGAAACTCCCCAATTTATGGTGTTGTCTGTACCATGCTTCACAATTAGCATAAGTGTCCTTTTTTCTCCAAGTATAGCTGGTGACTTCTGATTACATTTGAGAAGTTTGAAATTTCCCATTTCAACTCAAGAGCTACAATTTTTGGACATTTCCCAGTATTGATGGTGGTACTATTGTCATTTCTAAATTTCAGTAGCATGCAGAATAAATAGTAACTATTTCATCAACAGAATAGCAGGGCAACATTAGCAAATACAGAATCTTCCAAGTCTTGGCTCGGAATTATACCCCAATTCTGAGAGCTTTACTCTGAACTAACTGAACAAGAAATTTTCTAATTTTGGGGATTCCAAGGTCAGCAACAATGGATGTAACTTCAGTGTAGTCAAGTTACTTTTGTAAGTCACCTAGTAGTCCAGTGATTGTAGTTTTACTGTAGGTGTGCTTCAGTTGTGTTGTGTCCAATATGAAGGATGAGAGTCTGTAGAACCTGGTGTAAGGACAACATTGAGATCAACCTGTTCGTAATAACCCAAATGTATATTTCAGATCTAACCTGTATTTTGCAGTATTATAATAACGTCCAGAAGAACCTGGCATTTCTGTAAGCATGTGACCAAGACAACTGGCAGCGCAATTGCTCCAAGGGTGAGAGAGTCACATACAGGCCTGAAAAAAAATCAGTGTATCTAGAAAAGCATCAAGCGAAATCTGAGTGCTGCCATTAAGCAGAATGAACAGTAGCAGAAAGAAAGGGATGAGACCCAAAAAGAGAGCGAGAAAGACAGAGAGGCTCAGAGGGAGAGAGTGAGAGTGGGAGAAAGAGATGGAGTGAGAGGGGCACAGTGAGAGGATTGTTCCTCACAGACTGACTGTCCTTTTAGTCTTATCTCTCACAGGTTCCCTTACCGAAAACCAAGGAGCGAGAGAGCAAGAGTGAGGAGACAGAGGAGAAAAAAGAAAGGTTTGCTCCTATTACCCTTTTCTCTTATTTCTGTCTGTCTGTTTCGCTCCATTTCATTCCTCTCCATTTTCTTTTGTCTGTCCTTTCTCATTTCTTGTCCTTCTTCTCCAGCAATGTTCCACCGTTCTGCTCCAGATACTTGCTAGCCGTCCTGTCTGGGTATCAACACACTTTGTCTCTTTACTCAGGTTCCTCCAGTGTCCAAGTCATTTGTAAGCAATTCTGCACAGACAGTACTTGAAGCAAACTCGCATGCGTTACTGATTAACGGGGCTGCAAACAAACACTCATCTTAACGTTTGAGAGAAGGGAAAATGACTTCTAAACAAGATTAGCAAGCAAGTGAACCTGTGTCACACTGTTCCTCACTGTACAGGCATTGGAAAGCCCCAGTGAGGAACCAGTTGCACTTCCTCCAGTGCCCATATCCTTTATGCTCAAACTGAGGGAAAGTAAAATTTCACAAACGTGTGAACCACCGTTAAATGCATGAGTAACCACTGAACCTCAAACGTCGCCAGTGTTACTAAGGACTTGCCAAGACTCCACATGATGGAATTAACTTCCACCGAATGACAGAATGGCTGGGTCGCACCCTGGGTCCGTTTGCAGCCATAGATATAGACAAACAGTGGACACTGGAACCCCAAACCTGAACACCACTCTGGGAGTCAGTCATCAAACATACAGGCAGAACCAGACTGGCACGGACCTACAGGGATGCAGGATTCTAGATACAGCACAAGCCAACTGATAGATAAACCTCTTCTTGCAAGTGGTGGAATACAAATCAGTGACACATTTGGCTGGGCAAGGTGATGTTTGTCTGTCATCTGGATTGTGCATCAGGTCCAAAGGGTATGGAGCATTCAATCACTCAAAGGCAAGACTGCATTATTCCAAAGGCAGGAGTTCTTGGTTCATCTCTGTGTTCCACTGGACTAAAGATAGTACTGTGGGTATTTAAAAATATATCGAACATATAAATTAACAATAAAAAAAATAAAGTCCTGAAAAACAATATTATAAATAGTAAAATTATTTGACCCGTTTCCCGACCCCACCAAGGTAAATTCTGACAAAAGATCCTAAACAGACTTCCTTTTAATCGCATTGCTCTGATTTTCAGATGTGTTTTAAACATGGCACATGGGCCTCATGTCATCAGCTAAACGTGCTGCACTGCTGATAGGGCGCGAATCGGAGGGTGGGGCGCGATTCGGGAGGGGGATAATTAGATATCAAAGGCAGGAGCGGGGACAGGGAGGAAGGCGCAGGCCTTGCTCTGATGCTAAAGCACTTATTAATGAGATAGGCCTTATCTAGCGTCCTTGGAGGAATTCTGCCTTTGATCGGCCCCACTTTGGACTTAATACATTTTTGATTGATAGGCCGAGATGACAGAGGAAAGAGGCGCGGGGACGGGCGCGAGGGCCAGCAGGGAAGAGACGGAGACGCATGCAGAACGATGCCCTTCATGCGATAGAGCAACCTGCGTGACGTGAACACGGGGGGAATGTGTGCAGCATACAGGGTCTGTATTCGTTCAGGTAGAAGGAATCTCCATCTATATGCGTGCACAATAACTTTGATATGCTACCCATGAGCTGTACAAGGTCATAATATGGCCCCTGTCCTCATTTAACATGCGTTAACCTTTCTATTTGGTTCATAAGCTTGACAATCGCATAGCACTGGACGGGTCTGATTCACTGCCAACAATGTCAGAAACTTTGTGTAAATGAACAGCAAATATTACCAGTCATACCAGTCAGCCAAAACTGAGACGACTGTTACTACCTAAATCCCGACCTTTACAGTTGTCTCCAGAAGTCACAGGTAGAGTAAATGGAAAAGAAAAGCAATGAAGCCGAGAGAGGTGGGTAAATCAAACAAGCCATAACTGAAAGTCTGTCATTGTCTGTTACCTCTATTTATCAAAAAAGCCAACCAGGGCTGCACAGGACGACCCATAGGAGAGCAGATCAATCAGGCCGACAGGCACATTTCAGCAGCCCCAATCAATCACTGTAATAAAGCAGGAACAGTTGTGTTATTCTAAAACTACAGTCTGAGTGAAGACAAGTCCACCGCGATGGAGGCATACGCTATGCAGAAAGGACAGCGTTCACACAAGACAACATCCGGATAAAGAGACAAACTGTTTTGGTATGATTTTTGATAATTTGGTAGGTTTTTAAAGAGAAAAGTAGGTAGGTTACTGTATTATTGATAAATACTCCAATGTGAACGTTCTGGCCTGCTGTGTGCTCTGCTTATGAGTGTAGAGTTGAACGAACCAAACAAATGACAAAGTCAGTACCCTTGCAACAAATACTGTAAAATGCAATTGTCAATCCAATATGCAAATTAAGATCCTTGAGTCTGGTAACTCGGAAGCATCTTAGACAGCCATGTTCCTCTAGACACATGCACCTGACTAGATATAGATATTTTCCAAGCCTGTTTTTAATTGGTGTGGCAGGCATTGAAAAACAAACTACAGCATTAGTTCAAAATGACCAGTCTTGGGACCAGCTATAATGCATGTATTGTTCCAAATTAAAAGTCACCACCTGTTGTTAAAAGTATAGAAACTCTCTGATACAGTGGGAATTTGGTTGTCCAGTTACAACGTGAATGAGAAAGACAGGAGCAGAATGACTGAGCAGGGCGAAGATGGAGCTCCTGAGTAGATAAGAAATAATGGAACAGAAAGAAAAAAAAGTGATTAAAAAGAACAATCAGAGGCCTGGAGACTGATAAACTTTCCACACAATACTCAATGTACTTTTCACACCGAGCTCATCCTCATGGTCATCACATGGGGATTATTGTAATTCATGTCCCTTCGTTTGAAAGTAGAAAACAAAAAGAAGAAACTAAAAGACGAGAAGGTACCTGAGGAGAGACAACCGGTGTCAGGCCTTATTTCGGCAGAGATGCGAGACAGACAGGAAGAGGACCATAAAGCATGCAGCGACAGCACACACATCACGCTGACAGGCCAGCCGCCTGCAGGACAGATAACACAGCCCTGCACTGCGCTTCTGCCTCTATCAACCACATCCATCATCCACCCCTCCATTTACACCTCCGCCTGCCGTGCCCCAATGCTCGCCCACCCAACCACACCTGCCCCCGCAAAAACCTCCATCCCATATACATCACAAAGAGCTAGGAGAGATGATATAAATGTGTGGTGATTATCTAGATGGATTCTTCACACATATGGACGGAGTAGAAGTCCGATCCTTCATGTGCACCAACTCTGACCTGGTGGCATTTAAATATAATAGTGTGGCTTATGAATTCTGAAAAAAGGCCTTTTTTTCCTCTTGGTGAACATTTGTTCAGTTTGATGTCTGTTAAACAAGTAAGGCAGGAAGTAATTGTTAGATTTCCACCAATCATTTAAATGTCATTTAATTAGCCTTGCAAAAAAAACAGCACCAACCACCATAGGCTTTTTTCTGCTGGTCTATTGTTGGTTTAAACTAGGTAATGGTGGGTCATATTCATAAAACAGTCAAAGATATAGATGGTGGCAAAATCTTAGACAACTTGCGTTCACAGACTTTGGCAGATGCTCTTACCCACAGGAACTTACAGCTCGTACAATCCTGCAGTCCAAGTAATTGTGGGTTGTTCAGGGACCCAACAGTGTCAACTTGGCAGGGGTGGGATTTGAACCCTGGACTTTCTGGTCCACAGTCCCAAATTTAGACTAGGTGGTTCAATTAACTAATGTAATAACATAATAAAATTCACTTCGAGCTAAATATACAGGTTAAGACAACAATGTAAACTTCCAGAAATGCAGATTTCATGTGACAAGCATGTTCCCTTTCAGGTCAGACAGTGCATTGGGTTAGCAAAGCAGTTGTACATGTAACCAGTTTTACCATTTTTTGTTCCTGAGAATGGAATCTGCATCTCTATCAGTTTAGTTATTAATGCTAATACCCTGGGGTATTTAATTGGGTTATTTAATTAAGAGCAATAAACATTTAAAAGTGAGCATGGTTTAATTCCTGACCTTCCGTAACTTTCTTCCAGAGGTTCTTGCTGGCCAAACCGAATTTGCACAGGTGCCTGCAGTCACTGCCTTGTGTTTCCTTTGACAGAAATTACAATTAGGGGAGAATTTATTCAAAGAGAAGCAAATGACCCTTCAAGGCCACCATTGTTCACTCATCACTCCGGTTTTGTTTGCTCGCCTCGCTCGCCCTTGTTGCTCATAAAGGAGAGTGTGTGCGCGCCATGGCAGTAATTATGCAAATAGGCGCCGACACTTTTGTTGAAACAATGTCGATAGGAACGCCCCTCTTACACACATGCAGTCCATCTGAGTGTCTGACCCAGCCTGGGGTTCTCCGATGGTGAAGTTCCATCACGACCAGTCGCGGCTCGCTTAAATCCAAAAGAAACCCTGACAAAAGAGCCAACAATGACTGTCATCGGCTCTGGCTGCGGCTCCACTGCTTTATCGGGATGTGTTTCGGCTTTAAAAGTAGAGCTCTGTCAAACTCTTTATTCAAGCTGTCTGACTAGCTCTTTCTCTCCTACAGGCTGTTTTCGTCCTTTATTAAGAAGGCAATGACTGTGTGCTGACAGTTTAGGGGTAAGGTGACGTCGCTGTCATATAAGCACACTTTAGGACGAGTGAAGAGACTTTTAGTGCACCCTTAATGAGCGGTTTGATTCTCTCATGAGGAGGGCTCTCGGGATTCTTATCGCAGCTGCTGTTCTTTAGGAACTCTCCTTGCAGAGCACTTCTAGTTCAGAAATACTGTTCGGTCATTTTTAGGAAACGGGTGTCTTGCTAATAAACAAAAAAGTCCTCCTTGACAAAAAGCATCCAGATAGAAATTCAGGACTACCGCAAAACTGCAACTGCTTCCTCCGCTGCCCTATAAAATGCTCTCAGAGGCTACTTTTGGGTAGTGTACCTCTTGCTAAGAGATCGCCAGAGACTCTGCCAGAGACAGAAAAGCAGGACTGTGGTTTAGACAAATTGCCCGGCCTCCCCGAAACACTTGGCAATGCCAGTGCAGTAATAAGAACAGGGTTAAGCAGGAGTAGGTGTGCTGGACACAAATGAAGAGCAAACAAGTGTGCAGGAATAACAGCTTTAAAAGCAGCAGCTGTGCTAAACACAACTATGAGGTGCAGCAGTCACGGAGTTAAGCGGCAGTAGCTGTGCTGGACATGCTAATCAACACTAATAGATGTGCAGTAATGGCACAGAGTTGAGCGACAGTAGCTGTGCCGGACACGCTAATAAAGTGCTAATAGTCGCGGCTTTACCAGCACGGTGGAGGTCGCGGTGCGCTCGGTGTTATTGTGCTAATGGGAATGCAAACAGTGGGGAGGCTCAACCAATTACATTACACAGTTATTTCAGTTCATCTCCTCCCTTTTGTCCCTCCAGCTTCACTCTGTTCTGACATACCTGCATATATACCATATACCCCTCTCTCTCTCTCACACACACACACACACACACACACACCCCGAGGAGGGAATTGGATAGTAATGCATGTTTGGTAACAGGATAGCCTATTGAGACGCATGCTGCTAATTTGTCATGGACAGGTTTCCCTTCAGGGACACACACACACACACACACGTTGGTTTATAGCAGAGACATCACATACTGTACGTCCACATGATGACTTCATTTAATAATAATACAAATTGGTTTTACACATCTTACCTTTCCAATCTGAATACATAACGATGAACACGTTGGAAATCTTGCTGCTGTGGATTTCCTCCCCAATTAGTCCCTAGAACTGTTTGGTGTGAAAGCAGCTACTGAATCACTGTGCTATGGCCTCATCTGCTCTTCATCGATTCAACCCGAATAAATGAGGACTCTAGTGAATGTGTAAAGGAGTGATGGGATTAGTGCATTAAGTGTGTGATTCTGTAAGTGAGAAGAATCTTGATTATCGAAGGATTATTCATTTCACGACCAGGTTGCACGTCTGAGGGGGAAAGAGTGAGTGAGTAAATAATATTGTGAATGAGTGAGACAGGAGACATAACAGGAATGAGACATGAAGGAAGCAAATGGCTGAGGATCAAATTAATTGACTAACAGTCTGTAAGGAATCAGCAAATCCGTGGCTATCGAACATGACATTTGTTCATCAGGCTCATCACCGACGCAGAGCAGCTAGGGGGCACAATGACATTCCTCCCACTCCCTCTCCTCCCCCCACATCCTGTTTAACTCTGGGAAGGGAGTGGAGTGTTGGCGGTGGGAATTCTGTCCGGCCCTAAATTAACCTTTGGCCCCTCCCGCTGGCTTTAAACAGGCCAGACACAACAGTCTCTGTGCCGTGACACCAAGCTTCTGGTTCAGACGAGGGGCTGAATGTCTCCTGCGGCAAAGCGCCCACGTTCACACAAACACCACTTTACATCTACAAACGAGGTCTGTAGCGGCACCATTCAGGGCTCTGTGCGGATGACGCTGTTCAAAGCTGATTGTTTTGGCTGCCTTGTACTTTTTTTGAAACAGCAGCTAATTGTTTATGATATTGTTTGTTATATATTCTGTATGTACATCGACCATTTTACAAATTACTGTCTTCAGTTCAGTAACTGTACAGAGCGAAACCTGACAAGATGTAAAAAAAATAAATAAATAAATAAAAATAAAAATACAGAAAATTATATACAGAATTTAAATTCAGGCCTCCAGGCAATTTCCAGCATAAAAATAAACAAATAAATGTACAAAAAAAAAGACCAAATGAAAAAATGCCAATTGTTTAAAAATAAATGAATCGATACTCGATAGTGCATAAGCCAAAGCAAGTAACTGATTATTAAGCAACCATTAAAATCCCTAAGCACTATTAAAAATCATTATCCAATAAATATTAGTGCTCCCCTCCCTCAGACAAAAAGCCTATCGTGTCTGCCTGTGATGCCCGAATGAACAGAAGCTCCAAAATAATTCATTAAAACGTTTAAATACAAATACCTGCTGAATGAACTGTATGCACTCACTGGAAGAACCTACCAAACTTCACAAACAGTAACTAGATACAGCGTTCAAACCCTGATCCCTGTAGGTACGTACCTTGCCCACATTCACAGTTCAGTCCTTGTGGTTGTGGGTTAAGCATCTTTTTGTTACCATAAAACACTAACCGACCTTTTATTTACATGTATGAAAAGTGGTGGCTGAGTGGTTAAGGTACTAAACCTCTGAAATAAAGGTTGTGGGTTCAAGCCCCTGCACTGGGTGCTTGAGCAAAGTCCTAAACACATAGTTGCTTAGATTGGACCTGGTCATATCAGTATGTGGGATCAGTTCTAAGTGACTTTGGATAAAGGCACCTGCTAAATGTTGTAATATAAATGTACAAACACAGACACACACACTACATGTACTGTCAATTAACACGTCTTCAGATTCCTCACCGACCTCGTGGATTAAACCCCAGTCAGCAGTATTACATATAACCAGGTTGTTGATTAGACATGAGTGACATCATCAATCCATTGCTGCTGAACTTGTGCCCTCTCAGCACTAACATACACACTTGCAGTGTGAGAAAACGACCTCTGTGCTGATCAAGCATGTTTCGCTGAAGCCTGCCACCAGACCTGGAAGCACAGAGGTCAGCACTTGAACCCAGAGTGCAAGGATTTGACACCATGGGTCAGTCAGCCAGTAAGCACTTAGTGATCCCAGATCATATTCATTAGTGTCACCATCCCATTTATTTTCTCTCTCGCTCAGTCTGGCTCTCACCTCTTAATCCTTCACCTTCTCCACCATCCTAAACCTAAAGTTTATTAGCAGAGCATTAGCATTCTTTGTGAAAAATAAAGAATGTTTGTTAGTCTAAACTCA
The DNA here is from genome assembly GCA_025084515.1 of Ancistrus triradiatus. Classification (NCBI taxonomy): domain Eukaryota; kingdom Metazoa; phylum Chordata; class Actinopteri; order Siluriformes; family Loricariidae; genus Ancistrus; species Ancistrus triradiatus. The sequence continues at coordinate 12,459 of JAJAGP010000502.1, forward strand.
AGTGAACCCTGAAATGCTGAATGTGAAAGCCCCCAGCAAGGCAGACAGACTACGGAACCCAGTCCTACCTCTGGTCCCATGGTTCATATCCCACCTCTGGCAAGTTGTTCCCCTTGCCTTAGGACACGATTGCCCTGTTCTATCAGGCAGATCCTTGTTCGCCTCGTCCCTGTTTGTCTCTTTGTTCTGCAGAGTCTTGGTGGGTGGGGCTGTGGTAGTGCGAGCAGACCAAAAATATTAAAGTTTATTTCCTAAGTATACTTTATGTAGCATGTATACTAAGTGTATTAGTAGTATATTTGTCAGTGTACCATTTCAATATTTCTTGGGACTAAAGTGACCCACTTAGTTAAAACGATACTTTTAAGTACAAGTACTCCCCATTTTACAACGGTCTAACTTACAATAGTTCAACTTTACGACAGGAATCCGATAATGCACATAGATTCAGCAGAAAACCTACTGACCATGGTGCTACATACTAATACTAAGAGTCATGTGCTACCGAAACAGACAATAAGCTAATGATGCAAATGCTAATACAAACAGTGCTATTATTAAATATATTGCATAAACAGAGTGCACATTTACACAACATGTAACCATAAACACAGAACTAGGACCTAAAGTACTGAACATGGAACAAGACACAAACCAGGAACCACAAACCCTGAGAAACACAAACACTGACAAGAGTAAGAAACTAGCAACCAGGGAAACAACAACGAAGAAGAAGAAGAAGCAGAAGAAGAAGAAGCAGAAGAAGAAGAAGAAGCAGAAGAAGAAGCAGAAGCAGAAGAAGAAGCAGAAGAAGAAGCAGAAGAAGAAGCAGAAGAAGAAGAAGCAGAAGCAGAAGAAGCAGAAGCAGAAGAAGCAGAAGAAGCAGAAGAAGCAGAAGAAGAAGAAGAAGAAGAAGAAGAAGAAGAAGCAGAAGAAGCAGAAGAAGCAGAAGAAGAAGAACATGAACATGAACATGAACATGAACATGAACTCCAGACTTACAGAGCAAGGTGCAGAAACACAACCCAGTAGTCAAAACAGAATGAGAAGGCCAAACACCACATGCTCAGAAAGGAGGGTTTATATACTCTAGCTGCAGCAGGCTGTAATTGGCTTGCCTGTTGTGGAAGCCGAAAAGTGTCAGAAGGGAGCCATGGCTCTCCAGCCCACCTTGTCCTGACCGGTATACTGTTAGTTTACTAGTTATATACTTGTAGCCCACATTTATACTTGTAAGTATACTCCCAGTAAGCTACTGTACTTACTGGGAGTATACTTACTTTAGTGCATACTTGTAAGTGCACTAAAAATAATACTTATGCTTTACAACTTCTATATTATTTTTTGCACTTTTCATATATTACTAGGTTTCTATTTAGGTGCATTTTTTATTCTTGAAATATGTACTTTAAGTACACTTGAAGTCCACACTAGCAGTGGACTACACATATAAAACTTCACATGATTAAAAATATAATTGTTTTCTTCATAAATCAAAGTCCAAGTTTGGGATTGAACTGGAGGTCAATTAATGTAACCTCAGGCAGACGCACTGGATTCGACAATGATTTCCAAGTCCACTTTATCTGAGACCAAGACAAGACTGAGTCCAAATGAAAGTTTTGAGACGAGACCATGATGGCTCGTTTATGGTCTCGAGATGGAGACCGGCCTCAAGTACTACAACGCTACTCTCGACTACTCGTTAGAAGGCTGTGACCTCAATTATACAGTATACTGTATAGGACTGTGGTAGCCTAGCGGTTAAGGTACTGGACTATGGACCAGAAGGTCCAGGGTTCAAATCCCACCTCTGCTAAGCTGCCACTGTTGGGTCCTTGAGCAAGACCCTTAACCCACAATTGCTTGGATTGTAAGATTGTACCAACTGTAAGTATCCCTGGATAAGGGCGTCTGCTAAATGTAAATGTAAATGTAAATGTATTTGGTGGACCGGTAATTGGAAAGTTGTAAGTTAAAACTTTGCCAAAATAGCCACCTGAAGCGTTAATGGCTCACCTTGGTTTTAAGTCACTCAGGATAAAGGCATCTACTAAATGCGACTGATGTAGCATACACAAGATTCATATCCTCGATGTGATGAACATGACATCAGTGCTTCATGAATCAGATCAGGTGTGTTGGGGGATCACACGTTCTTCTTGTCTGATAGCGCAAGAGGGAATAGCTGATCAGGAATCAGACCCTCCTCTGCAAATCAAAACCACCATGATCTCGCCACAATCTTTCTCTCTTCAACCGGTGTTGTTTGTGATTTTAAACCTCAGAGAGGTGTCCCTCGGATGAACCGCGAGTCCGGAGGACGGGTTGCGTGGTGCCACGGTCCAAGGGTTCTGCGGTGTGTGCGTGTGGAGTTCGGGTTGCATATTAAACAAACAACCGGGCCGTTTTGAACGGCCAGCGCCAAGCTCGGCTCCAGTTAAGTAAATTAGTGTAAATTTGCACAAGTAACCTAATTTGGAGAGAAAACAAAGACTGGAATTTAAATTGGCCACAATGGCGAGGAAGAAATGAGCCGAGGCTGAGCGAGAGGCTAATGGTTTGCATAGGCCGTCGCTGTCCTGCTGTGCGTTTCTGCATTTGTGTGTGAGGGATAGAAAAAGATAAAGTTACAGTCCAGCAAACCAAGCATGAAGGAACAGGTCAGCAAGTGTCAGGAAGGAATTTATTAGCATTTCTACCGAATCATGTCAAAAGAACAAGAAAACTTTGCTTGACCCTGCTAATATGAAAAAGCAAAAAATACAACCAGATTGTATGAGTTGGTATGAGAAACACACACACACACACACACACACACACTGTCTACATAGTTTTAGTTCCAAGTACAGATCTTGTACACACATCGCAGGTGAAGCGATCCTCTAATAGCCTACCGATCGCATTGTATGTACAGTACAGTTATAAAGTTATACATGGCTGTCATAATCGTGTTCGTCTGCGTCTGACTTGTTTATAAACCGTCTCTGACAGGGCCAAATGTTTAAACTAACCTGCCCTGTTTGTGTGTATGTCAACGTTGCCATGTGTGTATGCTCACGGTGTCCGTGCGCTCCAATGTACGGAGGTCAAAGCTCCGGTTTTTAATGTACATATGCAACCCCTTAAGACAGCATTTTATGAAAACAGTGGCTGTCCTCCAATCAGATAAGTCTGCAGGACAGGAGGGAGAGAGTCTCCAGAGGGCAAGAGAGGAAACACGGTGAGGGAGGAGGGGAAAATTGAGGAGGAAGGTAGAGGATGAGCGCTAAAAGCAAAGGAAAATAAGTTTAGTGTGTACTGGGTTATATTCAAATGGTCTGCTATACAGCGATTGAAGCTATGATCAAGAATTTCAAACAAAAGCTTATCTACAGTAAGCACTTTAGCCTGGTCCCACTGGCTCCAGAGCCAAACCCACCCAGTAACACAGGGTCCAAAGCGGGGCCAGACCAGACATTAAAACGTGGCGTGTCAATATAAAAGTAATATAGATATGTTTAGCTCTGGTTCATTGTTTACTTCGGCCCTTTCTTGTGTGTCAGTGTTTCTTACCACTTCAACCGATTACTTAGCTTTAGCTTTTTTAGCACCTCTGCTAAAACTCCCACTATTGCATCCTTAAAGGTCCTTAACCCACAATTGCTTGGATTGTAAGACTCAAGTTGTAAGTCAGATGGAGGGGGATCATCCCCAGACGGAGCAACGGTGACCTGCAATCAGCCCTGCAATCGAGTCTCATCCCAGCCCAGTGCCTCCTTCTCAGGGACAGGTACCGAAAAACAAAGTGTAGACAAAGAGCAGGTTCACTAGTGACCAGGAGTTCATAAGTTTAGCTGTTTATCCCACAGTTTACTACAGAGCTTCTGTCAGGACTTTTTACTATGTAAGTTACTTGGTCTGTACTTGGAAGCCACTTTGGATAAAAGCTTGTAATCTGTGTAAACTGAATGTAACATGACTCGGAAAGGAAATTATAAAGTTTTAATGCCCCTCCTTTCTGTTTCTCTCTCATTCTCTTTCGTACAGTCTTTCTTTCTTTGTAACTTTTGCAGCACGTTCCCTTCCACGGCTCTAATTTCTTCCTGGGTTTATAGATTGACAAAGTGCCACTGTGTTGATTTGGAGGAAGCAGAAAAATCTACTTCGCCCTTGATCAGCTAAATCTCCACTAGTGCCTCAGCCCCCCTGCCACTTTCTGTCACTCCAAGAGATGTGTGTGCGTCGCCCGGCTTTTTCCTCCTGCCCACTGGCTGGCTGAAACTCGGTTTCTGCTCCTTTGAAGTGGCTGCATGCAGAATGGAGCTTTTTTTTGCATGGTGAATTCGTCCTGACGCCCCGAGCTTCCCCGCTGTACGAATGCCGGGTGATCATTAGGGATGGGTTAGCTTTGCTCTCGCTTCACAACCGGATTCTTTGTGTTTTGAAGCTGTCGTGAGCCATGTAATCTCCAAATTAGGCCTTTCTTGTGCGCGCGAGCTGAGCGTTTGAAGTGCAATTATTTTACTCATTACAAGTTAATTTTATTGTTAGAGTTTGCCAGTGTTTCCTGAGGTTACAGTTTTGAAAAGTTTGAGAAGAGAGCAAATTGGCAAGAATGTTCAGCTTTGAGGTGCCTGTACACAGCCCTCTCTCTCTCTTTTTCTCAGTGTTTGTGGGTCTCACTCGCCCCTTGGATGTAACAAGTGAAAGCAATAGTACCAGCTGAGATGTCTGATGGGATATGTATCGTTAGTGCATGTCTTGAATTCACAAAGTATCACCAAACTTAATGGTGTGTTCATAATAATGCTATATAGCACCTATTTATTCTCCCAAATACGTGAACCAATATGGGATGCTTATTTAAGCAGACATCAGGTGTCTGAAAGATTTGTGAATTTTAACCCAGAAACAGGATATGAACCAGAGTGGCTCAGTTGGCACCACACTGGTTCCCAATGTTGAGTCTCTCTGGTTTGTATCCTGCCCCTGCCAAGGTGAGGTCTGTCAGTATTACATGTCTGGAGTTGCATTCCGTGTGGGTAAGGCGTCTCGTCACTGCCAGGTTCCAAAACCTCTTCCGAACTGGCTTCCAGGGTGTGTGATCCCAAAAGTCTTGCTACTAGGTCCCATTCTGGTTCTGACGGTCTATGTCTGTGTTCTGGCTTGCCAGGAGGCTTCCATCTGCGGCACAGGGTATCTAGTGTAGTGCAAGTACACTTTTCACTGGACTTTAGAACATGGCTGTTGGGATCATTTCACAGTCTGTAGATATAGTAGATTAAGATATTTCCTCCAATAATGGAAACTGCTGTTTCTCTTCCGAACTCGCCAATGAGCGTACTAGATTGTGTAGTGTAGTGTATGTGCAATGCAATGCAATCATGCATGTACGTTTTCTGTAGACCGAGACTAGAACATGGGTTAGAAAGCTCTCTGGTTTCACTAATGTTATCCGGTTGGGAAACAAAGCAAACATTTATGTTCCCGTGCCCAGGCCAGTTCTAATGACGCGACTGAGGCCAGTATCAGACACTCACATCAACGTGTAATAATAGACATTGCACTTAAGCCGATTTTGATATTTAGTGTCTCATTTCCAATTAAACCCTCTGATATCAGAGCTGGCCAAAATGATGAAGTAAAGCAAGCTCCATTGGGCCAGAGATCAGCCTTCAGATATGCACTAATAGCTGCGCCAGTCATTAGCCACTTATAATTGGCACCGAGTGTTTTAACGTGGCCATAGATGGAGTTGGTACTCGAAGCCTTAATAGAAATGTGGCAAGATGCCCCAAAGTACTATTTTCTAAATGTTACAGCATGAGAAGGATTAAGAGTTGCAGGAAGTTGCGTGTGAAATGTTTGATAATGGATTTGTACCACGCTGAGCCTTTCCTCGGGCTGATTTTTAAATATCAAGCTTTCCTGGATAAAGGGTTTGTCGCAGCGTTATTCCTCACACATCTCCGAAGGTGAAACCAGAGCTGATCTTAGTTCAGCCGGAACTGAGCCGAGGAAAACTGATCATTTGTTTGACTGCCTAATCCGTTTGGTATACAGGGTTTAGTTTCACCTTCCGATTGATAGCATTGCTTCAAATGGTTTCTGCAGCAAACACATTTCAGTACATAGACATTTTGAAACACAGTCCAGGCTTGTATTTAAGAGCGGCTCGATCCTCTTTAGCAGCTGGTCAGATTTGAGCAATGGTGAAGAGGTGGGTCTCAGCTGGGTTAAGGACTGACTGTTAAACCATTTTGAAGTTGATTTACGTTTGTGTTTTGGGTTCATGTCTTGGTGTAACACTATCCTTACTATCCTGGGAAACAATTAGGATTTATTTTTCCCTCAGTGGCTGCAAGAGGTCCAAGCCACGATGTTCCCTCCACCATGTTTGAGAGTTGGGAAGGTTTGCAGTTGCACAGTGCTTTTCTTCCAAATACTGTAGAGTTCAGTATTCGGCAAAAACTCAGAACATCATCCAAAACATGGATCATTCATTCCCACTTATTCATTTTTTATATCCACTTAATCCAGCTCTGGGTAGCAAGGGGCCAGTCCATTGCAGGCCAACATATTTGTGGCCGGTAGCATATCACATATAAAGTGCTCGGTGAGTGAGTGTGGCTGAGACCTGCGATGGATTGGCACCCTGTCTAGGGTTGGTTCCTGCCTTGCAGCATGTGCTGCCCGTTAGTTTGCCCTATTCTTGCACATCATGGAAACCCATAGGAAACCCATTATTGTTAGCACACGTGCTTTATTCTCTCATCAGATTCAGAGATGATGCAGTCTTTTATGTCCTCTTTTCGCTTCTCCTCCTCGTCCCTCCTCAGCCCAGTTTCCTGCATCGATGCTAAGTAAACTTTATTCACAATAATAGCTGCTGGCAGGCTGCCCGCCAGAACAAAAACACAGACATCATGACAGGTTCAAAGGCGCTCTCTCTTTATTTCTCACTCTACTTCAATCCCTCTGTCTTTCTGACGTTCTGCACCTTCTTTACCCCTCTTCCTCCTTCGGTCGGGGCGCAAGAAGTTCTTTGTCTGGTAAACGGCTCCATCGGTTTTGATCCAGGCGTTTATTAGCTGGAGAGTTTAATTAAAAAGGCCATTCATATGAAAATGGGAGTTTGATAGTGATTGCTGTCCCCAGCAGCCTCTCGCTTCCACTTTTAATTAGAACCCTGCTTGATTGACATCGAGCCCTGCCGGCTGCATTCTGACATACACAATTTCTTTTTACTTAACTGCACACACACATAAATCCACACTTTAATACATGAATGCAGGAACAAAGGTCATTAGAGAATACACACACACACACACACACTTTGACATGTTAGACTAATTAGCAAGGTATGTGTGCATGTGTGTTTAAATCACTATGGGCTTGTCCGTCACCGTGTGTGCACATTATTCAAGTAATTAATGAAATGTGTGCAAACTGTGCACGCAAAACCCGTTACTGATCCTGTAGGTAATATCTTCCACTTTTACAAACAGGCTCCTTCTGCCTATAGACAAAGGTATTCATTTATTTATGAAGCATGCTTTGTCGTTGATGCATTATTCCTGTTGTGTTGTTCCTTATAGGACTGGGCAGAATATTACTTCTGAATACTACACATGCTGTCCTAAATGTATTCATTAACCAATTACATTAAAATACATCAATTATTTGAATTCAGTAATACATGACATCACATTATAACTAAATACCTTCGTTATGTAAACACATTTTAATGCGACAGATGGAGTTAATAACAGGCAATTTGCTTCAAGACTACACGGAAAACCTGGCTTTACCTTTAATTTACTTAAATTGAGGCAATTAAATGTTTACAACCATGTATAAAAATTGACTAATCAGATACAAGGCAATGCAACTTGGAATCACTACGACTTTAACAGGATTCCAACTCTTCATTTGGCCATAACTGCACGCTGAGAAGTGAAAATGAGAGCAGTGAAGGAGGTTTTCAAGGACGAAGTGACACCCCTCGTACATATTTGGCGTGACGTCTCTGTGCAAACAAAATTAGAGGCGTATATCGCAACCGCCCCGTGTTTGTGCAAATTTCTAAAGAAATGGCTGAACGTGGCCAGTGGAGGACGCGGCTGCAGTATGAAAGGAAAATCAGAAGAATAAAAGTGAATGAACTGGTCAGGTAGGCAAAGCAAAACTCTCACATCACTGCCAAGGACCTGGAGGAAAATCAGTGGTTTCAGTGTAGCAGTGTGTTTGTTTCCCAATATGTTCATTTCATCACAGTAAACCAAAGGCGCATGTAAATGTCATATTTAGGTTTGTTCCAAGTAGAGGTCATGGCGTGTAGCTGTAACATTGAAATCTTCTTACCTGTCAGAAAGCACTTATGTGATCCTCTTTCAATCATGTTTGAGATGATCTTAAAACCAGAGTGCACTCGGTAAACTATGGAAGCCGCAGATCTGGGCTGCAAAACTTGTGTAATGAACTCCATGCTGTCCTGGTTAGCTTATAAAAACAGTTGTCAATCCCTGAGAGACTGAACACATGCTGGATTCGAGTGCGTTTGGGTGTAGTTTGGAGGGGCTATTTATAGTTCAGGGAAGCTGTTTATGGTTTATGAACACCGTTGTTAGATTTACTTTAAAAGAGCAGAACATCAATCCTACAAACACGAGCAGCCAGTACAGATTTTCCTCCATTCCCTCAATCGCTTCCATCAGACCTCATCCCATCCCGTCAGACTTCATTTGCGCTTGCGTGTGCCTGCTCTGTTTTGCTTTGCCTGCCGTTTGGGTTTGATTTGGGCCGGAGCGTGCACTCGCGGTGCACTGGAAGTGGAGGCAGAAGCGTTCGGGGGCCAAAACCTTGTTCTAATTATGCCGACTTTGTTACTGCCGCTTCCCGGCTCGTCTCTTCTGCTGCATATTTCATGGAAGTGCCCTGAGAGCCCCGCTGCTGTTTTTTTCATATCGACTGATTTCCTATACAGCCTTACTTAATGGATGTGGATGTAGGATGCAGATATCATCCAACAGGAGGCGGTGACGGGGTGGGGGAACTGCACTGACGTTGCAGTATGGGCTCCTTACAGCAGCCTTTCCTCTGTTGCTTTATTGAATTAGACTGCAAAGAGCCTTTTATTCTCATCAGTGTTAGTCAAGTCACTTAAACCGAAGCCTAAGAAGAGTCTCAGGAATCGTACATTATTTACGTTTCCTTAGCATTTACTTAACGACTTACAATTGCCTGTTTGGCAACTAGCCAGAGCCAAAGAACTCACAGTCTTCCAAATGGTAGTCCAGAGCCCAAACTATTGAGACTATCATCGTTCAACTCAAGTTTTCAATTCAGGTTTTGGCGAAACCAGTACCGTGTGGTCTACTACTGTTCTAACACAAATAATAAGCAAACATTTAGCACTTATCCAGAGTTACATACCAATGGTAGGTGAACTCACAACCTTTAACTGTGGATTCGAGTCCAAGTGGTGATACTTTGTCTCTGGTTCATCGTGATTCAGATTATGAATAATCGGGGGGTATGATGGTTTTGAAATGGTCCTTGCAACTGTATATGAAATCTGAAAATGCAACCGCAACATCCTTACTAATATGCATAATCTACATTTACATTTAGTTATCATGGCTAATGGCAGCTTGGCAGTGCTGGGACTTGAACCTGAGCCTAATAGCCAGTAGCAGTCAAAGCTAAATGAAGTCAAAGTCTCTAAGCTGCTCCTCAAATGAGGTCAAGTCAAGGACTTGATGGAGACCATGGAAAAGGGTTAACTATGTCAACTGGTTTGGGACCAAGTCTGGAATAAATTGCTAAATACACCTATTGGAGTATGACTAAGGCTGTGTTAACATGGCAGGTAAAAGTGGCTCAAATCAGATTTATTTCCCTCATATGTGTCACAGATTTGTTTCTTTCATGGGCAGTGCGAATGTCAAGGAAACACATTCATTCAGACCTTTAATGGTGGTCAGGTACTTTCATAGGTGGTACTGAGATCTGATATGTATCTCATACATGTATGTGACAATGTGACCTTAGTCTGAACAGCCAGATCAGAATTTGTGCAAAGTTTAAAGACTTTTTAAAGACTTGTTGGACTAGCCTGATGCTTCTTGTCTCAGAAACAATGATAGGCTTTGCAAAACATGGACATCAAACAACCTTGGCAATGCTAAACAGGTTATCCAGTGTGTAGTAACCTGCTCCCATCGCCAGCCAGAACAATCCAATCCCTACTTACAATTTTTGTGATAGTGTCCTGCTTGGCTACTCTTCAAGAAATATGCTTATTAAACACTAGCATCAAATTCTTTACCTCCTTGTCATGACAATAATGTGTCCATGATCCAGAGTCGCCATTTGCTCCACATTAACATGAATAACATATTTTGGGCATGTGGATTAGCCAAAGATGGGGACTCAAGTCACATTTAAGTCACACAGACATTGACTTCAGACTCGACTTAGACCTGGCCTCGAGATTCGGGACTCGCGAACAATCGTTATTTCATGTAATTATTTGTTTTACTCTTAATGTATTCCAGTAGTTTTCGTTTGTGCTTTCAGTTGCCTTCCTTACCATGCGCATGCGCGCAGCCACAAATCACCACAGTTGCCAAGTCCGCTTTAATATAAGCGAAATCAGTAGCCGCGAGTTGCGTTTGTGCTTATTTCTAAAGTGTAGTTATTTATTTGGGTTTGCTCCCTGATCCAGTCTCTCACCATTATACCCTTTTAATAACGCGAAACTGCTGCGTGTGCGCTGGCTCGGGGTTGCCAGGTTCGCTCCCACAAACCCACCACGACTGATGATGAGATGATTTTTTTCATACATTCATTGAAATAGCCACTGAAAGACCTAATGTGCTATCACTGATATTTTTACCTGTCCATTTCGTTATAGGCATTTTCTATTTTTTAGCCAGTTGGTTTTGTTCAACGTCTAAATGTATAGTTACAAGTTATAGTACGTTTTACTGGTGGCTTATGAAATGAAAAAACAAACTGCATTCTGTGTTGGATTCATTCTGACTGGAAATGGGAACACAGTTTTAAAAATCAAATTTGAGCAGTCAAAGATTGTCAGGGTGCTGGTTCCCACTGCTTTTTTGGGACTTACACTATTTGCATAGCTTTGCAACAAGTGAATTGATTTCTCTCCCCTTTCTCAGCTGTGTTTTAAGAATTGCAGGTCCAGTTCTGTTTGGAGAGCTGTAAGCCTTGCGTAAGCAGAGCATGCGAGGATTAGAGACTTGTTAGTGCAATTGTATCTGTTTGACACGGTTAATCTCTCGAGCTCAGGTACAGTACATTGCACACACACACACAGATACACCGAGTGTAGACTAAATGTCATCGTTCAAGTGAGCGTGTGTGTCCTGCACAACACCACCCCAACACACCGACCACCACCAGGTGAGTCCTGAGCTAGAGCCTGCGCTGTATTCAGTGTCTTGCCGCGCTCTCGTCCTCCACTTAAATATCACTTAACACTGATTAACCCTCACCGGTCCACCTGCCAGCTGACTGCCATTAGACTGACCCTTATCTCTCGCCTGATCTGACCACAATAGGGCCGGGCCCCGAGCCGGGGCTTACAGAGCCTCTTCAATAATAAATCATTAGCTAAATACTTTTGTTCATTTGTGTCATGTTACATGTGCTTCAATTTGCTCTGCCGTATCTTACGCCTTACCCGGCAGATGCAGGAGCTTTTTTATTACTTCAGAATAAATCCCATAAATTTGGTGCCCCGGTGCTTCGTTGTAACTGTAGCGTTGTCCAATCTTTATCTCTCACTTTTTCCCCCAGCTGCTAAAAGGGGCTCTAAGAGAGTTTTGGATGTCTGGGTTATAAACTGATTCCATTAAGAATGTGAATGAGCAGTTTTCCATGAGCAATTTGCCTTACTGGACCTATTGGCAACGTATGTATAATGACTTCATAAAGCTTCTCACTAAAAACATTCATGTATGTGTGTCTGCATGTGTGTGTGTGTGTGTAACTACCTTACCGGCCGTGTGTTAATTGTGTGTGTGTGTGTGTATATGACTGTCCTCTGCTTATTTGTAACAAGCTGTAAATGGCAGACTTGGTAGAGCGCTGGTTCCCAGGGTTGTGGGGGGTCCAAAGCATATTCCAGTATGGGACTGTAGTGGCCCAGCTGTTAAGGTATTAGACTATGGACCACAAGGGCACAGAATTATGAGAGGATGATCCCTCCATCTGGCAACGCCTCTCTAAGACACAGCTTATCATGGGTCTTTTTTGTTGTTGTTATTTTTTGTTTTTTTGGTAGAGTCCACCCATGTCTGATCTACATTTGACCTTGCCGTGCCCTTTGTCCTGACCTACAGCTCCTGCATGTTACACTACACCACGTCTTGGTAGGCTTGAGGTTCGTCTAAAAATGTTTCTTCTCCAGGAGACAGAGACACAACACACACACACATACACACACATACACACAGTGAACAGAGAATAGATGAGGCTTTCTTTGGGTATGACTTGTATAAAGTGATTACAGTCCATCTTGGCTCAACAAATTTAGACTTCTTGACGCCCCCTCTGTTGTTGCCCCCCAGTCAGATTCATGTAATCTCATTAAATCCTGACAGAGGCTCAAGACAGAGTCTTGGGTCTCACACACACACACAGTCCTACAAACACACACAGGAGTACTTTGATGCCGCTACATTGGAGACAGACGACATTAGGCCTGTCTGCAGACTTTTAGCCCTAAAACCATGTCATCTCTATTTGTTCACAGAGAGAGAAAGAAAGAAAGAGCTGCCTTAAGCCGTTGCATCAGTAAACAAGGAATGGTACTGCACCCACATCTGTGTGTGTGTGAGGGGCTGGGGGGTTTCACATACATATAGTTAAAGAAACTCCTTTTGGAAATATCTTAAAAATAAAAAGCTTATGCCAAAAGAGCCTAGTGATGTTTGGAACTTTATGTAAGCTGATGCTTTTGGATAAAGGGTGATATATATGATTTATGATTCCATGGACACACTGGAGATATATGAGATGGATGGATATGCATTTATATATAAATTATTGGGGTATTATGTACTATGATATGGTTTCTCTTTTGTTGTCAAATCAAAAGTCCTTTTCCAGCAGAAACTCTTGATGAAGTTTGTTCTATGGAACAATTGGAGGGGGTGAGGCCTGAGAAACAAGTATCTTTATCTGTTTCACATATTTCACTGGCACGTACCTACTGTGTATAATTTAAAAATGATGTTGACTTTCCTCACACTGCAGTATTTAGTATGTTTCGTGACATAGGCTGTGTTATGAAGCATTAAGCAAGCAGCACTCTATTCTTCCTCCCAAGTGTCTTGATTCATTAGCTTTAGCATTGTTAGCATGCTACGCAGCACTGAGGATTTAAAGCATTTCAAGAGGCTGCAGTTTGGCCTCATTGGAGCTCGTGCCCCAGGCGTGGGCGGAGGGCAGCAAGGCAGGCTGGTAGAGGGGGCAAAATGGCAGGGGGAAGAGGTGCATTATGGGGAACGGGGTGTAGGTTCACGTAAAGTTCCCAGGGAGTGCAGCATGGCTCTTGGAGGCGCTTTGTCTGCAGAAACATAGGCAGACTCCGACAGAGATCCTATCAGCTCTTGCTCCAGACCAGCCAGCAGAAAGAGGGAGGAACTGAGTGAGAAAGGAAGAGAGAGAGAGAGAGAGAGAGAGAGAGAGAGAGAGAGAGAGAGAGAGAGGAGAAATAAAAAGCTGGGGGTAGAAAAAGGCATCCATAAGTACTAACATAAATAAAAGATTCATAAAAAAGGTCCACACTGACCTCATGATGGAGGGTTAAGGTATAAAAGGGATGATGAAAGGAAAATGTGGAAGAGAAAAAGTCAGACGTGAAATGATGGATGATGCAGATACACCGGAGTGAGAAGAACATCACAACATATATAATATATAGATTGAGTTACTGTTGCCTTTCTATCAGCTCGAACCAGTCTGGCCTCCGACCTCTGGCATGAGAGGAGAGGAGGATTTAGTCATCTTTGTGACAGTGAAGACTACTACAAGGTCTGCAATTATTAAAGAACAATGCATGAGTGTTAGGGCGTCTCATCACTTGCTTGTTCCAACTTCTCGGTGCGCTCTCGATCTGAAACCATCTCTTCTTACGTCATCTGAAACCCCAAGTCTTGCTCCAACTCTTAAAACTGAAGCCTGGCCTCCGAGTGGCCTCAGGGATAAAAATGGAGAAGATCAGTGCAGGAAAGCAAACTGATATCGCTCTACCACTCGATGATCTGGGGTTCTCCCTGCGTTTTTCCTGTGTTTGACCTCTGGAAGACCTCAGAAACTTGTTGTGGGGGTTCGTAGTGGTGGAAAGGCGGAGGCCGAATCCCATCGCACACATTCCACTCGGGCTATCGCTGCCATCACTTGACAAGAATTACATAATTGCAGCCTGTGATCTCATTCTCCTCAAAGAACATTTTGAAGTTTCCTTTCCTCTCTTTAGCTTTACGTTCCTTCTCTCTCTCTCACCCGCACTCCCATTCACTGTGTAATGCTCAAATTGCTCACATTAAATCACCCCTCCTTCCTTTCCCCCTTCCTTCACGTCCTCATCTCCGTCGTTTTTAGCTTTCTTGTTCAGTCCCTTTTGCTTTTCCTTCCGTTGTTGTCAAATTGTTTATGATGTCCTTATCACTGTAATGTGTGTGATTGTGCGTACGTGCATGCCTGTTTGTGTGTTTGTTTGCCAAACTCTGCGATGGGCCGATACAAAGTAACATTTGTCTACGTCTTCCACGTTTAAAGATAACTAGCCTCCGTGCTGGGAGGGGAAAATGGAAAACATGCAGAGAGAAAGACTGGAAACAACAAAGAAAGAACAAAAGTCAAACAGGCTTGAAATTAATGCCTTTTCTTGTACTCCAGCATTGTTTATCCGTGACATCACTCGTACACAATAGCTGCCCTTTAACTGCACATCTCGATTCAACGGCACAGGTCCCAGATCAGTCATTCAGATAAACTACAGAGCTCTTCTTTATTCCTTCAGCAGATCTGAGAACAGTGATCAGGTAGGACCCAAGGACTGACTCACTCCGTGGCCATCGTGTCATTCTTCGAAGACACATTTGCTCTAATGGGGTCATGACATCAGCAGTGAATCCCTAAATGAGAAGTCACACATTTCCCCTCCTTTGATCTGAATAATGAGTCAGTCAATGAGTCAGCATTGCTAACAGTTTGAGAGCGCTTTAAGAACTAGTTCCAAGGAAGGATGACTGACAGAAACCTCTCGCATTCTGTATGAAGCAAAGAAGCTCTCACACTGAACACCAGTCGCTTTTTATTACAGACAATTAATACCATACATCAGCAGTTGAGCAGCATGCAGGACATCCTTTTGGACACTGCTGCAGTTCAGCTGATTAAAGAGATGAAGATACAGAGGTAAAAGACAACAGCTAACAGCAGGGATGTACTGTACTTATAGTAGAAGAAATCTCGCGTAACTACAAGTTGACAGTAGGCTTAATTCACAATCAGAAACATGATGTTGTGTTTTGAAGATAGCAGCTGGCCAGCTACTATGAATGGACAAACACTGTGATGGTATGGGCATATTTAAGAACAGACTGTACATGAGAGCTGACCTGTAGCATGTCTACAAGTACAGAACACACGAGTACAGTTCTGAGTTACTACTGCAAATGCTACTGCTGACAGTTGGCATGGACTTCAGACTGACTTAGCAAACTGCTTTGTCTGTTCCATAGTAGACATTCTCATGAAAACACAATGGGTTACAGATTTAAGAACATCATTTCACTGCAGCCTGTTAGGAATTAATGCAGGAAGAGAAGCGAAGAGAACAAGTAGAAGGAAAACAACGGTTTTAAGTCATCCGTCAGCGTTCAGTCAGTCTTTGCAGACAACGAGAGCCTTAGCTATATGGACTGCCAGGGCAGAGAATGGGGTGCCAAAGTGGGGTGACATAAAAGAATTTTGGGGGGAGAACTGTAAACCAGGCCAATCCCTGCTGCCTCTTTAACTAGCTGCAGTAGTCTGGGTATACGCAGGAATACCCGCCAAACAGTGTTTTCATTGGTGCATTCCCGATATTGCAGGAAGTGGGAAGGAGCCACCTGAGTGGAACCCACGGAGAGAGAAATGTTTCAAGTGATTAGAACAGGCAAAATTTCTCTTCTCCAATATTTCACAGCTCAGAAATATTGGACTCTGAGCACTGGCCCCGCCGCCCAAACAAAACCATCACTGGCTAGGCAGCACCAACACACAAAACTCACAAAACCGATGTCCACCACAACATGTAAAGATCCATCCTTTATTATTTGAAGGAAACCCCATGCGACACAGGCAGACTCCAAGCAAACTGATAGTAAACTGGAGGCAGGTGTTGGGGTCTGGCTTTTCTGGAGCCTATGCCAGCACCATCACTACCTGCTTCCAGCCAACCATCCCATATAATAATAATACTAATAAAGCTTTGGCTTTGGCCCATCTTCTCTACAAACACACACATGTCCCCGATTATTGCCGCCTGCTACACGAACAGCCTGCAAATACCTAGGAATCCCACACGATTTCCAGGCCATCCGAATTCTTGAAGCATGTTCTCTTCTATTTTACAGAATTTCAGAGGTATTTTCCTCGCAATGTTCTCCAACTTCTTGCCCATGCAGTGTAGCGAATGCGACCATTGGGAGGCAGTAGAGATCTGCAACACTGACTTCCAGGATAAACCCGTGTGTGAGTATCTCCAGTGTGGATTTATCGAGGGTGGAAATGCTGTTATTATTATTCAACCCTCCTCTCGTGCTCTGGAGGGAAAACTCTTTTCAGATGGGATTCTGCTCATCGTCTGTGCTTGCGTAGGGAGGCAACACTGACATCTCTCACTCCTTTCATTCCACCTTTCATTGGATGGAGGGAGGAGGAAAACGGCTTGGCAGAGATATGTAGAGCGTCCTCTCGTCTTTCTTTATTAATAGGCCTTTATTTGGCATGCTTTTGGGGTGACAAACCCCTTATCCATCACTGACACAGTGTAGCCGACAATTTGATTAAACCACATTGGGTGGATTCGATTCAAAGGTGGGTCAGAGTGTGCCTTTTATGGCTGCGTATTATTATTTTTGATGTAGCTTGCAGAGGACTGTGGTGTGCGTGTGAAATTAAATTAGCTAGCGTGTATTTGAATAATGGAGCCCACTAGTAATGTTTAAGAAGATAACTTAAATAAAGATGAGAAAAAGCTAAATAGCAGCCCACCCTCTGAGAATTTTAGGCTTGTGTAAAAATAGGCCTATTTTACACTTACAGATAGATTAGCGAAGTAACAACTGACCGAGAACGCGACAGAGAATGAGAGACCACGACCCTGGAGGAGGAGTGGAGGCGCGACGGTCCACCCACCCATCCATTTTATGATAACAGAATCTATTTTGCTGGTGTCCATTTTGTACCATTCATTTCCATTTTTTTCGATCTAGATAATAATTACGCCAAACACGCGTAGGCAGGAAATTAATTGATACATCATCAGCTTTCCCTCTCATGCACTTGCATGAGATCTCTTTTATGCACGGCCTGAAACAAGAGAGTATGTTTGAAATCTATAAGCCTGTGAAGACCTTTATCAGATGAGCTGATAGGTAAAATGCTCACTGGGTCCGCCTGTAATTAAGCACTAATATGTGAAGCCTGAGAAGCACTCCGGAGATGTGAGCAAGAATAAATATGTGTGTGTGTGTGTGTGTGTTCAGACTCAGAAAGTAAGAAAGGGATTTGAGCAGATCCCTGCAAAAGGCCTGCCAGAACAATGAAGCAAGATCATAATATATACTGCTTATTTCTTTTTGCTGTCTAATACATTCTATATAAAAGGTAACCATTGAATAATGACTCGGTAACATTTCAGTAATAAATATGATGTCACTTTATTCAGAATTTCTTGAGGGTCTGGCGTTTAAGCTGGTGACCTGAGGTGTCCAAAGCATATGCTGCTCTTTGCTGTTTATCAGCAGTCTGCCATATTTCAGTGCTACGGACACAGCAAAGACCAGCGTATGTTTTGTTTTGGACAGTGCTCAACCATGTGAGTTCATCGATTAAAACTCTTGGATTATCCTGGAACATTGTCTTGCTTTTTGACCAGCACACCAGCAAAATGCTATGGTGTTCTTTAGCAAGGCTGACCTTACCAAGATGCCCTGCGTTTTAGATACTGATCTCCTGGTCAAGCAGCTTTACTAGAAAAAAACATTAAAGGTCAACATTCTAACATTAACGAAACCAACATGGACCAATATGCAATACAGAACGTTGACCAACATAGCATATTTCAAAACACAACATATGGTGGTGTTGGATTTTTTAAAATCATATTTATTTATTCAATGGATGTCTCAACCCTGGACCTCCATCTTCACTTATTGCACTTCTTAGCCCTTCAGAATTCTATGTAGTTACAGAAGGGCAGGCAAAGTTGTAGCTGATTGTTTTAACTGTTTAGCAAAGCCACACTTGCACAGAATGTCTGAACTTTGTGAGTGGATACACACTGTCTCCTGACAGCCTGCACGCGGCGATGCCCTTAGGCGTGTGTGTGTTTGTGTGTGAGAGAAGCTACCCATCTTCTGGTTTGAAGCCAGCGATAAGGAACACTTGTCCAAACACGGCTGCATAGTGGTGTGGAGTGGTTTGGTTTGGTTTTTTGTTTTGTTTTTGGAGGATTTTTTATCTCAAAACTTTTGCCCGTCTTCTTTCACTGTTTCACCCATAGAAGGTTTTTCTTAGTGGATTTCTTTTCAACACTGTGTTCATATAAGTATATGTTTTCATGACACATTAAAAGCTTTATTGATTCCTTGTCTAAGATCTTTGACGTTTGCGCTTTCTGCTTGCCTTATTCCTCTCTGATGCACACACACTTGTCTTTCTGTCATTCTGGGCACTTCCCCTTGATAATATTACTGTATCTAATTGACTCATTCAGTGACTGAAATAATTTTTAAAACACTTTATTTTTCACAGGTTGTGCTTTCAGGGATACATCAATTTTATTACAATTTTTAAAATACATTTTCTAAACTGTTACTTTAGTAGGTTATCTGATCATATGATTAGGGACTCACACCATCTGACATTTGTAGCTTTGGAATGAAAACTAATCCAGTAAATTCCTTTTAAATGCATTGATCTGTTCACACGAACGAGGTATGACAGAGAAATGTATGTTAAAATGTAATATATGAAGTTATTCGGACGTTTAAGGACCACATTTTGATGCTTTAAAATGAATACCTTTTAAATACAAAAGTATTAACTAGTGCAATGATAAATGTTATGTATTTAGTGTAATCTAAGTAGAGCACAAAGCACAGAACGTCATGTCCCTGACCCGCACACATCACCACATGCTCTGTTCATATTCTCTCTCGTTGGTAATGTCATAAGCATGCATATATGAATCCTAAATCTGGTTTGTTTGCATTATATGAGGCTACCTTTTTTTTTTTTTTTGTAAATAGCAGCAGACAAACAGAAACAGATTCCTCACTGCTATACAAGTGCTAATGAAGTTAACACCCTGTGTTTGCCTGGGTCTAACATGTCAGTGCTTAGTAAGCGGGCATGGTAGCACTGCGAGCGCTGTGGTTAAACACAGAGTGGCTGGTTTGGAGTTTGAGGGAGTGTGTGAGAGAGAGAGAGAGAGAGAGAGAGAGAGACGACAGACCCATCTCTATTATCACATAAAAAGAGGAGTTGAATGAGCCACACTCCCGGCCTGCTGCACCTGCAGTGCTGAGGTCATTGTTAGACGCCCCCTCCTCCCGTCTCTCTCTCTCCTGTCTCTCTCTACCCCTCTCGCTCTCTCTCTGGAGGGCAGCTTAGTGGCTGCTGCTCTTTTCACAGTTCCTCTGTCTTTTCTTCAGGCCCCTTCCCTGGCTGGGCAAACACAGCTGAATGAGAGGCGCTCACGTGCCGCGTCGTAAAACCCCTCGGCCTGCAGCCTGTGCCCCGCTCGCGTGCCCATGCGGGTGTATAATGTCACTATTTGGCCCATTGTCTCAGTGCTTTGTGGCCTTTTTAATGCTGATGAGTTTGCTCAGCACCGCCCGCTTGTTTGCTGATTGTTTGACTGGAAAGAGTTGCATTGTGACAGCGGTTATTGATCTGTTGCTGTTCTACTGGCGTTGCTGTGTGTGTGTGTGTGTGTGTGTGAGGACATGTCAGTCACTCTTGCATGTGGGTTTGCAGTTTGAGTGAGAAACAAAGCTGCCCCAACTTTCTCATGCATGCTAACATGTCTGTCTGACTGTCTATATAATAGATATCAATTTCATTACATCCATTACCCTTTGGTACTGACACAATATCATGGCCAAGGTGGGATTTGAACCCTAGTCCTTCTGTTCTGTAGTCCAGTAGCTTAACCGCTAAGCCTGTCTCTGTCTATCTTTCTGTCTGACCGTCAGTATGACCCGTCTATCTATATCTGTTTCTGTCTGGGTGTTTGTTTGTCTATTTATGTGTCTCTGTTATTATCTGTGTATCTGCCTGTTTCTCTGTCTACACATATGTATATTTATATATCTCTGTCCTTGTCTATATGCTGTATATTCCATCTATCTCTCTGTATATGTGTCTGACTGTACATTTAGGTGTCTGTCTGACTGTTCCCGAATGTATCCGTTTGTCTGTCTCTTACATGTTTATCGCTTTTAATTAAATATAGTATTACATTTATACACATAAAAATGTGACAGGGTGGTGGAGATCGGGGTTAATAAGTTTGCCAAGATTTCCTTTTGAAATATCAAAACCATGAGTTAAAGCCACAGTCAGGAGTTGCATAATGACATTTCCATAATTTAGTTACGTTACTAAATCAGTCGTCTTACAAATGAGATAATTCCCTTATAGTTCCCTCACTACAAAGTCAGACAGCATGAACATTCACTGAACCGGGGGCTGTGTCTGGGGTAAACACAAACAAAAACTTCTATAAAATATTACGCAAGATCCTACAGTGATTCTGTGACTACATAATTCCTTTACGCACATTTTTACATTATTCTATTCAATATTTTTATTTATTTTCACTATTGTGCTATATGGCTTTATATTTTATTATGCGCTTATATATTTTTTATTATTACTTTTATTATTCTTATATATCATCTAGGTCGCCCAAGGAGGTCGGGTCACTTTTTTGAGTTTTGGTCCTACTAAGGTTTCTTCTTTATAACGTTTAGGGAGTTTTTCCTTGCCACTGTCGCCCTAGGCTTGCTCAGTTTGGGATTGGCCTTAGATTTTAGAAGATTATCTCAATTGTAACCCTGCTTTGAGACAATGCTCCACTGTAAAATGCACCTCAGAAACAAATCTGACTTTGACTTTGACTTAAAAATGACTATTTATGATATACTACTGACTTTGTCACTGCACCAAAGATCCCCTGGGCACAATTTATTTTACAATCTAACAGTGCATTTGGAATGTAAAATTGTAATATTGCAACATTTAAGTTCTGTTCTATTTTATAGACTACTTTAAATAGTATATTAACCTCTTTTGAATAATGTATCTGCATAAATAGTTGACAGTATTGAGCTTTGAAAAGAAAGCCGTACCTAAATGCATTCCATGTTGATGCTTTTATTATTTTAATGTTATTTTAAAGGTCTACAATAGAACTGTGCGTGTATGTGTGTGTGTGTGTGTGTGTGTGTGTGTGTGTGTGTGTGTGTGTGTGTGTGTGTGTGTGTGTGTTACCTTCAGGCTTCCTCTGATGGATGTCCTTCCCATGTCAATGGCTGGTATTCTAACCATGCTGCTTTTTATGGTCATTTTATAAAGAAGCCTTGCATCTCCCTCCCCAGGTTAAAACAAACATCACGCGCACACACACACACACACACACACACACACACACACACACACACACACCCTCCTCTGCCTCCTTTTGGCTCCACGAGCCCGTCCAGGGGGCAATAAACTCGTTATCTCCCTCTTTCAGATCCTAATCTGAAGGCTGGCCTGCACATTGCCAGGTGATCCGAGGTGGGGGCTTCCTTGCATGTCCACGCTCTCCCTAAATCCTCAGCTTTCCCCAGCTTGTTGTCACCCTCCTACAGTCCTAAATACCCCCTCGATCCAAGCTTACACCCTGCAACACCCTCCATGCTTTAACAATTAATCCAGCTATTGATCACCTTGCTGCGGCTTTCAGTCAGACTTTAAGCTTTTTGTCTTTGTTTCTTTTTTTAACTCTAAACTCTTTTTTTTATTGTCACTTCATTTGCTTTTGTGTGTGTGTGTGTGTGTGTGTGTGTGTGTGTGAACTTTAAGCTTTTTGTCTTTGTTTCTTTTTTTAAACTCTAAACTCTTTTTTTTATTGTCACTTCATTTGCTTTTGTTGTGTGTGTGGTGTGTGTGTGTGTGTGTGTGTGTGTGTGTGTGAGACAATTATTTTGTTATACTTGTAGGGACCAAATGACCCCAGGATATAAGACATAATGAATGAGAAGACATAGGCTTTCCTGTATACTATAGTATAGGTCTGAGGTTCAAAAATAAATAATTTAAAAGAACACTGAGATTCACTGTAACTTCAAAGAAGAAACCAAATATAAATTGGAAAACTGCAAACGTAAGTATATGAAGAAACTTCCATAAATAGAAATCTGGAAAAATTACTGGGAAAAACTATTTAGCAATGCTTGTTGTAAGATCAGAAACCTGACTTCAAAATAAATAACTGTTTAATAATAAGTGTTTTTTTTTCTTGCAGCTGTTTGGTGAAACTTTTGCAGCTTTTTGGTATATGGTAAATCCTTAATTTTACCAAAAAGCTGCAAAAGTAATATATATATATATTAAAGCTTCCTTAACTTTAACAAAAATTTTAACACACACACACAACCACAAATGGACACACAAAATAGAAGGAGGCTCCCAGGTTTAGGTTTAAACAATGAAAAATCTTTTTTAAAGTGCCAGTACCAAAACATAAGAAAATGCCATAAAAGTAGGTCCGGATCTTAAATATATTTTAAAAAGTGCATTGATGCCTCCTGTAAGGAAATCAAAATAATAAGGAAATTGTTTTTTAATTGTTTTGGAAATTGAAATAAGTAACATCACAGGTCTGGCCTTAAAACAATAAAACTCAGAAAACTAACAGAGGAAAAAAATTAAAAACATTAACAAATTTGGAAAAATTCACAAGGGAAAACCATGAAAATACACAAAATCAATAACTGTTCAATCTTCTGTTAATGTTCTAAGAAAAGATTTATTTTTGGTGCCACATGAAGTCTGAGAAAGGTTGTGACACAGTTTCAAATGTGTCAGATATAAAACACTAAATGTTGACAGGATAAGAAAGGTAAAAGAAAAAAAAACAGAAGTGCATTGACTAAATTTGGTGAGGTAAAAGATGAGAAGGCTCATGAAAGGAAAAAATAGAAACAGTGCAACAGTGGAAATAGAAAGCAATTGCAAATTAAGGAACTGCAAAAATGACATAAACTGTCTGATTTAGAAAAAATATTTGCAACACAACTAATCTGGTAAAAGAAAATGTAATTATTTAATACCATGGAGTCACAAGAAAAGCAAACAGTAAAATATCCAGAGTGAAAAACAGACGAGGCGAACGCTAATAAAGACAACCGCGTGCGTGTAAGTAATAGGGGGGATGATAAAGGTGCGTGGTAGAGGTTCTTCTTCTTGCCGCGTGGCACGTGGAATGTGTTTTTCTTGCACATGCTCACATCCTCCCTGTACACAGCTTTAAATCCTGCACTTTGTCCAGTCTGAATGCTAAATGTGGGGGCAACTGCAGTTTCAGGTAGATCACAGCGGCCTGTATGAGCTCTGCTGAGCTATGCTAGCTCTATGAGTGTGTCAGTGTTTGTGTGTGTGTCTGAGGGAGGGAGGGAGAGATCCTGAGCTGGGCTCGGTGAAGGGCGAGCGGGCGGCATGCCGCGGCACTTTCTTTGAGCTCGGCGGTCCTTTGATCTGGTTCTGCAGCCTGTGCCGGGGGTGTCGGGCTTGTCAGCTGCTCTGATGGAACGATAGGCCTCCTATGCGGCCACTGCCTCAATGCCTCTCTTCATGCGCTCTGAAGGCGACATTATGGGGACGAGAGGAGTGGGATATCCTGCGCTTCGACCCTGAAGGTCACAGGTCGTTGCTGAACAGGCGCGCACATGAAAAGAGGCCGTAATTACCCCGAAAACAAAACCTACCTTGTCCAGCAAACAACTATTTTTGGTGGGAAACGGACGGGAACCGAGATGATGGTGGGACTTTTTGCTTGATTTCTCGCTCCTGCCTGCTCATAACCGTCACCTATTGGCCGAGGCCTTATCTGATGGCGATTGGCCGAGGCCTGCAGGGACAGGAAGTGACAGCATGTTTCCCACAGTCCCACCCTGTGAGAACAGCGAAGTCCCCTGCATGAGAGGCTGAGTGTGTTACTGTGTGTGGATGTTCCCACATGCCTGTACACTCACGTCTAGGGGTCGTGAGCCGTCTGCCCCCACGTCTGCCCCCCGTCTGTCCCTCTCTTAGCTACGCCACAGATTTGGGACGTTGTTTTCGTGATTTGTTTGATATGGTCTAGAGGAGGCTGGAAAATGGATGCGTGAGATGGTCTGACCTAGGTGAGGTCCCTTATGCATTGACAATGCTGATAACCTTTTGGGAACCAGGTTCCAGTCTTATGAAAATGCTTGGGCACCTCTGGTCAAATTTCATCTTTTTCTATCTCAACTCAGCAAAGAACAAACTTTCAGTTTTCAACCCTTATTTTTGGTGCCTATCCCAGGAGAGCACTGGGCCCTGGCCTCCCCTTCCTCAGACACAGCTGATTCATGTCTGTATATGATGCTCAACCTGGTCGGGTCCCTGCGATGGTGGTGGACAAACATGGAGTGGCTTAGGGACAACTCTGTCAATATCCTTGAGTGGCCCAGCCAGAGCCCTGACCTGAACCCAATCGAACATCTGGAGAGACCTGAAAATGACTGACAGAGCTTGAGAGGATCTGCAGAGAAGAACCCAAATCCAGGTGTGCAAACCTTGTGGCATCAAACCCAACAATGCACCAACAACCAGGATTGAACAATGTCTAATGATTATTATATATAGCACCTGAACGAATTGTTTTCATCAGACAGGGGAGAAACGGGTGGTGAGGAGATGGCACAGCGTCTGTGCCGGAAGCACATTTCAACTGCTGGCGCCTTCAGCAAGCCAAGTTAGAAGTTTCAGTTACAAGCTTTTTGCCGTTTTTCCTTGAATCTGGGCTCACTCCCTGCTTCTCGGTGTTAAGAGTGGTTGTGTATTAATGATAGACTAATGTGCCTGCTTAAACAGGTTGATTAATTTATGAACTTTATATGTGGAACCTGTAAAATGATGACATAAATCAGTAGAGCTCTAAAATCACAGAAACAACTAGTATCATTTGGGTTGACAAAGTTTCAAGCAGTACTATTATTCCATGTAATAAAAAAAACAAGTCCCTGAAAGCATAGTTTCTGCTTAAAGTAACCCGAGTCCACTCTTGAACTCTTACCTACTAGTGCTGAAATGATAATACTTTGCATTTTAGGAACTTGGACCTGAAATAAAGAACTAGTGATACAGTTAAATCTACTCTTCAACAGGGATTATTATGAGACTCAAAAGTAGGAAATAAGCTGCGGAATAGGATCTGGATGGAGTGATTTGGAATGTGGAGATCTGTGACACAGGCATTGCAAGAGTTATGGAGTGTTCTGGATCGTCGGTGCGTGGGTGGGTGGGTGACTATCCGCCAATGGCCCGACGTCGGTCCAGTGCTGGGTTTCTGATTTAGGGCAAACAAAGCACTCCTCACTGCCATGCATGAATGATGGATGATGGTGAGGTGAGGGGGAAATGAATGAGAAAAAGTGAGAGAGAGGGAGAAAAGATGGTCTCCCTGACCACCCGGGCATGCCTTTACGAGCTCTTGAGAGATAGAGGGAGTAGGTCTCAAGAGAGCTCAGGTTCTTCTCGGAGATTCACGATCAGCCTGGAACATAGCAAGGCAAGGCTGTGTGGTATGACATATTCACTGGAAGAGTTGCTGGAGGTGCATCTGTTTATACATGCATATCCAAAGTTGTTTACATCTTTTAAAGGTTTGAATAAAGAAATTGTAAAGACCTGCCTCCACTTGATGCCCAACCTGACCCTGAACCCTGTAATTCGTTCAGGTGCCAGACCTCTATGTTTTGCTATAGCACATGATCTTTTCGGTCCTTCTCAGCCCCCATACTTGGATTAGTTGTTTTATGGTTTGTGTAAGGAAATTAATGGACAGGCCCTCTTGTGGCCGTTTCGATATGATACGGAACCCACACTATGAAGCTCTTAATGACCGTTTCTGTTGCTGAAATGGCTCTTCAGTATTATCATTACCATTATTAACTCCATATTAAATGTTTGTTTTTGCATACAGTGTATTGTGTACGTATTCTACATAGCCATATGAATTTGTGGGTGTCTGTTTACCACCCAACCTGACCCTTGGTTTCCAATAAACGGACAAACCCTTCCTCCAGTCTTAAACAGAAGAAGGCAGAAGGTACTCCCACAAAGCCCACCTGAGAGAGATATAAACGAGTGACAAGGAAAGAAAACAAGCAAAGCAGAGAGAAATTAAAGTCTAGCGGTTTATTACCAGGATTTACAGCAGTGTGCTTTCAAGTCTTCAAGTTGAAGCTCTAAAATGCTGAACGTTTTATGGCAGGGAGGACAACGAGTAATATGCTAGCATAGTTGAGGATGAGTAACAAACCAAAACAGGAAAATAAGTCAGAGTGCCTTAAAGCAGGGAGTCCAAGGATGTGGGTTGAGGGGGGATAAGTCAACCTTGTTTCTTTCTCTCTTTCAATCTTTATAGGAATTATTAGGCAGCAAAGCAAAGCAAAGCGTCATGATCTTGTTCACATCCAACAGCTAACACATCTGTAACTGTGGCATGGTTGTTGGCCAAACAAGGTGCTTTGAGTTTCAGAAAATTCCAACCTGCTAATAGGGCTCACCCAGAATGGTACAAAAACACCAACATCCAGTGAGTGGCAGTTCTGTGGATGGGAGAATACTCATTCTTTACAACTGTGGTGCTACTTGAAGTACCACAGAGCATTGTTGCTTGCCACGTGCATCCTATAATACCTACAAATTTAAGCATCATGAACATGTCATCTCAACTGGTTCCACAATTACTGTATGATGACAATTGTTCATCACCATCCTCCCCAGTCACTGGATCTGTATCCATTAGGGTCCACTTTGGGATAAGCTAAAACGGAACAATTTTCAACATCAGTGCCATGAGTAATTCATTCTGATTTGAGAACAAGGGTTGGGGATGTCCTGCCCAGTACTGTCCCCCTTACGGTCTTTTATAAATGATAAACCAATCTGACAAAACTGCTTCACTACCTGGAACTTGCTCTGCTTGGGTTTTCTGAGTAACGTAAGTGTGCTGTCGCTTGCATTGCAAAATAGAGGAAGCTACCATCATTAGTATACTGGCAACACACTCTAAGAGTAGCCCAGCGACTATGGTTTTCCCTTTACTTTGCCAAACCACAGTGCATACTACATCAAACCACACCTATGCCCTCTTTCTGCTTAGCTCAGGGTGCTGTTGTTTCACATTGCAACACATCCATCAACTCAGAATTGCCTTTTGTGCTATTGTGCATGGCATTGTTCCGGAATGATCTCCAATCTGGAGTTTGTTTGTACAAACAAAGCATGTTGGCAATATTTCATATATTTCTGTGCAACCAAATTTAGGAGTGAAAATATCCCACATTACTCCTGTCCACCCTGAGGCAAACTGTCCCATCTGACCCCCAAAGCGCAGTTCGTCTGACTACTGTGGCTGTTAACTACAGAAAGAGAATGGCCTACCACCATCCAAATAGCACGTGGTCCTGTGCTGGTCCCTTATCTCTGTCGTACCACTGCCAGTGTTTCTGTAAATGGTACATCACCCAAACAATATGTGGTCAGATGGTGGTCCTGTGGTGGTCATTTTCTATCGATATATAGGTTGGTACCAATAAACGTAGTTTGTACGCAGCTCACAACCTCTATTAACACAGCTGGTAATCAGATCTTGATGTGAGACACGCTCATTATTTAATCTGAAAATCTGTGTCCTTTGCACTTTATCACTTCTGCCTGCTTGTGCTAAAACTATTTTTCGATGCATATATTTAAATGCAACACTTTTGCTTGAATAGAAGTGTATTTATAAGGATGACCTACCATTTACCTCTGACAAGAAACGACCTTCTAGTTTATTGGTGATGCAGACAACACTAAAGTCCTGCGAACAGAACAGAACCCATTTTGGCGCACTTTCTCACATGGTATTAAAAAAATATAAGGAAGTGCAGCCGTGCTGCTATCTCTTTCTATCTATAAACGATATGAACGCTCAGTGACATCGCAAAGCATCTGCACAACCAGAGTTCCTCTGTTAACCTTGATATCCATAACCCTGATACCCATCAGTAAAAGCCGAGTTAAGACACAGAGCTACGTTTCCTGATTAACACACGCTGATAAAGTGAAAGCTGTGACAGCAGGCGTACATAAAGTGAACGCTGCATTGCTATATTTGCACCGACTGTATCACTGGGGTCGTAGAGAAGCAGAATAATACAAAATTTGGCATTTAATATATCTTTCAGATCATATCATGAAATATAAGCTACCATCGTTTGTCTCTCCTACATGTAATCAAAAAAGTCATGAAAAACACCGGCGCTTGGATGAGCTACGGCTAGTAATGAGGTGCAAAAATGAAATAATGATGTCTAATCATGATTTGGTATCCACAAAAGGCTGAGTGTTTGAGGAGCAAAGATGGGCAGAGGATCTCCAGGAGATGAGTGAAATGTTTAACAAAGAGGTTCCTCAAAGAAAGTTTGGATTGGATTTACATATTTCTCCCTCTACAGTGCATAATATTATTAAACGATTTAAGGAATCTGGACGAATTTCAGTGCGTAAAGAGTAAGGACACAAGCCTAAACTGAAGAGGGGTGATCTATGCTCCCTCAGACGGCACTGCATCAAGAACCATCATTCATCAATAGCTGATAGAACCACATGCACAAGGGATTCCTTCATCAAACCTTTATCAAGCTCTACAATACAGAGTTACAGTCACAAATACCACTTAAAACATTACTGTACATATTGTTATGGACATGTTATAACCATGTCCAGCGGTTTGGAGGCATCTGGGATGGACCATCACACAGCTGAAACGTTGCTATTTGGATATTCAGCAATTATTCCATTTTATTTACATTTATTTACATTTATTTATTTAGCAGATGCGCTTTTCCAGAGCGACTTACAACCGATACGATCTTACAATACAAGAAATAGTGGGTTAAGGGCCTTGCTCGAGGACTCAACACACTTTATGCATTCTGGGATCTTACCTCTTTTTTTTTTGCAATAGATGATTCTGGTCTGCTGCTGCAGAGTCTAAAATCGTACAACTTACTTTAGTAAGGTGTTGGCTACTTCAGGCCAGCAAAACAGAGCGATGCATTGGGTATGTATTGTGTAATGTAAAGACAGGAATATGTCCTGCTTAGGTGTGTTCGCAGCGGGCAGGAAAAAAATCAGCAAAACCTTGCCTTTTGACCATTTTTAAACGCATTTACAGTTAAAGCTTTTTATTTTATGCCTCTGATCTACACACGTTCACAGTTTCAGTTCCTCAAATGGTTTCACGGCTGAACTGAAGGTGGTATCTGATTTCGATGACTTGTTTGATTGCTGCGTCTTAGTTTAGAAATATCTAGTGTAGAAAAAAGTGTTTTATCAGTCAGCCAGGCTGTGCTGGATTGCCACAGCATGTCAGATACTGTAGAGACTGTAAAATGCTTACTGAATACACATGGATGCAAACACGCAGTGTTGAGCAATGTGGCGAAATCAGAGTGATCGGGCATGACTAAGCGTAGAGTCTTAGCCTAACCATGCTCACAGGCTTAAGCATTGTGTGTGTGTGTGTGTGTGTGTGTGTAGATGAGAGCAACAGTGGATAAGATGAGCACTATGTTAAGATGAGAGTGTGTGTGGATGTACTGGGCCGATCAGTGTGGATTTAGCGCTGGCTTCTGGCAGGAGGGACTGCAGCAAAGAGACTGACAGAATAATCGCCCCGAGGCTTACAAGAACAATACACACACTTCCTCTCATCTCATCAGAGGCATAATCAGTACAGAGAAACACACACACATGTTAGAGACAGATCAGGACACATCAAGGTGGGCTTCTAAGCGACATTTCTGAAGTCTAATATGCAGAAAAAATTTGGACGGTCAGTGCTACATTTGCATTCCCTCCTCTCTCTCGCGCTTTCTTTACACCACGCTGGAGCGCCTGTACCAGATTACTGAGCCACACCGAGGCTGACGTATGCTAATGAACAGCAAGCAGCAGTTAGCCAGATCAAAAGATGAAGATATTTATACTGCAAGAGAGAGAAAGAATAGAAGTACCATGTGCTGGGTGGATGAAGCCATGTACACCATGCACACTCTGCTAAATATCCAACCGATAAAACGTGTTCTAATCTCTAATGGAGAACAAATAATCCGATTTATGCCTGGAGCCCAGAAAACAAAGCTGTAACACAGGACGTTTGGTCATCATAACATTAGATCATCTTTCATACTCTCACACATCCCCTTGATGACGATCCTACATTAATTCTTTACTCTCTGATACAATTAATAATATCCTGCCCCAAAAAGCTCTTCATTATCAGCAAGCCTGATCTCTTGCAGTCGTGTAAAAGGGGGCTCATTTTTTGCGAGGCAGTTAACTTGTAACCAGAGACACTGTGGCTCTCAGTCTATCTGGCTAGTGTTAGGGGCTTTTACAGGTGCCCTGATTCGATTTGCAGGGCCATTTGAATGTGCTGAGTGCAGTCAGCCTCCTCCTGTTTGTGTGTGATAAGGACCGGAGGTTACGCCACACCCGATGCGAGCTCCTCCCTACGCTAATGGCGTCTTTCAATAAAACAACAGGTGTGTGTGTGCAGTCACGGCCATCGTGCTGACTCTCCAGTGCTCAGAGTTTCAAACAGTCAAGGAAATTAGCAGAAGGTTTTGAGTGCAATGTAAAGAGGAAGGACAAAGAGGTGATGGTCCAAGAAGGTTTCAAGAAGCGGTGGGGACCAAAGAAAACATTTTAGAAGGTAGAGAGGTCCTAAATCGAGCATTTCAAAAAGTGAAAGGGACAAACGGGCATTTGAAAATGTAAAGAGGACAAAAATGAGACGGGATGAGAGGTATGAGAAGGTATACAGGCACTTTAGTAGGTGGAGAGGACAAAAAAATGACCATTTCAAAATGTAGTAAGGACAAAAAGTAACACTCAATAAGTGGTGTTAAAATTAAGGATTTCCCAAAAGTAGTGGGACAAAATCAGTCATTTTAAAGGGTGATATCGAGAAGTAAAGGAAAAAGAAAGAAAAGACAGAATCAAGCAATCCCAAATGTTATTGGGCACTAAATCTTGTGTTTTAAAAAAACTGGACAAAATCAGGCTTTTCAATAGCTATTTAGGAAAATAGATCATCTAAAACGATGTGTGGGGACAAAATAAAGCATTTCAAAAAGTATGTGTGGGCAAACTTACACATTTCAAAGGATAGTAGAAGCAAAATCAGGCACGTCAGACAAAAGTGGATAAAAACTGGATTAAAGGGTAATGTGAATAAAACATGTAAGAAAATTTCATGAGGACAAAATCCGGCACAAAAGTTCACTTCAAGAAAGAGAGATGTCAAAATGTGGTGCAGCCGAAATTGGACATTTCGAGGGTTGGTAGTGAGGTGGGTTGGAAGTCAGGTGTTTCAAAAAGCTTTAGGGGATTAAAGCTGGCATTTCAGAAGCCGACAGGCAAATATTTTGCCATTTCAAAAGGTAATAGATAAAAATTGGGAATTACACAAGGTTATGGAATCAAAACTGGCAATCTGTGAACTAACTGTGGCATTTCAACAGATGGTAGAGCCAAAAATTCAGGCATTTCAAAAGGTTTGTGAGGACAACATCTAAGATATAAAAGGTGGTGAGGACATAACTGGGCATTCCATAATTGGACATTTCAAAATGTCCATGGAGCCTAAACTTGACATTTAAAAAGGTAGTGTTGGACAAAATCAGGCATCTCCAAAATGCTGGGGACAAAAATTTCATCTTTGTTGGCAGATTGGCATACAAACTGGTAGAGGGTTGGAGTGCCGTATAAAAAAGGAGGCTTTTCAGAATCAACCATTTCAGAAGGGCCTAAATCAAGCGACTCAAAAAGTGAAGGAGACAAACAGAGGACAAAAATCAGACACTTCAAAATGTGAAGGGGGTCGGGTGGGTATTTGAGAAAGTATAAAGGACAAAATTCTGCCATTTCAAAAAGGGTGGTATCAACAAAAAATATTTGTTGGAACAGCATGGAGTCAAATCAGGGCTTTTCAAAATGTGCTGGGGACAAAATCATGCATTTCAAGAGGTAGTATGTGATGGAAAAAAAAGTGATGGAGTGTCCATGACAAGCCTTTCATAAATTGTGCCCATGGAAAAAGTACAGAGCTTAAACCCCTTTAACCTTTATGCATGTCGAAGCCAAATTTGGACATTTAGAGCTGATGGGGACACAGCACTGTTTGTCTTCTTTCCTTCCGTGGCAAGACACTCTCAAGCTACCCCACACATACAATAGTGTGGCCTTTGGCCTTTAGCAAAGCTGCTAATAAGCCTAAATTACTGTCAAACAACTTGGAAACGTCAAGTGCTTAAATGCTCAGCAATAATGACATCTGCTTCACAGAATTCAATTAGCACCACGAGCACTAGTGAAGCGGTCCTCTGAGTGTATGCTCGGCGTGTGGCGCATCTGTGCCGGAGAAATAGACACTGAGGGGGAAGACAGACGGACTGAGGAGCCTCTGGGGCTCATCACTGAGTACACACTCGTGTCTATGTGTGTGTGATACCTGCTGCTTGGGCTGGAAACTGTCACTGTCTATGGCTAATCGGATTTGGAAAGCACCAGTGGCTAATGCAGGCTGTTGCCATCAAGTCCCCATTTAAAGCACAAATGATCCGATTGCTAGAGTTTATTAGAAAATGGAGACGCTCACAGGCTAGCCTCGAGCCCCTCTCGCGTTCTCTCCCTCTCTCCCCGTATCTCTCTCGCCCTTCCTCTCTCTCTCATATTGAGTCAGGATGCAAGTTATCAGAGGAGGTACTTTAACGTGGACTTGTTTTTAATGATTTAATGACGTAATGTAATTTTAGCGGACAGGAAGCACCCCAGCATGTCCGAATACTCTGGACAGAGGGCAGGTACCACCATGAGCGCACCCCTCCCATCACTGCCTCTCAGTCACCATCAGAGATCCAGTCTGGGGCAAGTAGCTTTGTTCATAAGCACAGTAATCGCCGAGGGAACCTTGTGATATTAATACAGATGTGTAACAGAACCGATTCCTCAAGAAGGGATGATTATAATAAAAAAATCAATGTGCTATTTTACTTTAAAACAATATACAGGTATGGACCACATAACGCCAGTAAGCTTATTATCTTTATTATTAAGGTCATTAACCTACCTAACCCATACTTTAGCTTACCACATACACTATATAGACAAAAGTTTGTGGACACCCAAAACATAGGTCTATTCATATGGAGTTTGCCCCCACCTTTGCTGCTACATCCTTCTTTCTAAGAAGGCTTTCTACTAGATTCTGGAACCCAGCTCGGCCTTCGATGTTAGACAATAATCCCTGGCTCACGTTTGGTATCCCAGTGCATTTTCAAGATGGAGTTAAGGTCAAGGTTCTGTGCAATTCAGGCAAGTTCTCAATCAGTGTTGGCGAACCAATTCTCTGTGGACCTTGTCTAAGGAGAGAGCAGCAGACAGGAGATTAATAAGGACAATTTAAATTCCTCACAGGTGCCACCACTAATTACCCCAATCCTTTCCCAGGTACAGCCCATGTTAAACCATGTCCCCTTTTGAAAATCCTTTTGGTTTTTATACCAGTCAGAAAATCAAATGTAACTAATTCTAAATGGTGCTTCTTTAAAACATGTCTCGGACTTACTAAGAATACTTTCAAACAAACCATCAGTCGTTCTCTCAAATAAATATTCGCAATAACCTACATTTACTGCACAACCCTTGCGTTGCCAGTGGTACCTTAGGATAAACAAACATGAATTTTCCAATGACTTTTGGTCACACGGCTACAAATGCACTCTATTTGCAGTCCAGTATAACACTTAATTAGGATTTCATTTAATGTCCATTGATTTTCTCCGTTCTGAGGACAGAGCTCTGGGAGTATGTGAGAAGACGTGAACCTTTAGTTTACCTTCATCCAAATGGAGAATAATAAGACTTTAAAATGGTATGAATGAACACTGTGTGTAGTTAACATCTCGCCATTGTGCGCTGCATGAAAATAGCTGCATCTGTCTTCTGGAGGAAACGCTGGAGCTGAAATCGTCTCGATGTGTATTTTTACTCTCGAGCAGACTAGTCGGTACTGCGGCTGTTTTTGTGTCCAAACCGTGTCAGTGCGTCATTAAATGCCAATATGTTGTGTGTGAACACATTTTTCTAAGCCGGTGTGTGCTGGCCACCTCTTGCCTCGCTCCCTTATGCCTCCTGATCTTTATCGGCGCTCTGATTTTATTTGGCAGTCTCGGCTAATCAGAGGCCAACATCTGGGCAGTAACCATGGCAACAGCCCGGCCAGATGAAGTCAGGCCATGCGGGATCGACAACCATCTCCCTGGAGAGAGAGGGGAAAAAGAGCAAGGGGAAATTTGACAGACAGAAAGGTGGACTGAATGGGAGTGTGTGTGTGTGTGTGTGTGTGACACAAGTACACAGAAAAGCACACAAACAAGCACAAACACACAGCACACACACACGTACACATGCAGAGCAAAGCCAATCTGGATCATATATATATATATATACAACTTGCTAGAGGGGCTCTGCTGGATTGAGGGGCGCCCATTGTGGTCTTCTGCTGCTGTAGCCCATCTGCTTCAAGGTTCAAAGCATTGTGAGTTCAGAGAGGCTCTTCTGTGTACCTCGGTTGTGACGAGTGCTTAGTTGAGTTGCCATCGCCTTTCTTTTTTGCGTTTCTGCGAGGAGAACTGGATATTATTATGATAATAGTATGTCAGTAGAAAGGTCTTGATGATGCCAGAAAAGGACCACCGCTGTCCACTTCTTATGGACCATTCTCAAAACAGCAGTGACAGGGACATGGTGCTTGCCGTTGTGCTGGTATGTTTAACTACCGCCTGCTTTGGTATTTCACGCGGTGCTCTTGGCGTGATCTTTGCAGGACAACAACCCCTATGGACTGATTCTACTATACAAACATTTAAATATACTGTAGTAATAGGCATACAGTATGTGCACTTTCCATACACCCACACACAAACACACACACAGTTAACAAGGTCCATTACACTTTGCTCCCCGAGGCAAGCAAAAACCTCATTTAGGCAGGTCTGTTGAGCCAAGACAGGAAGCTCTCCCCCTTCCAATAACTGGATTAAAGCCGGTTAGCGGATGAGCCCTAGGACAGGACACAGGGGTCCCGCCACGTCAGACCCGACCGATCTGGTCCAGAACACAGAGAGGCATGGATCCGGGATAGAAGAGAGAGAGAAAGTGAATAAACTGAATGCATTTGTGGGGAAACTGTAAAACCTTTTCAAAGCAATGGACGCAAGCCATTGTGTGTC
Source organism: Ancistrus triradiatus (assembly GCA_025084515.1). Classification (NCBI taxonomy): domain Eukaryota; kingdom Metazoa; phylum Chordata; class Actinopteri; order Siluriformes; family Loricariidae; genus Ancistrus; species Ancistrus triradiatus. The sequence goes on from JAJAGP010000502.1 coordinate 48,341, forward strand.
CCCGTGTGTGTGCAGGCAGAGTCCTGAGTGCAGGCAGGTAATGTGTAAATGATGTAAGGTTCAAGCTATCAGATCTTCATCTCTCTCATGGAGCCTCCCAGTCTGATCTGTGCTCTTATTTGGACCAATAAGCACGTAAAGCGGCAGGCCACACTTTCTCAGGCCTGCCATCAATCATACAGCAAGCTCTGGTCTGACGGTACAACACACACACCCAAAACATGCTTACACACATGCACATGCATACACAAATGATGGATGTGACTCGTGTGATGTGCAAGTTATTTAAACAGACAGGCCTTATGGTTTGTGTCATATTATATAATGGTGCATGACATATATAGACAGACATTTTTTTAGTGAAGTATAGGTTGCAGTTTTAAGCTTCACAAATCACAAAATGTAAAAAGTAAAAATAGTCATGCAAATTAGAACCCGTAGGTGTTGCTAACCAAGCAAGCTGAGAGAATAAAAGTTATAGTGCTAATGACATATTGCATGAGCTTGCTAGATCACTGGACTTCATAATTAAAGCTGTTACACCCTTCTAAGAGCAACAAGGACCAGGATATTCTGTGTTTTGGACACACCTCCTAAACTGAGTCTTTTGGCTTTTTCAAAAGAAAGCTGTTTCTGTAATAAAGCAGTTGTGCCCACAATATCAATAATGTCAGATCTTTCTGTCCTTGTGGGGACATTTGGTAACCATGATGTACTATTAACACCCCCCAACACACACAGACACACACTAGGACACTTAGGGACCAATTAACCTAAAGCATGTCTTTGGAACGTCAGGAGAAACTGGGGAGAACATGTAAACTCCACACATACACACATAAGTCCGAGCCGGGATTGAACCGGGGGTCTCTGAGGTGACAGCACTGACCATATATGGCATGCTACCACCTTTATACTGTATAGTATTTTGAATGTTGATGTCCGTTGTTGGCCATTTTCAGCACCTACAGAAATTTTAGAAGGTTTACCTTTATGAAAACAGTCCATCATTACTAGTAAAGGAAAGTGTGCTCACACAGACTTTCTTACTCTGGGACGCTGACACATTGGCCAGATCACGGCCGGCCTGAATAGCCTGATTGCTGGAACTGTGCAGAGGCTAAATTGTGGCACATTGAAGGCTTTCATGGTTGAGCGAGTTTATCACTATACACAGCGATAAGGACCCTGAGACACAGCAAAGCTTAGCACTGCAGAGAGGAGTGAAGGGAATAAAAATTTAGAGGAAACAGATTAAAGGGCAGAGGCAGAGTGATGGAGCCAGAGGGTGAGATGGCGGGAGGAAGGAAAGGAAAGACGCTTCGGCGTTCGGCTCTAACTGCATCCACGTTTCATGTTTAGCAAACGCAGTAACTCATGTGACAAGAAGATGAAGCGCTGTTTCATCTCTTCCTTTAAGCTCTTTTTAGCTCATTCGATTTTCTCCGTCCACCCTACACCAGGCCTCATTATTCTATTTTCACGTCCTGTTACATTGTGGGTCCTTTTTATCCTTGTTGCGTGCTATATAAGACTGTTGAGGCTGTGAAGTAAAACAAAATAGTGCAGTGGTACCTCGGTTCTCGACCACCTCGAAACATATCCGGTTCTTGGTGCATTTTGAGGAGAAAAAAAAATGTCTGGGCTCTGGTCGTTTGCTCGGTACTCGGCACACTCGATTCAATTTATATGAGTCGAGTCGGGCCACTCGATTCAGCCGACACATCGGGTCACGAGTCAGTACACGGTGATTCAGTGATTCAGATTGTCGTGTATTTCTTTATTTGTATACCTACAGTACATGCTTACTGCAAATGAGTCTCCATGGGTCCTAGAAAGGTTAGTGATACCAGCCAACCAAAAGGAAAACACTGAGGACAGCTGCACAGTATGATATTAGGAATGGGCTAAAAGCCTTCAAGCCAAGCGATATGTAAGCTCTCCCTCGATGAGTAAATCTGATGAGGTTTCTCTATATACATAACATTCTAAACAGTTCACAAACTTAAGCACCAGTATATGTACATCAAACAATAAATACACACAGCGGTACTTTGTAGTCACGTCGGCAGGCATCTAATAAGCAATATCACCAAACCAAATGCTATACATTCTGTCTGTACAGGCTTTCAAAGAAATCATCATAAGCAGTTTTTATTTCCACAAACAAACCCCAGGAATGTAAGCATGCAGCCTTCATTATGCCCAACGAACTATAAAAGCTCATAAGAAAATGAAGATATTGTTCCACCACAGGTCGCACAAATCCACTCGTCCCCCATCTTAGCCTAAAGGGTGTGAAGACGAGTGACACTGAATGCACACACTCACTCTCTCTCTTTTACTCTTCTTCGTCTGGAATTCTGGGCCTGAAGGTTTAAGCGTCCTTTTTAGAGGTTTTCCAGAACACTCACAGCCACAAGCGTGATGCTGTTTTGAACCTCGCTGTCCCTCTCTGGCTGTCTTTTAGCTTTGCAATGGAATTTCTTGTAAAATTGTTTGTAATGTTTGTAAACAAAAATGCCATTGTACGACGCTGAGCCTCGAGTGGATGAGACCATGCAGTGTATAATGGCGTACAGTATGTTTGATCATGAATGATTCAGGCTTTTCAATGAGTTATGCAGTGGACCAAATCAGAATCATCGCAATGTATTGAGCTGTGTTTTTTTCTTATCCTTCTCCTGAAGTGCTTCACAAGTTGGCTGAACCGGACACTCTAGATGAGCAAATCACTCACGTGGGAGTGCGGTCGCGTAGTGGTTAAGGTCCATCATCCAGGACCAGATGGTGCAGGGTTCAAATCCCATCTTTGATGAGCTGCTGTTGGGCAAGAACCTTAAACCACAATCGCTTGGATTGTAAGACTGAGCAGGAACTTGTTTTTCGCTGTTCGCCAGTCTGAGTGTAGAGAAACGACTGATTTGTGCTGTTTGAATGGATTGTTTACATTCAGTAACGGTAGAAAAAGTTCCGTTTATAATTAACACAATGGACTCTACTTGTCTCGACAACATCTTCCGAGTCCACCTTACCACGAAACAGGTCCAAATGAGTTTGAGACCGAGACGGCTCATTTATGGTCTCATGACCAGACTCGAATACTACAAAACTAACTTATACACCTTTAGTCTATACCACTTTATAATCTGTGAGAGAGAGAGAGAGTTTTGAGGACGAGCGAGCTTGAAATCGCATTGTTGGACCAATGCTTGACTGCAATACGTGGGGTTGGATGGACTTTAAACATATACATGGTCCTGCCTCAAGCTTGGGCTCCCACAGACGGGTGGCACAGAGGGACATTTACCGTTAGTGCAATTCCCTCAAGACGGAGACCGGGAAGGGGGGAGCGAGGGAGAGGTCAGGAGGTCGAGAGAGAAAGGGGAAGATGAAGAGATTAAGGATTTGGAGAAAAGAAAGAAATGAACAGAAAGAATGGCGAGGTGGAAAGAGGGAGTTTGTGTGTGTGTGTGTGTGTGTGTGTGTAGAAGTCACAGTGTCCCCCCAGGCTTTGTGTTGATGAAGATGGACGTACAGCAGGAATGAGTTGGGCTAAAGGTAATTGTGTTAGTATTTCTGGCTCAGCCAATAAGCATCAATAGATCAATCTCAATTGCTACTTGTTTAGACTGAAGCTAACAGGCAGAGCTGATATGTCCTGACTTGGGCTACACTAGTTGGAATTTGTATTTCTGGGTTGTGTATACATGCACGTGCTTGTCCCCGTGCCTCCGAATTTCACATGAGTATTTATTTCAGTCGCCGGCAAAAAACAACTTGATCTTCCGTCAGAAGCTGCAGTTGCTTTCTATGAAAATAGATAGAGCTGTACGAAGGACAGAGGCGTACAAAGAACAAACTCAGGATGGATTAAGACCGAAATAGAGATGGACAGGCACAGAAATGGGGAGGAAGACAGAATAAGACAGGTGGACGGATAAAAAGAGCAAGATGGACAGATAAAACCGAGCAGTAGCGGTAAATGACGGGCAGGGCAGGGGCGGGACGCTGATAACCTTGCTAGCTAAAAGCTTCCTCTCTCTCCTCTGGCGCTTAATCAAACCTCCCAATTACATTGCCAAGGCTTTCTCCTGTCCCAGCATCTGATGTCCTGCGATAAACGCAATTATTAATTAACCAGCGCAATTAAATCTGCGCATGATGGACGGGACATGGGGACGATTGGAGCCAAAATACCTGACTAATTAAATCTGTTACAGTGAGTCAGCACACACACACACACACACACACCTCGCACAGTGTTGATTTTGTATATGACAAGAAGTCAACCTCTACAGGGAACAAACTGCAAATCTGATGCCCCAAGTCATTTAAGTTCTGAGGCTAACCAAGTTTTTAGAAATTGCTAAACGTCCGCCAACATGTCAAACTTTCGGTGACTTGTTTCCTAAATGAATACTCTTGCATGTCATTTTACCAAGGGCTGCCTAAACTTTCACATAAAACTGCATCTACTCCGTGTTCATTCAGTTATTTTAGAAAAAATGAAGGTACAATCTGTGCATGACTTTACTGTCAAGAGATTTGTGTTTTTTAACAAGCTGTGACATCCATTCATTCATTTTCTTATCCGATTCATCTTGATCAGGGTCGCAGGAAAGCCGGGGCCTAGCTGGCGATACAAGGCAGGAACAACCTTAGACAGGGCGCCATTCCATCGTAGGGCACACACTCACAGACTAGGGGCACATTAGAGACACCAGTCAGCCCAACACACATGTCTTTGGACTGAGGGAGGAAATACCTGGAGTAAACCCATGCAGACACGGGGAGTCTATATGAATGCTGGAGCATGTTACAGACATTACTGCATTTTCTTTGTGTACCTCCTGTATAAGGCAGGAATATATGCATTTACTGAGCCATTCCATTCTAATAACCACTGCCATATTCTTTTTAGCATTGGATGCAAATCTGTGACTCGTATTTTTTACATCAGGCAGCAAAATCTTCAACACTATCCTGTTTTTTTCTGTTACTGTGCATTTTAACTCCGTCATTAGAAAGTACCTACTGAGAGAATTAGACAGCAGAGTGTAAGCCACATGAACATGAATATGCAAATTGAAAACACAAACCTACACCAGGAAATAACACTTAGTGAGCTTGGTGACTCAGACTTCTATAGTACATCCTGCTTTGTGTACGTTGTAATGTGTGAAGGTCACACCCTAAAGTTTTATGACTTTAATTCACTTTTGATTCACCGTTTACATTTGTGCCATTCTGCTCTTGTGCGTATTTGTTGCTTCGTTTCTTTTTATTGGTACATTTTTATGAAGTCGGATATTAGGTATTTTGTATTATACATAAAGTGTCATTTTTATAAACTGAAGGTTAATTTCGTGCCTGAGCTTGAGAGAGGGAGGCATGAACACCCTTTGTTTAACATTACATGAATAGCAAGATGTTAATGAATTGTGTACAATTTAAAATTAAATACCTTATCTGGCTAAATGTGAGACGGAAGATTCATTGTACGTTTATTTATTTGTTCATTTATTTTTAGAAAAAAAACACTAATTAAATCATATCTCTGATTTATTAGTTTGCAATTTAAAAAATTGTCAAAAGTTTACTTTTGGTTTTTATTAAATATCAGTGTAAGCTTCTGTTAACAGTAATGAATTCAATAAACAAGTCAAAGTTCAGTATTTTGATTTTCTTAATGTAAAAACAGCCATTCCTCAATTTTAGTTGTAGTTTTGCTTTTTGTAAATCTTTATTAATTACTATTTGTAATGAATATGCTTTTGCAGGCTTTATGTACCATTATAAAGCAAATATTATATACATTTTTCTTTACTTGGGACTGCCATTCAAAATCTGTTACCTTCAACTTTTTTGTTTGGTTATTTATTTATTTATTTATTTATTTATTTGTATTCCACTGAAACAAATTAGTAATACAAATTACATGCATGGATTACAAATGAGTTTTTTAGGTTGTGATTAGTGGTTAAATGTTTCAATGCAAAGACCTGTGGCAGTTACTGTTGCGCAGCAGTGTGTGTGTGTGTGTGTGTGTGTGTGTGTGTGTGTGTGTGTGTGTTTGGGAATGTTGTGGGTGGGAATCTGCTGAGGCTTGGCTTGGCTTGGCTTGGCTGGGGGCAGTTGTCCTGAGGGGCTTGTGTGTGTGTGTGTGTGTGTGTACATGTGTGTGTGTGTGTGTGTGTGTGTGTGTGTGTGGCTTGTTGTGTGTGGAGGTTGTGAGGAATCAGATAAGCCATCTTCCCATATCAGAGCCATATTCACACCTATTGTGCACCCGTAAGAGTAATGAGCTTGGGGGAGCATGTGGGTCAAGGTTGTGCAAGTGTGTATATGTGCCTTTATATGTGTGTATGTGAACACGGGAAGGACAGTGCTCTCAAATCAGAAATGGTTCAATAGAAATCACCTTTGCATGACAAGTGTTCACTTGGGAATTGAGCAGGGCCCCACTGGTGCATTTTTGTACAACAGGCCAATAAGCAGTTGCATTAGGAACGATTTGTGATGGGAAGGATCTGCGGGGAACTGAGAGGTGATGGCTGTCCGGCTGGGAGCGGATTTTGGGAATGGATTTTAGAACGGTACAAACTGGAATGATCCGTTTCCACACTGAAATGCTGGTAATCGTTTTAGGATTGGGTAATAAATAATGATTTACAGAATACAATATGAGCCTACTGACTGTCTCTTTACTCATCAATAGGCCCCATTTACTTATCAAGGGCTCCAAATTCTTAACTTTGCAACACATATCAGTAGAGTTTAATGATTAGATCGTTGTGCTTTTGGTGTGATGTTTGCAGGACCCTTACTACTACATAACCAGCAACTGTTTTTTTCTTCCTGGTCAGGTTCGTGGGGCTCTGGATCCTATCCCAGGAAAACACTGGGCACAGGCATATGCATGCCCTGGACAAGATGCCAGTCAATCACAGAGCTGGCTAGGTGTGACTGTTGCAGTGCCATGAGATGAGCACTCTGCCTGCCTCCACTCTTCTCCACTCAGATACAGCCAATCAGGTCTACTTACAACACCCAAGCTGGTCGGAAGTGTTTTCCTAATTGTTTAATAGCGAGAATGGACTTAAATTCTACAAGGCTCTTGGTTAAGGTACTGGACTATGGGCCAGAAAGTCCAGCGTTCAAGTCCCAGCTCTGCCCCACTGCCACTGTTGGACTCTTGAACAAGGCCCTTAACCCACACACACATGTAGTGTGACCACAGGAAGGACGCTGTTCCCAAATCAGAACTGGCCCAATAGAAATCAACTTTGTGTGACAAGAGGACATTTGGGAATTTGAGATTGCCTCGCTGGTGCAGTTCTGTAAAAGCATACCAATAACCAGTAATGATTTGGGATGTAAAGGATCTCTGGGGAATTTAAAGGTGATGGCTATCTGATTAGGAGCAATCAGTGGGAACAGGTTTTTGTAATGCTACTCACTGGAATGGTCCATTCCACACGGAAAGGCCGATCATTGACTGAACGCTGTGGCCCTTATCTTAATGAATGATTTATTTAATATGGTTTTAAAAAAGCTGTCAAGGGCTGTCAATGGGCTGCTTTCACTTAGCACTGTGTACAACTTCCTACCGTCTACATTTAAGCTCTGCGATTTACTGCAGCCTTAAAAAAGATATAAACGTATTTATATTTATTTATAATTATAATATTTTAAAATGCATAATTCAGACTATAGCTACATCATTATTTTTGGTGGGTTTTTTTTAAATACTTTAGCCTTAAACCTATACAGATATAAAAAATATACACCCTGATGAGCCAAAATATTTTGACCACTCATTTATCAAATTTATAAAAATAAAAAAAACATGGAATTTGACATTGGTCTCTCGAGTCATAAGTATCAAGTCAAAGTCAAGTTTATCACTGTCAAGTTTCAAGTCCTTAAATTTCCCAGTTTTATTTGGAATCTGGATGTTTTGTATAAATGGAATAACCTAACTGTTTTTGACTGTACATAATAAACCATCCGTGTGTGTGTGGGCCAGTAGCTTGTTCTAATAATATCCCTTATTTATTGCGATATGAATGACCTTGATAAAAGAACTATTTTGATGTCTGTGTGATTTAACACAGGCTTGCACTCTTAAGTGATGATTGTGCTGTCTTTTGGCTCTTTTTAGAATAGCTTTTGGGCTGATATTTATCATGCAGATCTTTCAACCCTTTGCCTCCAAAGACGCTTTGCAGGAAAACCGCTATGTGCAAGCGGAAAATGAACACATCACTATAGTTTAATCGTTGGAACATCTGAAACCTCATCTTTAATGACTAAACTTAGGAAGTATATAGATACTAAAATCAGAACATAAGCAATAAACATGCACAATGTTTTGGGGTGTTGCATAATCCCAGTCATCAATACATCCGTCTGAAAGAGGACATGGCCCTCAATTGAACAGTTTTAACAGTATGAATACTTGCTAATATCATTTATTCTGTGTGAGTGGATTCACTGTGACCGACAGACAACCCTTACCATATATGTGTTCCTTAATCCACCCGTGGACTCTTCTAGGGCTTACTGCGAACATAGGACAATACAAACAAACACTCTTATACATACACACATGGGTCTGAGGCTGGCCTGCTCCTCTTACCATGGCCTGACCTATTAACCTAATATAGGCAAACATACACACTGGAACACACGTTTGTTCACACACAATTATCCCTCCGATCCCTGTCTACACACATGTGTTCACACACACACACACACACACACTCGCTGAGAGCGTCGGACAGACAGACTGCCTGGCTCTCAGGCTAATTGAGTTGGGTGTGTGGCCCCATGTAGCCGCGGCGTGACCCCGCTGTAGCCAGGGACGCCACTGAGCCCGGGCTTTGATACATTTGATACGGTTTAAGTGTGGAATGAAGACCTAAGCCTGTTTACATTTGAACTGGATTAACATCGGGGTGAGGGTGAGAGAGCGAGAGTGAGAGAGTGAGAGTGAGAGAGAGAGAGTCATAGGGTGTTAGAGAGGGCGGTGAGCAAGCAGGTTGAGCAGACCAGTTTGTTTGTTGATGGATGTAATTGAATTGGGTGCATATGTTCCCCGGGTGCTGCTATATTTGGGGGATTATCCAACCTTTTACAGGAGCCAGGTTTGGGGTTTGGGGCAAATATAGAAAATGTAGCTTTTCCTTTAGTCAGCGGTTCACTTTCAGGTTGGCAGCTGTGGGATTTTAACTCACAACCTACTGTTTAGTAATCCGAACAGGCCCCTGGTGTCTACTGATTAGGATTTGACACTCTCTGTGCGTGCCCCGGGTTCAATTCTTGATCAGAGAACATTCTGTGTGGACAGCCTGACTAAGTGATTAAGGCTTCGGATGACCAAATTGTAGGTTGAGAATTCAAGAACCACCAGGTTGCACTCCCAGGCCCTTGAGCACAGTTCTTAACCTTCAGCTGCCCGGCTCAGTTGTATGTGTCTCTAGGTTTTTTCTGGAAGACCCATATTTACCACCTGAATTAAAGCCTTGCACTTAAACCTGCTTGATGCATCATCATATGGGCTTCCAACGATGATGATGTCCATCTTGTCAAACCACAAGAAGCAAAGCCATGTATTCATAGCCCTTTACACTTAGTGTCCTGCTGCATTCTGCATGCAGAAGGCTTTTGTGTTGCAGATCATTGAATCACTGTCCCACTAATACACTACAAGCCAACACTCCTACAGACGTTTGTCAGTGATATTAGGGTTTTCTGACCAGTCTATGGGCATCTCCATCAAAGTGTCATTGAGCTTCCACATCTTGTCTTGACTTAAACACTTCCTCTTCCATTTCTTATTAGACAGTGGAAATTGCAAGCAGGAACAGGAACCAATTATCATTATTTTTAGATGCTCATTCAGCTGCTTAATGGAGTCAGTGGCTGTTGAGTTTAAGAACCTTGCTAAAGAAACAGCAAAGACAAAGACATGTTTTGGACACTGGAGTTCACAAGCCAAGACCCGACTTCACAAGCTACACCAGTACCAGACAGTAGCAACTAACATAAACCAACTTGGGCCATTATGGAATATGGAACTTGTTAGTGTTGTAGTACAGTCTCAGCATCATGTGGACTCGTTCTTGTCTTGGTCTAAGGTAGACTTGGAAATTCTTGTGTAGACCAACCGAGTCCAATGCCTGAGGTACCATTAATCATAAACTAAAATTCTATTGTTATTGAAAATCAACAATCCATTCTAATAGATTACTCAGTCCGTTCTCTACATGCCTAAATAAAATCTGCACTCAACAGGGCTGACAGGGTAAATCAAGTTCCTGCTCTTCTCGCTCAGAATCCAATCAATGAACAGGTTTATTTGGAACAGTCTGACGTTAAGATGTGCATTTTCACCTCCTCGCTTGCTTTACTTAGTATAGTTTAGGATTGTTTTTGTCTGAGAGCAGACTGAAATGTTTTTATTGTGTTTTCACATGATAAGAATGGATGGAATGGATGCTGTTGTTTATATTCAAGTGTCTTTATGTGGTGAGTCTGATTACGTTTGAGAGAAGAAAGGAAACAGAATCATGACCATTTGCTTCCAAAATGTCCACATTGCATTAGTTTGACTACTATAATATCATAATGAGTGATCATAATTTTAGGCGAAATATTGTTGAATGTTATATTTTACAAAATATATGATGATATTTAATATTATTTATTACTATATATTATAGATAATGAATGATAATGAATGTAAAGTGAATTACAAACTTAAATTTTCTTCTTCTTCTTCTTCTTTTTCTTGTCTTTGAATGATGAAAAGAAGTCTTAATCTGGTCTCGGTCCCATTACGGTCTCGGCCACTCCAGGTCTTGGTCTTGACTGAAGAGCAGTAACAGCAGACATTATTGAACTTATGGGACGTTTTGTTGGTTCCTACAACTTTAGGTTCTTCTTCTTTTTTTTTGATCAGGTGAAGGTGCAGCATTATGTAGACATAATTATTAGTGTAGCAGCTAGAGTAATCATCTCAATGGACCATCCCCACAAACATGTACCGTGTGTGTGTGTGTGTGTGTGTGTGTGTGCGCACATTCTGTTTGTGCCATCTCAGCCTCTAATTCACTGTGTAATGGTGTTTATTATGGGTATCAATGTGCTTTTCTGCATTAGTTAAATGGGCCCCAGCACATTACTGTAATGGAGTGGCCGCATGAAAACACAAAGAAACCTGATCTTCCTCTCTCTCGCTCACTTTTCCTCCCTCTCTCTCTCTCTCTCTCTCTCTCTCTCTCTCTCTCTCTCTCTTCCTCTGGTTCCTTCTCTCCCCCTCTGTCCTAGAGTAATGATTTGATGTTGCTAATGGCTTCCTAAATTTTCTAGGAAGGGCAGAACCAGTATCGTCTTTGGTTACACTGACTGGCAGTCGGCCAGACAAGAAAATGGGGGGGTTAAAGGGAGAATAATATAAAGAGAAAGAGTAAGCAATGGTTTTTTTTCACGTTTCCCATTTTTCCATTAAAAAACCTGCCGTCTCAATCTGGCTGTCTTGAGTTCGGAAAAGAAGCAAGAAGCAGCAGAAGGGGGATCTGTGATATTTAGAGGTAGTTGATGGTGAGGTGTGACACACACACACACACACACGTATACAGGGACCTGTGATGTGAAGAGCATAATGCCTTGTATTGTTGCGATTAGCGCTCACTCTTTGATTCAAGCGTGATGAAAGCGCCCAGGCTGCATGCCAGTTAATATGTACATGAAATGAATAAGAGAGATTGAGAGATTGATCCGCCTATGTGTGTATGTGTGTGTGGGTCAAGTTTGTGTTTCATTGGCAATTAAATGTTCCCAAAAACATAGAAAGTTCTGACATTTTTTAACTTGTGGGCACATCCAAAACACCAAAAGTGGCAACTATTATTTATATAAGAATTAATTAGCTGCAATAATATCATGCCCATGGAAAGTCCCAACAACGATAGAAAGACAAACTTGTCTGTGTGTGTGTGTTGTTCTTTGCTTTTGTGACTTGGGCAAATGGCGTCCAGCTCACATGATGGCCTATGGCAACCCCTAACAAACCGTGTAGGCGCCAGCAGGAGGAGGGGGCACCGACGACAGTGGAGGGCTTGGGGTGCTGACTGGAGTCACATGACGAGGAAAGTTTTCAGCCAAGCTCCCTCCCTTTACACAATGGAGTATTAATGCTGATGACACATGACCTGAGCTGAGGCGGTGTGTGTGAGTGTGTGTCTGCGCTGTGTGCAAGAGTGTGTGCTGAAGCTTGATGCTGAGGAGACGGAATAACCTGCCTTGCTCCAGCCTGTGTTACACACATATTGTACATCCACTGTCAAACATCCATTGGCATGCACACTACTAGGTTTTATTTTAAATAAAATAAATGTGACGTGTGCATCAGATGGGCATGACCCACTAGTGTCTTACACCTTGATTGATTTGGTAATATTATTCACGATTTGCAAAAATAATTGTAATATTTAAGTTTACATCACATAATAAGGGTGTGCTATACAATAAGAAAGGGCCATTATGCGTCAGGCAACGTTGTAGGAATGTTTAGAACTACACTCCAACTAAATTATGTAGTCATAGTTATATTAAGTCTATAATAATCCAGATTCAGTTTCACAGTAACATTTTCCAGTAACCAGGAAACGAAGCCAGTGAGACTAGCATTAGCTTTACTCCACACGGCTTCCTGTTATGTCTTTCTGGTGGTTCAATCATGCTTGGAAGTCGTACGTGAAACGCAGAGTAGGCTCTGGTGCGAGACTCTCTCCGAAATGCTACACTGTTTTGACTGGAGAGCCCTGGAAGCCTCATGCTACGTTTAGCATTCGCAGCTAAAGCCGGATGCGTATCTGGATTAAAGAAGGCTAAATGAGCCTTGAGAAATCATGCGATGATACATAGCTTGGTATTATTACACACACACTTCAGTGTCAGATCCATTTCACAGCGCTTGTCCGACCTCCTGGGTGCGTCGCCGGCGGGCAGCAACGGCAGCGGCACTGAGCAAACACCAGGACACGAGCTCACACCCTTCCTGTCGTTGATGAAGCGAGAGGATTGGAGTGACAGAGTGGTTTGGCCTGGCCTGCTGAAAAAGGCGAATCCGTCCTGAAGTCTTTCTAATGGAGCTCCATTAAAGTTATTTATACCGTGTCACACTCAGAACTGTGCTCTCTGCTATTTGAACAAGCCATGGGTCCACTGCTTTCAGTGTTGTTGTGGGATTTGGTATGTTCTCACCTCTTTGGCTGGTGTTATATTTTCACATGTTTCTAGGATAGCATCCGTTCTAAAGTGCTGAAATCCTAGCAGTACTATAACTACTACTGCATTACCCATGCTCATAGGAATTTTTAGAATCGAAGGAAATGGATCAAGCCATGCAGTCTTACTCAGCAAGTCCGTCACTCTTCCTCTCCCCTCCTCGATCTCTTTTTCCCCTCTTGCCTACATTCCGTACAGTTTTGAACGCCTGCCAAGGAAACTAATCAAAAGCCCTGTACTTTTCCTTTGTCTTACTCGCTCTCTTACTCTTTTCGCTCATGACAGTGCAGGCCAGTGTGGACTCTCTGGAGCGTGCACACTCCGCTGTGGCCTCCGTGGCTGGTGATGTCATTGGAAGTTGACCCTGGGGTGGGCGTACTCGTGGCTGTCCTCGCGCATGCCGCGGGTGGGAGACAGCCCGTAAGACGAGCTCGCTTCCTTTTGTTTGCCGAGCTGCTCTCCCACCCTGCTTATGTAAAGGATTTTTTCTCCTTATATAGTGTGTTTTTCATAAAAAATTAAAGCTTGATCTTTGAGCGCTGCCCTCCAGTCCTTTGCTTCTCCACTGATGTCTAATAGCTAAGGTCTTATTAAAATGTCCTGGTTGCTCTGACTTTGCTCTGACATTTACAGTGCACTGTCTCCATAACTATGCAAGGGTGATCCAAGTGAAAATACAGCCTGGTCTGTGTGGTCTGTGAAGTTCCCCAAATGCAATTTTTAGAATCCTTCACAACAGCGATAGACTGGGAGTTACCGACTTTGAACAGGGAGCACTAGTAATAGAAAAAGCTGCAAAGGTAGCACAAATGAAAGGCTATTCATTACATACTGATAGATCTGGATTCATTTTGAAATGCAGATTGTAAACACCAGGGGCCGGATTCATGAACCTTTGCAAGAAAAAACTTGCAGAGGTTCTTAAGACAAACCCTGTTAAATCTTAAATGCATTCCTGGAAAATAAAACAAAATGAATTGTTTTCTTAAGATTTTCCTAAGAAAATATGTGTCATTTTTTATGCTCTGCTTTACAGCTTATGATACAGCGCGAGACACATTTTGAATTAGTAGTTATTTCTGTTATTTCAGTTCTAGAGAGCAAAACTTAAAGTTAAATCAGCAGAAAATTGATTATTAATGCTATTACACTTTTACTTTGAATGACACTCTGCTCTTTAGAGCTAAGCTAATGCTCTGTTTAGACCTAATGCTTATGGGTGCCTCAAGAGTTCCACAGGGACTGAAATACACAACTAATTCGAAGAGCACAGAATGGGACAGAAGGGACACTGTAACTTTTCGCCATGTAGAGCATTTACACCAAACCCACACATTGTTCACAGGTTTCCAATCAATATATAATTAGAAGGACATTGATGCTAATGCTAAAACTACATCCAGTTAGCACTGTCCGCAGATTGAGTATCAAAACCGTGCAATTCCTGCTGAAATCTGTCAGTGACAGATTACAAAGTGTTATTCAAAGCCTCCAAGAAACATTTAAGAGTTAAGAAGATTTCGATCAACATCTGAGGTTGGCTTAGTGGGTACTTTAACGTACATTTAACCACCTTCTGTTCAACCATAACGTCTGGTGCCATCTCTCTCCCTCATCCTCCTCCGTTTTTCTCTCCTATCGTGTCAGATGGTCCACTGATAAACTCCTGAACACACACCACAGAGTTCTCGATAACACCCTTCTCCGAGTCTGCGTTCAGCCAGCGTGGCATGCTGACGAGTACAAGCCTTTATCAGTGACAACGTTCAAACTGGAAAGAGAGATGGCATCTTCTTGACGGCAATCGTCCGGTGCTCCGGAGCCAAACTGGTAGCTACGCAAACTCATAAGTGCAACCGCTTCCGCATGTTTACTCTGGCTCGCGAGTAGAAGCGTGATCGCGCCTTAAATGGAACAGATGATCACCTTGGAGAATATTCCACCTAACCAGAGATTAGAGAGAAAGGGATCAGCATACTGCAAAGCCCTGTGAGGACAGCATCATTTTTTTTTTTTGGAGATTCATTTCCGAACATTTCGCAGATGCATATCAAATTCTGAAATCTGCCTCAGGGAGATAAGGCCCACGAGATGCTGGAGTTGCAACATCCCGTCGAGCAAGCAAGAGAGCTCAGACAGGTTCTCATAGTGATCTCGGTGGGAGATACCGCTCGCCCAGCACCCTCAGCATCACTGATTACCATGCTAATCTCACAGAGACTGGCGTCTGCCAGACATGGGCTCAAACAGACATGTTCGCTTGGCCCTGTTGCCATGCAGGAAGCATAAACATGCTGCAGAGCCGACGCTACCGCTGCAGGCATTTGAACAAATCATAACGCTTCATAGAAGTTCCACTGAGTTTGAACATTTTTCTATTCCATACTTGAAGACAGTTCTAATTCTAGTTCATTTTTCCAGCAAACTGGGAGACAACAGAATCGGTCACGGTCATAAAAGGGACTTCATCATCATGGTATAGTGCAATATCAAAATTCATTCATTCATTCTGAGGTGTGGTCTGATTAAACACTGGGTCTTGCCACAAGAGAGCGTAAGTGCTTCCCTCGCTACCCTATAAAAAGACTCTCAGAGGCTACTTTTGGGACGTATACCTCTTGACCTCTTCGACACACTGGAAGACTGTTCAGCTGACAGACTTTGAGAGGAGGTGCATTTTTAGACTGAAAGAAGCAGGATGGTTGTTTCGACAAATTGTCCACCATCTAAGCCGTTCTGACCTAGCTGTTAGGAGGTGTTGGGAGCAGTGGTTTTATGGGGGCACACACACAGCGAAAAGGCTCCATATGACCCAAACAGACCACCAGCTGAGAAGATGATTTAGTCCACCGACAACACAAGCAGCTCCCACAGGTTCATTATCCATCATCCAGACACAGGTGGCAGCTACAATACACACCCCTGTCTCTGCCCAGACCATTTCCAAGCACTTAGAAGAAAAATGTGTTGCAGTGGTGTCGTGAAAGAGAAACCTGGGCTGCTATGAACTGGAACTGTATCATTTGTAACGACAAACCCAGTTTTTGTTTGGGATCAGATGACGGTCAGGTTCCAGTCTGGAGTCTTTGTTGAGCACTTCAGTGAATTGGAATATTTGGTACCTCGAAAATGAACCACTGCCCTTCTTATTGGCCAGTGCTTCAGCACCACTTTGTGTGTCCAGTTTTCAAAACTGTACTCTGTCGGTCCAATCAAAATCTGGCTCAGGTTGATTACAATTTGAAGCTATGTATTTAAGAAATACTAATAATCCACCGACTGCCAAATCCATAACTCCTACTGCTCTAGTGACATTGCAAATCTAATTTTTTATCTTCTTCCCATTGATCCAGTAAATTAGTTTTACTTTTCATATCCTTCAATCTCTAAACCCTGTCAAACACAAAACAGTGATGTTTTTTTTTTCAGAAAACAAAAAAGACATAGGAGCTGGCTGTTTAGATTCATACACTCAAAGTCATGGCAGATGAGACAGTCTGATAGAAACATAAAGCAGAGGCATGTGTAAATAAGGCTGGTGTTGCTGCTGCCTTTCGCTCCGCATGACTGAGGGGCCAAAGCTTTGTGAAATGAGGCCTAGCATCTTTGGGTACTACAACTGCCAGGCTTTCTGATCAAACCCAGAATTCTTTTTTATCCATGCGGGCTGCTAAAGAGACAGATAAACTGTCCTGAAATAGGACTTGAGTAGCTCCTGGTAGACTATTGTTCAAGACAGTGTCTCTCCCATCAGTGAAGTGGCCCAGATTCCCTTCAGCTACTCCGAGTCCCAAAGGGACTCCAGCTTCTCACTGTCTGTCTGGAGCCCTGTTACCAACAAGGCCACACAAGGAAGATCCAGGAATAGACACCTGGTTCTCTGCATCTCTCTACCACCCATGACCGGCTGTGGGCCAGTTCTGCGTGGCCTCACCCTCTCTGGTTACCTGTCTGTGAAAGCGAATGGGGTGCGGATGGGGAGAGCCAGTCCAGACTTTCTCTCCCCTGAGCCTGCTCTGGCATTAGCACTTGCCCTCTTTGCTCTGTCAATGGGAGGCCAGATGAATGCTCCTGTTTGTGCGCAGACAGCAGGGATGAATTTGTCTAGCTAGCGAAGAACAGGAAGGCCTGAATACATTGCCTCCTGGGAGGTCACCGTGAATAGCGAGGCCATCTCAGGTGGGACGGATGAATGTTACCTCTTATAGGTGAGGCTGCTCTCAGTGGTAACCTCATTACTGGTCCTCTTTTCAAAATGCAGCTTCAGCACTAAGAGTCAGAGTTCTTAAGGCTAACTCTAGCTCATACTAACAATCACAACAATTATGCCGGGCTATATCTCTGAGATTAGCTATATTGCTAGCTTTCAGAGCTATTGCCAAAGAAAAGACTTACACATTGTTCCTAAAGTAGATTCTACTCCAAGCCAGTTTGAGCAAGAACAGTAGTATATCAAACCATTCATGGACCTACAGTGGTGCTTGAAAGTTTGTGAACCCGTTAGAATTTTCTGTATTTCTGCATAAATATGGCCTAAAACATCATCAGATTTTCACACAAGTCCTAAAAGTAGATAAAGAGAAAATATTATACTTGGTCATTTATTTATTGAGGAAAATGATCCAATATTACATATTAGTGAGTGGCAAAAGTATATGACCCTTTGCTTTCAGTATCTGGTGTGGACCCCCCTGTGCAGCAATAACTGCAGCTAAACGTTTCCTGTAGCTGTTGATCAGTCCTGCACACCGGCTTGGAGGAATTTTAGCCCATTCCTCCATACAGAACAGCTACAGCTCTGGGATGTTGGTGGGTTTCCTCACATTAGCTGCTCGCTTCAGGTCCTTCATAACATTTCCATTGGATTAAGGTCAGGACTTTGACTTGGCCATTCCAAAACATGAACTTTATTCTTCTGTAACCACTCTTTGGTAGAACGGCTTGTGTGCTGGGTTCTCTTCATCTACTTTTAGGACTTGTGTGAAAATCCGATGATGTTTTAGATCATATTTATGCAGAAATATAGAAAATTCCTCAGGTCAGTTCCAACTCTCGGCTCTGTGCTGCCTGACCCGTGTGAAAAAACTGACCTATTTTTCTCTCAGGTGCAATCCTGCCTCCATGTATATTGAAGAAAGGCTGTGTAATACAGCACTAACAGAAGATACTATTTCAAATATTTTAAGCTTAAGGAGAAACACTCTGTCACTGTTGAAATACTAATAATTTTATGATAATACAGTTGATCTACCAGTACTGTTGGTCACCATCGTGTGATACACCCGATCCAGCTCTGACCATGCAAAGCACTCAGACTCTGGCAAGGCGTAACGTACTGAGTTTTATACTCAGACTTTTACAAACAGGCATCAATAACCACATGGACTTAAGTGTCAGTGAGCTATGAGGGCTGGCCTTATTTAGGTAAATGGAAATACATAACTGACAGAGCTCACCTCACCCGAGGCTGACCAGAAGGCTGAAGTCCAAGCACAACCAAGCTGCCACTGCTGAGCCCTTGAGCAAAACCCTAAACCCTCAATTTTATAGACTGTATGGTACAATCTGTACCAATCTAAATAATGATTGTGTAAAAATGTGATGAATAAAGGTGTCTATGTAACTAAGCAAGATATTTGTTCTTTAACAAAAGATCAAAATAATATGCATATGGATCTACACATTACATACTTAAGAATATTAAAAAGCAGCCTTCACTAGTCACCAGATGCCCTTGGACCGAATATGACAACCCACAGAAAGCAATAAATGTGGTTTAAAGCCCTCATTCTCTATTCCTTTCCTCTTTTTCACTTCTCCTCTCTACATTTCTCAACTGTGATCTGCTAAATCAGGACACTGTGTAAAGGCACAGTCTAGAGAATTAGAGCTCAGATGCTGGGTATGATCTACACACATTGGTACTTCCAAAGATACTTTGTCCCACCAAAAAAAAAAACAAACAAACAAACTCATGGACCACCTGTGAAGCATAAATACCAAATCCACACAATACGACCCGATTCATAGAACGTTCCAAACCCAAAAATAGAATGGTCTTAATGCTAAGATTATAAGATTATGTCGAATATAGACTGAGGTTTCTGATGTAGCTAGCTTGAAGAAAATACTTATGTACTTAATGAAAGCTAATGCTTTAGATCGCTTTTAACCGCTAGGCTACCCCAGTCACAGTCAGCAAATACCTTAACCTATCCCAGTCTAGCGGTTAAGGTACTGGACTATGGACCAAAAGGTCCAGGGTTCAAATCCCACCTCTGCCAAGCTGCCACTGTTGGGTCTTTGAGCAAGACCCTTAACCCACAATTGCTTGGACTGTAAGACTATATCAATTGTAAGTCGCTCTGGATAAGGGCGTCTGCTAAATGCTGTAAATGTAATGTAAATGTAAATGTACTGAACTTATTAAACAGATCAGATATTTGCCAAACACGTCTGATACACATTCGATACCGTCTCTTAGCCACGGTTGCTCTTCACCTGAAGCATGTTATTCCAAAACATGATAAACATCAAACACACTCTCTGCTTTTTATTAACAGAACAGAAAGCTCATACACATAATAATTATGAATGATCACATTACAGGCATAGTTCTTTGTTTTTCAAAAAAATTATGTTAGCAAGCGTGAAATCTGCCACGGCTGTTTCACCACGCTGAGGTGCGTCAAAATAAAAGCTTGGTACAGGAACGTTTCCCTCTTAAGTTACTGTATCAGCTTCACAAGCAAGAATTCCGTTCTTTTGCTTTATTATTACTTTCATGCAGGCTAAACTGTTATAGTTAAATTAAATTAGAATAATGTGGTTAAATATGAAATGAAATGGGTGCCTCGTTTTAAAAATCCTCAATTCCTCCTTTTTGTGAATCGTCTTATGTTTTCATTTCATAGTCCTCTTTTGCTTTTACCCTTTTCCTTTAGCCTCTTCGTTTGCTATAGCCTCGTGGTAGAAACAGTGACGTATAAATAATGTAAACAAACTTTACAAAAAAGGACTGATATTGAATTGATACTCAGTACCGACTGATTCCCAGAATTCAGATAAAAACTGGAAGAGAAAAACTGGGATCTCTGCATCTCCAATTTTAATTCTTGTTCTGGACAACATCAAGGCAGACTGACCATGGAAACCAGACCAACGTTTTCCAGATGCCAATATTTACCTCATATGTATAAAATATGGTAATAATGGTAAGAAATATGGTAATAAAATATATTTAAATTAAAGGCAGAGTGACGGTGGAAGCATAAATGTCAGGAATATGAACACATACCTCAAAATGAGATTAAGTTTTCAGTTTTCTATTAAGAAAATAATTGGTTGAAACTATTTAACAAGGCTGCACATAGCAATGAAGTTTTTAGTAACAGTAACTGAGGTGAACATGACCTTTGGTAGCGTTATTAGGCATTCCACTGGCCACCATCTTAAAAAAAACAGTAGCTGTATATAAGGGCAGGAAACTGTAAGGAATAACAGTGAAGAACAAAGTTAGCAGATAGGTTGCTGGTTTTCCCATGGCCACCCAATCAGACAGGGAAAGACCGGTTCAATATGGGGGTTCTCCTGTAGCAGTTGAGGTAAGTAT
The DNA here is from genome assembly GCA_025084515.1 of Ancistrus triradiatus. NCBI lineage: Eukaryota > Metazoa > Chordata > Actinopteri > Siluriformes > Loricariidae > Ancistrus > Ancistrus triradiatus. The sequence goes on from JAJAGP010000502.1 coordinate 69,252, forward strand.
TGTGTTGCAGTTGCAGCTGGATTGTGTATGCGTGTGTTTGTTTGTGTGGTGGTGGTGGGGATTTGCAAGGAACACATTTTGTACCTGTAGAGTTTCGTGACCTCCTACACAGTGCTCTCAGGCCATTGAGCAGCAATGCTGTTACTCCACCCCTTGGCTGGCATTTTTGCTACCAAGGAACCATGCTTCTATGAATTTCGGTGGCTCCAAAAAAGAGGAAGTTCAGCTAGTAATACCCAGTTAATTCTGCCCAGTGGTATGTGTGGTTGGTGTGTGTGCGAGTGTGTGTGCGTGTGTATGCTCCCGTGGGTGTGTGGCTCATCCAAGCCAAGCTGCTAAGCCTCTCAAAGAGCCGAAAAAGAGCCAAGTGATGACTGCAGTTGTTCCAACATTTATTCTCTCTTTCTCTCGCTTTTCTCTTTCAAACTCTCTCATCCTCTACAATCATTATAGTAATACCATTTAGAGACACGAGACTTAAAGTATTTTTTTCCCACTCTTTCCATTTGGTGTCACTATAGTCTGGGAGAAACAACATAAATATTCTTTTTAATATAGATTTTAATGGGTTTGGCTACTAATGATTGGGAGTTTGAAACTGTACATAAACATGGGTAGTTTTCTGGGATAGCAGGAGAAGCTGAACGGAAAACACAGCAAAGACCAGCGGATATTGTGTTTTGCACACTGGTATGTTGGTCAACCAGCAAGACCATGAAAGTTCACCATCTACACCTAAGCATGGTCCTGTTGATTGACCTGAATACCAGTATACTAAAAACAACATCTGCTGCTCTTTGCTGTTATTTTGTAGCAGGGCGTTGACATCTACTCAGATCCTGGTATTTTCCAAAAAGGTTAAAGATATTTCTAGGTCATTTTAATTGTATTGGTCTGATGTGCTTTAGAACATTTTATTTTGAACATGTAGGGATGGAAAGGAATTTGAAAGCAATAAAAGAATGTGCAAGGCAAGCTAATCAGAGCAGGGCATGCTATGCGTTGCACTTTTGAAAACCCCGGAGAGGAAGTGACATGGAAAGTGCTTTAGATGTGTGTGAGGTGTGTTAGTCTCCATAAGTGCATTTCCTTTGTGGGGGAGAGATGGAATAAGGCTGAGACCGAAACAGAGTGAAAGGGGGAGCATGTTCTGTTAAAGCAGCTCTCTAGGGTCAGGCGTGTGACCCCGGGCGTCAGGAGAGACCGGCGGCTGAACTGCGCTCTCCTCTGCTTTTATCTTTCATCTTGAGCTCCATAACTCCGCTCTGTGTGGGGACGAGCCGCGTACCTTTTGATTCTGTTAATTCAATTTAATAGATAAACAAATACACGAAGGCAGCGAGATGGGGGAGGAAAAGGGAGATGAAGGGACGTGCAGGAAGAGGGAGAGGGATGAGAGGATGAAAAGACGAGGTAAAGGCGAAGGGGGGAAGACGAAGAGGAGGCTCGTCTCGATAATGGCCCCAATAAAGCTCTCACGAAGTGGGAGACAAGAGGCCACCATGCTGCTCCTTAAACCGACGATCATAAGTTTCCCTGCCTACACTATATTACTGCAGAGCCATTAAAAGAGCTATCTTATTAGTCATGATTTAGCCTCTTCATTAGGGAGGTAACATATTGTTACGGGTCAGGAATGCAACCATTTTTCTCTACTTTTTTGCTCCCTGCTTCCACAATCGCACTAAACACACACACATGGCACCACACGAGGCACTCCGCGTCATGGTGCCTCGTCCTCAGCGCCGAATAAAGCAACCCTTTCTCCCTCGCTAGTCTCTCTGACGCGGGTAGATCCTTTTATTATTTTGGGGGAAGACAGCTCCTTCCCTTCGGAGGGGCCTCATTCGAGTCCGGTGGACATTTCATGCTCTGGGAGCCCAGCCAAACGGAACGACACACACACACACACACACACACGCACACACACACAGCACACATATGAATACAAACAGAACAAGAAAAGCCCAGTGGCATAACTAGCAAATATTAAACAGGAAAGCTTTAGTGATGTGAGGAAGACTCATGAGTCTGAGAGATCCAGTCCTGTCAGTTGTTGGATTTTGCTTGTGTACACCAGTGACATTTGTGTTTTCGGGGTTATCAAGCTCCGCCGAACCATTGTATTATTTCCAGAAATAGTTACAGATGGTAATTTCGATCTTTAAATTTCAATAACAGCTTGAAAATGTCGACGTAATGTGTTTTGGATGATGTCGTGGTCAAAAGCAAAAGAGTGCTCCTTTCCGTCCAAATGATCCCATCCGCCCTGAGGCTGTCCATGCAAATAATGACGTCATGAATTGTTTGGTATTTATATTTATTTAGCCAAACTTACAGCAGGCCTTATAGATTTAGCAAAAACAGCCCAGAGAAACTCGACAAACACAGCAAGAAATTTTAATGGTATAAGCAATTCATCATGTCAACAAACAAGACATTCAATTCAATATAAACTTAAAAATGTTTCAAGTTTTAAAAAATCATAATGTCTTTTTATTAGCCATAGTGATCCAGAATATAGCAGAAGATGGTATTCCACTTCCCTCAGGGTACTCTTATGTACCAGCCTATGCCTGCATTTACACCCTGATCACTCCTAATTCCTGTTGTCTCTCATCTCCTGATGCTAATACTGGGAGAAGATCCGGTCATACTCCACCTGCAGTGGTTCCTCTTGCTTCTTCAACTTCCTGCTTCCTCATGTAGGGAATACCAGGCCACGATATGGCCATCATACACTTTTTTAATGCTGATGGTAATAGTGGGGTCATTATGCGTTGTGACAGCATCTCTAAAATTGGGTGAAAATCTGGTAGAACACATAGTCTGTTCCTGTGCATTCGGAAATTGGCCAAACCATTATGATTCCATAAATAGCCAGTCAGTGTCTAATGGTCAGCTGTGTCTGTCTGGCATGAGCACTTGCTTGTGATCCATGTAAGTGTGTGTATGTGTATGTGTGTATTAGATGGCAAACCTGGCAGCAATGACCCAGACCTGGCCCCGGTCATCTCTGCACGGCCTCTCTGATTAGCCGCTGGCCCGGGCAGCACTTTGCTCACTCCTTTGGGTTAAATGCTCTCTAAATGAGGGCCGGTTAAGGGCTGTTTCCTGCAGCCTCAGCTGCGAGCACATCTGCGAGAGAGGAGAATGCCGAACTGCCCCCCCACGTGTTTGCTCACGGCTGGTCTGATTGCCTTTCCTTCCTCTGCCTCTCTTGTTCGGTCTCTCGCTCTCGCTCTACAGACTTGCTGTCCTTCCTCTAACTTCGCTTGATGGCTTTAGGAGAATATGTGCGTGTAAATGAGGACTGGTCAACTCAAGACTGGGATGCTTGAGTGTGTGGATTTGTGCCAGTTGGCGCTGATGGCTGCTTGTCCAAACTAATCTGGTGTCGCGCTGACACATTTGTGAGTCAAACGTCAGTCGGTTCATAAGAAACGAGGAATCGCAGAGATTAGGGTTGAAGTGACCATAGGGTTGTGGACTTCTTTAATATGAAACCTTCCACGTTGATCTCACAAAATTTGCAATATAAACAGCGTACACTGAGATTTTACTGATACAGAATGATGTCATAAGAAAAGCTTTGAGTGCCGATCCTGCACATGAGCCTTAACAGTTCAATACTTTTGCATTTCTAAGTGTAAAATAATGAGAAATGGAGGTTTGCCTGTTATTTTTAGGATGTGTGTATACAGAATACTTGCCTTTGATTGGATACCGGATGTGGACCGAATCCTGGTATCACGCGATGCATCGAAAGTCTAAAATCGAATCCCAGATCAATATCAGTCTACTGTGTTGATATGACCTTAACTACTAGTTTAAGCTTATATTTAAGTTCTACATAAAACCATTGAGTGGTGATGGTGCTGTACAGCTCCAGGATCCTGAGAACCTGGGCTGGAGCCTTGCCTAGAGGTTGCTTTTCTTTGGGTACACCAGTTTCCTCTAACCTCTAAATTGCCACTACGTGTGACTAATGGGGATGCATTGGCTTAGCGTCCAGGGTGTATTCCTGACCAGTGTTGATCAGGATGAAGTGCTTACCGAAGAGGAGTGAATGAACTAACATCAGAGGAAGTTATGGAGTGGGAGTTATTACTGAGCAGATAGTACGGCTAGCCAACATTTACGCTGTAAAAAGTTCATGAGTTCAATCCAGGGCCATCCATGGCCAGGAGGCCAGAAATCATAATTGGGCCCGACCTGTAGTTGAGAGAGATGGCCTCAAAATGAGCCAAATTAGCCCACTTTGGGCATCTGTGAGCTCATGGCTATGGAGGCAGTTAACACATGTAAATCATTCAAAAGAACGTGGCGGCTGTGTCACAGCGAGCACATGCCAGCGCTGACCTTCCCTAGTAGCTGTCACGTGATACAAGAGACTCGACCCAACTTCAAGCAGCATGGATAGGGCACTTTGGTGGGCCCCTTACTTACAATCACTTTGCACTGGAAATATGACAGACATCGAACTTTTGATTATATTGAACGTGTTCTAAGAATATAAAACCCGTTCTCATTTCTTTTAGCAAAACCACATGCCACAATTGGCATTTAGCACTGCGTTTAGTACTTTGAGCAAACATAACATCACTGATTCCTTCCCTATAATGTTTGATGAGATTGGAGATACAGAGTAATGAATATGAAACGCTTGACATACAGATTTTTCCCAAGGTCTTCCAGGCTTCTAGATCCACTCTAGACTTTAGCGCGCCCTGCCATGTCCAAAGCTGGATTCTGTGGTCACTGAACAATTCTTCTGCGGTTTTGAACGTATGTTTTGGATCATTGTCCTGCTGGAAGATCCAGCCGTGACCCAGTTGAAGCATCTTGGCAAACCAAGGCAGATTTTCATTTAAAATCTCCTGGTATTTCACAGAGTTCATGATGCCATTTATCCTAACTAGGTTAGGATATTTTTTACTTTCCCAAGGGTGCCAATAACTCTTGAGCTGAGTGTTTATGTGTGTGTTGGAAGCTGTAGTCAGAATGAATAATGTATAGGCTGGAAAACTTATTATATAATACACTTGCAACAACCATAACTCACAGCTCTGGCAGCTTTTGTTATCATCGGGTGGTTTACGTAGACAGTCTCATTGCGAGGTTGATAAATGACGGCACTATTTCTCTAGAGCATATCAAATATAACAGCCGGAAGCAAGTGATGGTTACGTATTAAAACTTTATTTCCTTTCTTTGTGTAATGGAAAATGATAGAAACGTACAGTTCAGCAATATCACCTTGGCTAAGATAAGTCCGTGTTCCTTTTTTTTTTTTTGGTTCATTTTTTTTGTCAATTCGTTCTTTTCATAATAACAATCAAATCATATTTATAACAATAAACATATGGTTTCTGAGGAGAGCCCAAAAAAGAAATAAAGTGTGAAAATAAATTATCATAATAACAATTATAACAATAATGATAACAATCAAGCTTTATAAACATCTCTTTGCTTGCTTGTCATGTCCATAGGCTGTGTTCAGATGCAGCCGTGTATGTGTGTGTCATTGTGTTTTCGGCAGAGAATAGGCAATCAGTCCTGCCTCTCTCTGCTTTAGAGTCCGAGAGCTGACCTCTGCAAACCCTAAGCTGTATCTGCTGCTTGAACCAGTGCTTGGCCAGTACACACATGCTTAGCACACACACACAGTGCTCACCTGTAACACGCGTCCTCTGTGTCCAGGCAGTACCAAAGTGACTCAGTACAAAATAAAGGAAGGCTAAAAGCATCAATTGTCCTCGCTTGTCTCACGCAGCTCTCTAAGAAGTCCGCGAGCTGGGACAGAAGGCAATTTAAAAAAGCAAAGCGTCGCCTCAGACTTGAGGTGTGGAAAAGCAGTCACACCTTGCCTAGCGAGGTAGGCAGTTGAGGCAAGACAAGTCCCTCAGTGAGGCTCGGCCCAGACGGGTGAGCGGCCTGCGTGGTGCGGGTGGCTGAACGTTGGGTGGATGGGGGTCGGTGTGGGCAGCATGTGGCCTGAGTGGCTGAACGGAGGCAGGTGGCCCATGTGGGTCATGTGGGAGGCCATGGCTCCAGTTGCACTTGCGAAGGGCAACGTCTTGTCATGGATGCACTTGGAGAACTCATCGAACCCGTCAGCTGCCCGCTTGCTGCGCTTGGACTTGCTGGACATCTTGCGGTTGCGCGTCTGGATGCCTTCTTTCTTCATGGTCAGTGGTCTGTTGACCTGAAATGGGAGAGAGAGAGCGTCAGATCGGTGATCGCAGCTGCAGCAGCATTGTATGAAATCCATGTGAAGATAAAGATCTATGCGTGACTTTTCGTTATACATCCAACTGCTGCTTGCGAGGGATTCGAAAAGGAACATGAGAATGGCTACGTTGTTCGCAATTCAAAATTCTACAACTACTCCACATCGTGATTTTTAAAGGCTGAACGTCACAAGCTATTAGAAATACAGTCATTTACGAGAAGGCCGTCCAGCAAGAGACTCGCCAGTTTTGTCTCGCTTGTCTGATTAGGCTGAAAATTATTTATTCGTCGGATTAGGGCACCTAATAGAAGCCAAGCTTAACATAAAAAAGGAGTGAACTTTCAAACGGCCCTGAATTGGTTTCACAGACGCCGTGCGGCTGAATGGCGGTCCCATGCACAGCTCCCTCTTGGGAGTAACGCCTCCCATTGAAACAAAGCGGGATTAATCAAAAGCAAGAAACGGTCAGCGGCTTCTGCCTGACAGGAAAAAGCCAGCTTTGCGTCCCCATAGTCTCCTTCCCGTCTCCTAAATTGATCGGAGCTGTCCGCCCCCTTGACCGCGTCAGCTTTGCCTTTACACGGCGGCGTTTGTATGGAGAGACGCATAAAACTCAGTTGTAACTCACTCACTTATGTCATGTCATCTTTCCATTTTGGAAATTAGATATTAGATATAAAATCGCCTTGGAGGATACGAAACAATCTTCTGTCAGGCATTCTTGGACTTATCCACGTAACGTGTGACGTGTCGATTAAAGCTAAATTATCTATTAAAGGGCATGCAATGAATACACACACTTTCCACTTCCCAGACTAAACCATATTTGAAGAAAGGATGTTTTTTTTCACTTATAGTTACTTCAGTTGTAACTGACTACATGTCAGGCTTAAGCCTTGTAGCTTAAGTTACCACAAAATGTGATTGAGCCAAACAGTGTAACCTAGCATGGCTAATAACCTGTAGCTGCACTCGGCTAACTTTCTGTCATGTGGTACCTCAAGTTCATGTTTATCGATCTTAAGCGGAGCCAAAACATAAGGTTTTACTTTCAAGATCAGGGAAAAGCAAGTTCTTAAATGTACATAATAGTCAGCAACCTCTTCCATTCTAATACTGGCGCTAAACCCAGAACAACTTCCACATGTTAGCAAAACAGGACGAGGTTAACTCTTGTGGAACTGATTTTCCGACTATCCTTCAATATTCGACAATCTTGAACCGTCAGTCAACGATACCTGTGTTTTGTTGTTGTTTTTTTTTTTTTTATTGAAATTTGTCTCTGATAAGCTGATAAATATGAAAAATAGAAAGCATATGGCTTAAGTCGCAAAGGTATTATCCAAGCAATGGCTTTGTTTCTCACAGGCTCAGCATTAAAGGACGTCCCGCCCCAAAATGTGGAAATAATAGTCAAACATTACGTAAAAATGTGCAGGTTTTTGTTAAAAAAAAAAACTGGGGGGTTAGGCTGGTCTCATTGGGTGGCCGATCCCAGATTCTGCCATGCAGTCAAACTAAATGAACATTTGTGGAGCATCTACAGTTATTATCATACTTAGTATGCCATTCATGATGTCATTATTTAGCAAACTAGCATGCAGGAGGAGGAAGCTAATTATATACATGTACCATGAGCTTGTCTATGGCCATGACTGGCATGGGATCCACCTGGGCATCAAAAGTACAGTGTTATTTCTGTTGTTCGGATCTCCGGTCATATCGCATCTATGGATATACTGTGTCTTCATACTTACGTTGTGGAGTTTGTAGTAGAGGCCGCAGGCGTTACACACCGGGTCTCCGTTGCCATTGCGCCGCCACAGCGTGGTCGTAGTGGTCTGGCAGTTTGCGCAGCAGGTTCCTGCTCGCCGTGCAGCCGACTGTGAAGACCACAACAATGACCCGGGGTTAGGACGGTGTAACAGATCAAATATGATCACAGACATGATGATAATGATGCTACATAAGCCACGTGATACATTTCACCAGCACATTGCATTTGGATCATTTGCATTTGGATCAGCTGTAAATGTTTGTGTAAATGTTGAGCTTTTCTTGTAAATTGAACAAGGAATATTAAGAGTTGACAAACGTGTTTAGTTATAGTAATGCAAGGCATTTATGTATAACAACACATGTTATGCAGTTTATTAAAGTGATTTTTATGCTGTTGGGTCTCTGGAGAAAATTTCCTCTCCTGGCCGAGCATGCAATATATATTTTAATATGATATAATATAAATATAGCCAGGCCTCACTCTTGTGAAAACACTGATCCACGATAAAGATCTTTTGGAAGGGCTGAAGTGAGGTGATGAATATTATGGCTGTGTGGACCCAGGAGCACATTTCAAAACTGTCCCAGAAAAACAGCATCAAAGCTAAAGAGGCAAAATTGCTTTATAGGGAGCCGTGCTAATTAAATATATTCCGTGCATTTATTCAAGTTTTTTTTTTCCACTATAACGCTGCGTTTTTTCGAAATGTCGCATTCCAGTAAATTTAAGCTACCAGATCCGTCATTAGTTTATCCCATTTCGACCCATTATTTGCCTTGATCCTGCCAGTGTATGGCTTTGGGGGTGCCTTGGCTCTGTTCGCTTTGTGTCCATTACAGATCAATTTTTCACACTTAATAAGAAACATTTACAGGCGCACAATACAATTGCGCCCGCAGCCGGGTACTGCGCACTTTCTGTTCCATTTACGCTTTATGTAACTGTTCGTGTTGGTCTTTGAACCAAAAGGCCCTCCTAAATTGCATTAGAAAAGGTATGGGCGACAAGAAAAACACACTACTCATTCAGCTGCTCAATGCCAACCGGGCAGCACAACCGAGAGCGCAACAGTCTAAATAAGCTGGTGTTTTTTCCCTTCTCCGACCCTCCCGCTCTGCGCACAGCCGCGCTCCTCTGCTTAATCGCTTTCCACTGCGGGGCCTGGCGGACCCATACAAAATTCACTGGGGTTTGTTGAAGACGGAAACACCCGGGAGCCGTGGCTTCCTTATCGGCCCTGGCCACATATCCGGATAGGAAACAACTGGCCGGCCTTTGAACGGGGAAGGGCTCCGAAAACACTACGGCCCAAAAACGCAGAGCGCACACGCGGCTCCCTGACTCCATCTGACTGCATGGAAAAGCTTATGGGCTTTTCATCTTTTATTTGGAGAGCGCAAAGCACAGGACAAAATGTCTGCAAGTGCATAACAGTAATATTAGTAGTAGGTGTAATAATAATAATAATAATAATAATAATAACAATAATGCGTAATTGCGCCTTTGTCGGTTTGCACTATAGGTCTGTAAAATATAAACTATAGGCTAGGATATTATCTATATATAGTGTATATAGGCTTGTTATATATATATATATACACGCTGGTTTATTATTTTTTAAATAAATCATTCCATTCAGTAGTATTTTATGTCTCAGAGTACAAATTTAAAATTTATCCCTAAACCCTCTATCTATGTACAAAACACGTACTTTCGAATTCAGTAAAACCGGTGTTTTTGCAGGGAGGGAGTTTTATTTTCCGCTTTTCATTTTTCATTCTTTCGCACGTTGGAAATTCCCTGAGAGACGCACAGCTTCAGTTCTGATGGTCACTCAGGCAAGTGCAAATGAAATTATGACACCCGGCTAATAGAATAAAACTGTCCGCCTCAATTAAAGCGCGCATATGTGGTTTGAGAATAATGATGTCACGGTTTGAAGGAATGAGAAAGCGTGGCCTGGATAAGTAAATAACGAGGTGATGAAGCACAACGTCTAACAGTCTGCTCTCTCTCCCTTTCTCTTTCTTTGTAGAATTTGGTTAAGTAAACGGTTTAAACAAATCCAAATGGCACAAACAGGGTCCAGACACGTTCCCTTGGGTTACTCGGCGTAGAATTTATTTATTTATTTTTTATTTATAAAATGACACTGTGATAAATAAAATCCTTGTTTTACACTTTTTGGACACCAGGACAAAAATAGAGGGTTCAGTCATATTTTTCTCGATTTTCTCGTAAGGGATTTGTTCAGGCTTATCAATGCTTAGTTTTTAATTTTATTATAATTATATAGCCTACTGTATATTCCAGTGTTTCATTTAGGATTTAGTTTTGTTTTGGTCCATTTGTTTTTTTTAATAGTCAGTTAGGTCTTAAGTGTTAATTCAACAGTGGGGATTTTTTTCTGTCACTTGAGAGCTTTACAACGTTAAATACTACCAGCAGAACTCATAGTGGAACTGATTAAATTGCTTAATGTTTCATGCCCTGATTAAAACCTAATCTGCTTCAAAATATCTGGAAATTAAGAAAGTCTCATATCATAATCTGTTACCATAGAAAAAATCCCTAATCTATCTAAATAACCACAGATATCTCACAGATATTTCGGTGCATATACAGAAATCACATGCGTACAGGAAGAACAGGCATCAGTCAGCCACTTATGTCCATGCTGTCTTCCCGTCCCTGCGCTGGATGTTAATTAAGTTGGCCTGGGCATTGTGGGCATTGGTATCAGTAACAGTATCAGAACTAGCAGCAATAATGATAGCAGTAACAATGGCAATAGTAGCAGTATTGTAACAGACCGTGCAGGGGATCACCGGGGGGTGAGGGCGACAAACAATTCCAGGAAGATCATAGGGAAAATATAACTTTCCTGGAATTGTGCTTATTCTCTCTGCGCTGGGCTCCTATTTAGTCCCCCTTCTTGTGTGTGTGTGTGTGTGTGTGTGTGTGTGTGTGTGTGTGAGAGAGAGAGAGAGAGAGAGACTATGTCTGGAATGTGCGACTCACAAGTCTGCGTTTGGGCTTGATGAGGGGCCGGTTCTGGCCGTTCATCTTGTGGTAGAGGCCGCAGGCATTGCAGAGGTAGTGGCCCGTTCCATCTCTCCTCCAGAGCGGGGTGGAGGTGGCACCGCAGTTCACGCACTCACGGCCCTCTGTGCAGAATTCAGATGGAGGAAAAGCAAAGGGAATTTTATATAATTAAGAAGTTCACCTCACATCAACAAACTCCACAAACAGCGACCAGCTCAGATGATTATTTTTTTTCCAATTATTATAATTGTTATTATGATTAACACTACATCGTGCAAATTGACCAATCTGGCCAGGCATGCTGTCCAAGTTAATTAGCCTATATGTAATCTGACCAATGCCATTCATAGTGCATTAGCCGTTCCTCATGTTATAAAATCTCTCTTAAAGAATGGCAAAGGACAATACACATCCGTGCTTGGCTGACTGCTCAATCAGGAAGAATCAGAATGGACATGGACACCTACGTGTAAAGTAATCCACCAAAGCATGGCAAAGAAGCAGTAAGTGGCCAAAACCAAAGGGAGAATGAACATTACATAATTTAAGACTGGGTTGGACAGTTGTGTGTAGACATGATGTGTCTCTTAATACACCATACAGACTTAATATGTACATATTATATAAAGCATATATATTCAACCCTAGCCATTGGTCTTTCACATTTGCATTCGGTTTGGGTTTTTCCATTGTCGCTGCTGAGTAACAGCATCACGGTTTCAGTGCTCTCCCTCCTTTGTTGTCAGGAATCATTCTTCAGAATGGAAAGGACCTGAACCTATGGGAGAAGACTTGCCTTTCATCACCTTTTATTCTCATTCTAATGTGAGACCCAACCTGTTCCTACCCAGGCCTGGACAATGGCGTTCATCTTTTTTGAAGTGTAAGATATTTCAATCTCACTATTCCTGTTGTCTGAGCTGCCCCCCTAACTCTGGGAGAGTGAGGACAAAATGGCCGAGAGGTGTCACGGTCACGGGGCCGATGGGCTGGGCGCTGGGCTGCAGGCTATGTCAGACGTCCAAACGCAGAGCCGCATTACACTGACCCCTGAGATGATTTGGATTCCAGAGTGGCATTGTTTCACAGAGGTGTGCAGAGGTAAGCTGCTAGGATTGAGTTCACCATTCAAACCAGAACCAAAAGCCACAGCGCATATCTTCGTGGATTTTGCGCATAAAAAGGCTTAATCCCTGTTTTGCTTTGTTTTTGTACTTAATTTTTCATTGAGCTCTGCCAGGATTGGATGGGATTTGTTGGAGTGTGATGATGATTACAGTCCTGTTTCGCTCACATTGTTATGATCATGGTTTTGATCTCTCCACCAACACTGCCAAACATACACAGTAGATTTTAACATGGGAAGTAAATGGGGTAGATCATGACCTGCTGTCCAGTCCTTTTTATTAATGTTACGCAATGTGCTTACAATATTTAAAACATTACTGTGAGTATGAAGAGGTACTGAGAATATCAATATGTATTTATTTGCAAAAGCAATCAAAAATCAACAATAAGCAGGCCAAATGTAAACTGCCTAATTAGCTCTAAATCTCTACAGATACACAACTGAGATATTTTCAGGTAAATAAATATCAAAGATGTATTCCATACTCCACATTATTGGCAGGGGAAGTAAATCTGTTACTTCAACACAATTCTTGCCCAAAGTGTGTGAATTGGAAGAGTCTCTAATACAGATTTAAATTAAGTAAACTGCATTTTAGCACCTCAATAAAGCCAATTTCTTTCTTATAGTGGGAAATTTATTTTTGTTGAATTCTTGTATCCAGCTATTTGTTAGCCAGACGTTTTATTATTACGTGCATGAGTTATAAACGTCTGCGCAACGGGCGCGTCCGCCTTGTTAGTTTTGGGTGGAGGGAGGGGAGAGGGGTCGTGATTTGTTCAGACAGAGGTACACAGGATATGGCAGGAGCCAGCGCGTCGTGACTCCTGCATGTTTTAAAAACGCAATGGAGCCTGTTAGAAAAAAAAAACGAAAACAAGAGGGTCATGGTCGGCCAAACGAAACCGGTGGAATAAAACGCGCAAGGTTTTAAGTTATGCAACAAAAACAAAGAGTGATCAATCTGGATATATTCAGACTCTATTTACAAAATCTCATATAAAGTTTAAAACCAAATTCGGTTAGTGAATGGAGAAAAAAACAATAAAACGCACCCATCGTCCTAAATTAATTAATTTATACAGTATATCTGTCGTCACAAGCACGTTTTGAGCGAGAGTTTTTGTTTGTATATCCACTATCCCCTATAATATCTGCTTAAGTATTGACACTGTCAACAGTTGGCTGTCTAAATAAATCTTATCTGACCCCATAATTTGTTTCCCTGATTGCCATTTTTATCTTTCGTTAAGTGCCTCTTTTAACTGAATGACCTTCTTTAAAGCAATGACTCATTTGGATGGGACACCACTGTCAAGACTTGTGAAGTAGAAAAACGCCTCGGGGAAAAAAAAAAAAAACTAACCAAACCTTTCGACCCTATCTAATACTGAAAACACAGACACCAAATCTATGGAAACACTGAAACACAGTGGTACAAAGTGCTGGTCTTGATAAGGGAGGTTAGAAATAACTCAGAGGCACGAATCTAAAAATGAATTCTACATTTCGGCAATTGAACGGTCCGCTGATATGTCAGAAAGGCAAAATATATCAGAAAGGCTTGTTTTAAAAATTGCAAAGCCAATGTTAAGACAAGTTATCACCTTGCTAGCAACAATATAATCATTTAAAACATGACACCATTTTGGGTGCCATACTGCCATGAATAATCATTTCACGCCTAAGTTATTCAGTTCTGGAGCTAAAACCAAATAGCCACAGAAGCATCAAAGAAACCCTTTCTGACATCTTTATTTTGGAAAGCGAAAGGAAAAGTCAAGCCCAACACCTTAAGTACTGAATCAACCCTCAGAGTGTGGATTTCTATTAGTCCATTAATGCTGGAGATGTTTATTTGGACAAACAGCAAATGTTGGTGCAACTCACCCGAGCTGGAGCGCGCCTTGCTTTTGCATTTGGGCGCAAAGCTGGAGGCTGAACCGCCGAGAAGGTTGGGGTGGAAAAGGCCAGCTCCGTAGTCGTGCGGCGCAGGGAGAGAATAGGTCGGGTACGTGGGGATCGGATGGTGCGTGGACGGGGTCTGCGGCGCGCTCATGGTGAGACCGCCTCGTAGAGGACTGCAGCCCTCCATCTTCATGCCGTCACCCAGCGACACCTGGTACTTGACCGACTCCTTTTCGTCCATCCGCGTGATCGACGAGGAGGAAGGCGAAGACGGCCCAGGGTCGGGAGACACGTCTTTGGGAGGCGTGGGTGGAAAGTTGTAGAGCGGGTGCGGGCTGGCGTGGCTGGCCGGGGCCAGAGAGGCAGACGTGGGCGCCGTGGCCGAGCCGCCGCTGCAGCCGTAGCCGGCTCCGGTAGCGTGAAGGCCGGCTTTACTGAAGGGATTCACCGCCCAGGCGTTATGGTGCGCCGCGGACAGAGCCGCCTTGCTGCTGTCCAGCCACGGGAGGCCTGGACTGTGCAGGAGATGCGGCCGACAAACCTGGCTCCCCGTCAAACGAGCTGCAAAGGCAGGGTGGATTCCTTGTGTTAATTCAGAAGCAAGAACAACAGGATGTCAATTTAAAAGATGTTCATTCCTGCCCGTTTCCTACCTGTTGATTCGGTGCCCGAATAACATGACATCTTCAAATAGCTACACGAATCTGATATCTAACTAATGGACATAGAAAGGAATTCTGCTTACAGTCCAGTAGCCAACGCCTTCAGTTTTCTTCTTTTCTTTCCATAAAAAAAGCATGGGAACCTTTAAGCCTAATAAATAAATAAATACTTTTATTCAAAAGGCGCGGAATAACGCACTTCTGCTCCTTACAGGAATGAACTGAACAAAGGACTGTGATCAGTGATTTTTTTTTTTTGCGTTTTTTATTTTGTATCCGGGAAATGGCTTGCTTACTCTCTCTCTCTCTCTCTCTCTCTCTTCGAAGGGAACAACACGAATGACACGAATTTCCCTTTCCTTTCCATGTCATTTGTTCTCTATTCTCATTTTTAAAGCTACATTTCACCGCATCACAAAACGACATATAACATAGGACCTCTGCATCACTTAGGCTACACACTAAGTGTTGTGTATTTAAAAATAACTGAGACCGTGTCCATACACTGCAGAAACACTGCATCATGATTTATTAGGCTGCAGTAGGCGTATATTATTAACATTTCCTTGACATATTTCTCCATAAGCTTGGTGTGCGAGTTTGCAAAATAAAAATAAGTTCTTCTGTTTTGCATTTTTTTTAAACATAGATATAAGGGACAGGAAGGGCAGGCTGCAAACGGATCGCAGTAGCTACCTGACCTAAGATTGTGCAGACACGCTATCAGCAGGGCTAAGTTTGTTTACACACAGGCACACAGGATCCCCCATTTTATTTTTATTTTTTTTAGAAAAGTCCCATTCAAAACAGACACATCGAGCAAATTAAAGAAACAAAGACAGAGCTTGGTTGCTTGCTTGTAGGAAATAAGGAATAGCCTAAATATAATATAGCTAGAACTAACATTATAAATGTAGGCTTGGAAACAATAGTACATCATAACATGCAAATATGATTTGTCATATTATTTGTTCTGTTCTAAAATATATACAATATAGACCTACGTACATAGAGCTACCAACACGTATCATTTTTAATTGTATGCTGCAGCCTGTACTCACCATGCGCTTGACTGTAGGACACTCTTGCTCTTGAGTTAGGGTAGTACGGGTTGCCCTGAGAGTCCAAGTGATTTAGGAACACGTCCACTTCGTCCGGAGGTAAAAGTGGCGCCATAGGCTCCATGTAGTTGTGCGTGAGTCCGTGGTGATGCGAGTCCGGGTGCTGCCCGTTCAGCACCGCGTGATGATGCGCCATCCACCGAGACTGATCTGCTGCCACTTCCATGGCTCCTTGTAGGCTTTAGAAATGTTCGAAATCTCTTTTGTTTTTAACTCTACGAGAAGCTGTGCTTTCTGAGAACCGGGATCATTTAGCGAGACTTTCCCAAAGGTCGTGTGTGTCTGCTGCGAAAATATAAATAGCTATAGTATGTACATAGGGTGGGTTGGCGGTCCTTTGCTGAATTCGGAAGAGCTGGAAGTCCTTAGCTTGCAGTCCTCAGAGACACCTGCGAAAACAGCACACGTGCATGAGTCTCTAAGCAGAGGCCAGACATAAAAAGTTTAGACAGTTTAGGCAGAGAAATAAGAGACGCTGGTTACATACAGCACGGGGGAAAAACTAAAGATTTCTTCATTAATTAGTCAAATTTCAGTCTGAACCAAATGTATGGGTGAAACCTGCCAGTGTCACATGTGATGTCGGTGACATCACAGCGTACGTGCTACACTGTGTGAACTCAAACCTGGCCCATAACAATTTATAACAAATACACGTCCAATTTCATTCCTATTAGATCAATTTTAGATCCGCTGAGGCTCATTGAAACCATTCAGTTAAGTCTAGGCAACAGAAACACCTGACAAGCCTACACGTCACGTTTCATATTTGCTCGTGACATCACAGTGTAGGCTCTTATACGCTTAATTAATCTAGATCATCCCAGTTAGTTTTCTAACATAACAATTGAATGTCTAACCCGAGACAACATTTCAAATCCAAAATTCTGTGCATCCAACACGCAGCCCATTAAAACTCTGAATTCAAATCTAGGCAAGTCTATAAAACAAGCACGACACAATTATCTCACTCATGCAAGTTTTGGGGCATCATTAGTCCATTTTCGCGTCAATAGCCCGAACGCAATAGATTTCTTTTCAAATGCACGAACTACAAGTCCAGATTAAGTTCAGGATCCTGCGTATGACCACCAGAATTTTGGAACAAATCCGGACATAAATATGGCAGAAATATTTCGAAAGTCGTGCCGATCAAATTATTAGCGCTCGAGGCGTCATGGTGCACATCATAAAGCTCGAGATTCCGACCGAAACTCGCGCGTGGGGTAGTGCTAGAGTACTCACTGGATCAGCGCTGCTGCAGTTCGCTTGGTTCGCACCGCTATTCCGCGTTAAGTCCGTGTGTAAAAGTTAATCCTCAAGTCGCATCTGGACGTTTCTGCGCCGCGGCTGGATGTCAGTGCGCTCGCTGCCCGGTTGGTAAACACGGTCTAACTATTTTAGTGCGCTCTTGCTGAGCTGCATGTGTTTCGTTTAATGAATCCGCTGGGCGGAGTCTCGTGCCGCTCCGGACCAATGACAGGGCGTGCTCGCAGCGATTGGCTCGTGCGCGCTGAGAGACACATCAATCATCGGTGCGATTTATTGAGATCTACCTTTGCTTAGAGCTTCACGCTCAGAACGCCTTCTGCTCTCTTTTTCGTTTTAGACACACCAGCCAAGGACGGAAAATGGAGCAGATGGGCATTTCTGTCTTCTGTCTTCTCAATTTGTATTTTTATTTATTTATTTTTTGCTTTATTTAAATTGGGGTAAACCCTTGTCATTGCGCGCTCTTGCAATGCCCAGACTTCTATAAACATTTACACAGTCCTTTCATTTCAAGCACAGGCACAGATTACACCCAAGACTGCACGTTTATTCGTTGTTTTGCCTTTTTTAACAGTTCCATAAATAAAGAAGCGGTTTATTAGGCCTAATGACAAGCACACAAAGAACGTGCACCGCGATTGTTAAGATGTGCTTAAACCCCAGATGTTGATTTTCACACCCAGCTGCAATGCAAACAAACACCAGTCCTAACACCTCGGGCATTCATTCGGGGAGGAGGCGCTTTATGGCCTCTAAAGTGGGCGCCATTGTTTCGCGGCTCTAATTGTTTTTAATTAGTAGTCGCGGCATTCCTCTTGCGCAAACATTGTGTTTTCGCCTTGCCATCCCGAGCGATCAAACGTTGTTTTGCATGTAAATAGGCCGAGCCTTTCTCCCTCTCTCTCGGTGGTGCCGACAGGTCGCATGGGCTTGTCCGAAACAAGAGCCAATTGGTGGCCATTAGCGAGGCTTCGTTAATTCGGGGCTTGGCAGTTATCTGGCGGCGAAACACGCAGGCATGGCCCACCGCAGGCATACCGACTCAGCGTCGCCAACGAGCTTGATAAGGCCTAAGATAAACTTTGGAGCCTGCTCACCTCACCTACCTGTGCTCCAATAAAGCTTCACCTTGGGAAAACGACATGTAGAAATTGCGTGGTTGATTTGTGCTTTTACATGCATAAATGTAGTCGGCTACTTATTTGTATCCAAATGTTGTTTTTAGTTTCTGCAACGCTACAACTATAACTGGTGCTCCAGGGCGTTAAATAATGCAGTCCCTTTGAAACAGACAGTGCACGAACTAGAGTTCAGTAACATTTGAGTAGCACAGCACGAACGGTCAGGAATAAAGTAGGCTAATGATGAAGGAGTGCATTTAAAACAGAAAGCAGTGCAATGGAAAAAGGTTGCACGCCAATGTCCAAATAAATATGGAGGAAAAAATATGAATAACATATAAAATGAATTGCGTACCAAGAGGAGCGCGTGTTCTGTGTTTGGTCTGTTTTCTACAGGCAGTTTATAGAGGAGATCTTAATTTAGTATTTCCAGTGGATAAGTTTGACCTTCCACTAGTACAAATGAATTGGTAAGAAGATGATCCCTGCCTATTGCTGTGAATGTATTACATAGACCATGTAACATTTAAAATATTATGAACATCCATGTATAATAATAATGATCCATTTTGGTAATATAGAATAATTAACATGTAAACTAATAAATTAGTGGTGTGCAATCCTCGAGCCAACATGATCAATTTTGCCCTGAATGTTTCAATCCTCCAAAGATATAGATGAAATAGATGCCTGTTATAGTGATACGAATCAGCCAACCTGAGCCAAACTATAAGCTGTATCACTCGTACAGGAGATAAAATTGCTGCTCAGGTGGAGCTCACCTGCTGTCAGGTAACTCCAGCCCAGTATGCAGTCCACTGTTATTATGGGCCACCCTTGATCTGTTCACCTTTGACGTCTTGTACAAACGCTTTGTGTTTATTCATTATTCATTGATGGGATCAAAGGGAGTGCAGTAAACACGTTGTAAAGCAGAATAGACCGGGCTACCATAGCGTTCCAGCTGGTCAGCTCTTTTAGTCCAGCATTTCTGAGCATGCCATTGGGATGCAAATGCTGTCTGCTGAAAGGGTGTTTAGGTAAACCTAGGTGAACGTCCACAGGCCTGGATTGTTGATTCTGGATTATGTCATGCCTATGCTTGAAATGAATTCAAATCACAATGCACTTTTTTCCAAGCCTAAAAATGTGTTATATAGGAATAGAGTTCTGGTCAAAATGATTGACAGATGACTGACACAAGCAGGAATGCCTAAAGGAGGGAGGTGAGGATGATTCCAAGGGATTTGAGTAGACAGGGGACCTAAGGGGACCCTACAGAATGAAACACTGTCCAGGAGAACAAGAGCTGTCTGGGCTGGGGATAGCATACGTCATAGACAAACATTTCCTCGCGGGTACCTAATACACGTATTTATATAAACCCGGTGCCCAGGCTGGTTGCCACTCCTGCTGACACAGCCATTAGATATTAATAAATCAAAAGCAGAAGAAATTTGGGTGAACATAAGTGACTTAAAAAGATATTTGTGAATCAAAATGGATGGCTGGAGTCCGTTAGATGTGTGAGGTGAGAGCCCATTTCTGGGCTTCATTCACTTTTAATGTTATGTGTTTTGAAATGCTATTTATTTCATTTGCCTTAATAGCCAATGGTTATGCAGTTACCATTTAAAATATAGGCTTTAATAAAAAATATAAAAATCTAAAACTATGTGAGTGTGCACCATATATACACCCATCAGCCATAACTTTAAAACCACCTGCCTAATATTGTAGATCTGACTCATACTAGCATGGCTCTGACCCGTGATTCAATTGAAATCTGGGGAATTTGGAGGCCAAGTCAACACTTTGAACACTTTTCCATGTTCTTCAATCCATTGAACACATTTTCCAGTGTGGCAGGGAGTGTTATTCTGCTGAAGGAGGTCAGTGACATTAGGGAATACCATTCCCATGAAGGCTTGTATGGTCTGAAACAACTTTTACGTAGGTGGTAGGTGCCAAAGTAACATCTGCATGAATTCCAGGACTCAAAATTTCCCAGAAAAACATTTTCCAGAGCAAAATCACTTTGGATTTAATGTTAAGGCTCATCACTGTAAGTAAATGCCACAGTATTACAATAGTGGCAACAAACCATTGCATCAGATTCCTACAGCCCCTAAAACTAACAAATGAGAGCGTATTGCTTAATAAGGCTGTGCTGTCACATAATTCACCCGCTCACATTGTAATTAACTACCAGACTACATGCAGCCAGAGGCCTGCAGAGATACCACTCAGCACCCTGAGCACCAGGCAATAAATACCTGTAATTTGGGACTGGTGGGCAAATTGTGAATCAAGTTTAGGGCTAAGCATCAAGGAGACAAAGTACTTCCCATGGATCATTGTGACACAAAGCAACTCCAATTCATTTTTGCAAAATAGGCATTTCTTGCCAGGTCGCACACTTGCAAATTCACCACTCATGAAATGTGCGAAAGCTTAAGGTGGGAACTTGTACCAGTTTGTATGGAGTTTCCAACAGATTTTCAAACATTACAAGTTTCTTTGCATGTATCAATACTCATGAACAATAGTCTGGTGATTCCTGAATGATTATTGCTAAACAACTATTTAATAATGTATCATTTGTAGTGATGTAAGACTGAATGGCTACACTAACCTACCTAGGAATTGCTTAGTTTTTTTGGAGGGGCAGTGCAATTCCAACCCATCATCCTAACATTCTACCTCGTTTTGTACGAGGTCACCCTTTCACTAACTAGCAGGCCTTTTTGTTGCAAGCCTGTGCTAAATGCTAGCTAGCAAACCGCCAGGTAGTTATCACCAGTGCTGGAACAAAACATAATTTGCTTTCCCCAACAGGAAAGGGGTTTGAGGTAATCTCAAGAGCTCATTTACACCACTGAGGGCTTTAACGTGCACAACCTAAGCCCCTTTCTTGGCAAGATTCGCGCCAGCGCCCGGTGCGCATGCATGCGTGCGTGTTCCGCATGATTTGCAGGATGCACATTAAATTCAGGTCCAATTTTGCACTGGAACTATTACAACGGCTTATTGCTTAAGTCGATGGAGGCAAGTATCTGCCAAGACGGAGGCGGCCATTTCCATAATTAACAGGTGCCGCAAAACGGGTGTTTTGCCCCTCGCCCCCTATTTGGTGCATTTATCATTCTCTGAGGGGTTGCGGGGAGGAAGGGGGTGCAGAAGGGGCTGTGAAGATAAGCAGACGCAGGGAGATGGGCAATGACTCGGAGCAGCTGAAGCAGCAATGTCCTTTTACTCATGGGTAATTAGATCGAGACAGGGCACCTTCGGTCAATCCCCAGCCTACTAGAGTCACGCTTCTCTCCATCGTTTCACCTATTAAAGGTGTTTACCTTTACCTTTTATTTAAAAATGAACATGAACCTGTTTCTAGCATCACGTTCAAGGTCTAGCCTCATGCTGTACGCCTAACGCGGAGGCGCTCAGCCTGCCACCCAAAAGCTTCAAAAAGTGTGACTTTGATCAAGCTCACAGAGGTTATAAATCTCAGTGGTGATGACAGCATGCCCCCCCACCACCACCCCCTTTGCAGAGTGCCTTTGCTCTAAATGTGGCAGCTTTAGCACTGCAGACCTTTGCAATGCACAGGCCGCCAGTTCTGTGCAGCTTACAGTTATTATGACATTCCATTCATTATTGCATTACAGAAGTTATGGTTCTTCAGCATGAATGACACGGAAATAAACAGCAAATAGCGTGGAGGGCAACATGCATCACTTTTTTAAGTACATGACAGTTACATTGTTGCAGATGTTGATGCATTAGATCATATTAATGGTGAACAGAACAGAAATAATAATAAACAATAGCTTAGATGGAAATTTGCATCTGCTGTCGTTATGGGGAAAAAACAGAGAAAGACTGAAGGCCCAAAGCTCTAACCGGCAGCACAGGGTGCAAGACGGGAACCCTAACACCCCCCCCCACCACACACACACACACTCTCTCTCTCGCTCCCTCGCACCATGATACTCATATCAGACACGAGTTGACCCAACACATGTATTTGGAATGTGGGAGGAAACCAGAGTTTTTGAGAAAGCCCCCCTCGAATCCAGGGAGAACATGGCAAACTCCACACACATGCATATTTTATTAAATCCATATCGGTATTCACTATATTAAAACAATAAGCAATATAGAGTCCGTGCGTTTCAAATAAAGGTGAGTACAAAAGACAGTATTTTGTAAAGAAATGCTCTCGAATAAAACAAACCCAAAAAAATAATGCGAATCTTTCAATAATGTAACAATAATTCCATTATAAAATGTTACAATAATTAAACAAACCCCTGTGTCATAATTAAATGGAGTTACAAATGGCATTGGATTAAATCTTGCATTCGGAAAGTGTGTTGTTTTAAGTACTGAGAACCAAAATAATATTAATCAACGACATCATTTTATCATATCAATATTATCTCTTGATGAGACTAGAATAATAAATTCTAGTTATTACCTAATATAATTTGAATTATGCTAATAATAATTTTGAATTTATTTAACCATACAGTTCATACATTATTATTATTATTATTATTATTATTATTATTATTATTATTATTATTATTATTATTACATCACAATGTGGTTGGAAGCCCCGTAAGTCGAAACAAGAAGCATCCCGGTTATACCAAGCGCGCGCTCCTGCCAGGGATTTTAGTAAATCGATTTTCTGCTGGTTCTTCTTAGGCTGTAATGCGCTTTCTTGCGCATATAAAAACAAAGCGTAGGAAAATCAATGCGTTCTTACCACCGTGTCATGCAGCGTCCTGGGCTGGGTGCTGTGGAAGCTTTTCCGAATCGGAGGCAAATCCTGGTGCGCGAGAGAATATGCGTGTGTGGTGTGTGTTGTGTGTGTGTGTGTGTGTGTGTGGTGTGTGGTGTGTGTGTGTGTGAGTGAAAATCGAGTGGACGGAAGGAGGTACTGCTGTTGTGCCAGTGGCAGTGCCAACCGATGATGCCAAGAAAATGAATAAGCTACCTGACGCACCGTCTCCAGTTTAATAGTTAGCGTGGTCTTCTCGAAATGAGTTTTGTGCTCTCTCTCTCTCTCTCTCTCTCTCTCTCTCTCAACTTGAAGAAAGTGGGGGGGCTGCAGGCACGTCCGCCTTGCGCGTCATCCAATCTGCGCTCTGCCCCACCAATGGTTGCACACAGAGCCCGCTTTAATATCGTTTACTATTGTAATGGGCAGGGCGCACACTGGTCTTTCCACTACTGCCTCGACTTCTCATGCCAGCTGGATTCTGACATGTTTTCGTTTCGCTCACGCATCTTCTTAATATTAAACATCCAAACTCGGTTCGCCACGGCGGTGTCGCGCGACTGCTGCTGCCTGATCACTGCTACGCATGCAACCCACTGCCAGTTTAATAGAACAACGAGTTGGTGGACGCATCAGCAGCTCTAACAAATGCACACCATTATTCGGATTTGAGTCTGGGATATGTGCAGTTGAAACGAAGTTCCAAAGCCTTTTCCTTTGGATGATCCAAACAAGGATAGTTTACCTATATTTTTAAGACATCCATGTGGCCGCATGACTACACAGATACTTTCCTCTGAAATAATGGAACCATTATTTAAGAAATCTGCCAAAACATTTATAAAGCAAAAACGAAAGTAGGTAGACCAGCAATTACTCATCTTTCTTATTTGTCATTGCTTAATGTGAAGCATTATATCCACCAAACAACCAGTGGGGGTAGCATGGGTTGGACTAAACATCTCAATGGTGTGCCAATTTTTGCTCGCACAGAGCTGAGATTGAACTGGCATGCCAAACAGTGAGTGAGGGCTTCTTGTCCAACACTCAGTGCCCAACCTCACAGTCCTGTTTCAAAATCTAATGAAAAGCCTTCTCATGGAGTACTAGCAGCAAGGGTAGACAAGTACACAGTAATACAGATGTTTTTGATGTACTAATTGTCAGGTGTCCACAGCTTGGCTGTAGTGTATGTAAACATTTATTTATCCCAACATTGTGCCATTGCTGTGTTGTTTTTGCTGGATTATTGACCAGTATGTGCCTTTATCGCTTGCATTGTGCCCGATTGCTACCAGTTGGTAGCTGAGTTATGTGAAAATAAAAAAACACAGATTAGATCAAAATGATGGAATATTCCTATAAGAGATTTACTTTGTAATAAAATACAACCATTACAGGAAAAAACAATAGTAGCAAATTCTCTGTGCTTTCAGCAAAGAGTTTCCAGCAACAGTCTTTAAGACTGATCAGCCATGACATTAAACCCAGCTGCCTAATATTGTGTAGGTTATTCTCTGATGCAACCGATTTCGGAGTTGTTGACCTCCATAAATACCTCTGACGTTGTATCTGGCACAAACAAGTGGCCTCCATGTGGGGCCTCCATGGATCAGACTTGTTTCTCCAGCACATCACACAGATGCTAGATTGGATTGAGAACCGGGGGATTTAGAGGCCAAGTCAACACCTCAATTCTTGTTCCTCATGCTCCTCAAACCATTCCTGAAGCGTTTTTTGCAGGTTGGCATGGAATTACCATTACCACGATGGGGTGCACTTGGCCTTGTAGCAATGTTTAGGTATGCCTGGACCCAAGGTTCAGTATTTTCATCCGGAGTGGGTTTTAATGTTATGGTGTATTTGGTGAATTGTTTTGAGCATAAGAACACAGAAAGAGAACAGACTCTCAGAAAAAGGGTTACATCTACCAACCCCGAGTTCTTTAGAAGTACCTCTACTGAATCTATAAAAACATTTCAGAAAAGGTAATTGCAGTGTTTTTTGTTGTGTTATTTTCACAGAACCATCAGCCATCACAAGGGTTCCCCCAAGTCCGATGTTTCTACCTAGAATCACCAGTTATCCCCAAAAACAGCATATTATATATATTCAGATGTCTTTAGCTCATAATAATTGTCCAAAACACTACACAGAAACAAACTCTTAGCAGAAAATGGAAAACAGAGAATAGGCCTAACGTCTGGGGTTGACGCAAATGAAACTTATTTGAGAACCAATAGCACTTCTTTAAAGAAAATAAAAATAGTGCCACCTAAAATCATAAAACCAAACCAAACCTCCCATTTGTAAAAAAATCGTGTATTGTTTACAAGTAAATTAATAAAGTCCACAGTTCAACCTTTTTTGGCTGACACACCCACGGCTTTGTGTGCTCGCGCTTGGGGGCGGTTGGGGTTCGGAGGCTCACGCGCCCTGCCACCTGCCCGGAGAGCAGCAGCGCGAGCCTGAGAGTCCGGACCGGTCTCGTGCCGGAGATTTGGCTTTACCGCAGCGGCTTTGCATGTTTTTAAATTGGTGTGTGTGTGTGTTGTGTGTTTGTGTGTGTGGTGTGTGTGTGTGTGTGTGTGTGTGTGTGTGTGTGTGTGTGTGTGTTTAAAAAGGCTGCAGGGTCGAGCAAGTCGATTTATTTATTTTTATCGGCACAATCAGGCAGGGGATTGAATTAATTAAGTCGGGGGAGTGCAAGTTTTGATGCAAGCCTAAGATATACATATTCAAACCTCTCTTAAAAGCATCTGCAGCCGCAGATCGCTTGAACCAAAGATCTCTGCTAAGGTATAGCCCCCTAAGGGCTGTTCGGTGTGTCCCTTTAGGCGAACCTAAATAAGTTCTATGAAAATCTCTACAGCTGAAAATCTAATCAAATAAAACAGTTCCTAGAGGATAATCGTTCAGCTGACAGCTCGCATCCTGAGAAGCTTCAGATGTTCTTCAGCCGTCAGTCTTCTTTCCATTTATGTATATTTCTTTACTTTTTTTTTTAATTGCACAAACTATAAAGGACCTGAGACTCGGAGCAAACACTGCGATGTGAAATTGTCACTGACTTTTCTACAAATGGCAAATGAATGGGAAACTTTGAAACCATCTGCCTGCTAAAAACAGCAAAGACCAGCATGTTGAGTTTTGGGTGCTGGTCAGTTAGCAAGACCATTACGAGTTCAACGTTCCATGATGGTCCAAAGTGCTGGTCTGGTGCTGGTTTCGTGATCTGGAAAGGTCTTGCTGGTAAAACTGGTTGACCAGCAGAGTCCAAAACACAACATTTTGACACATCGTTTTTAGCAGGGTGAAGTTATTCTATTTTCCAGAACCACCAATGGATACGAGGAAGCTTTCTTCTCCGGGAGCGCTCATGACCGTCCGTTAGAACGCCACAGTGAACGGGGGATTACGATAAAAATCAGAATCCCTTCCAAGGTCCTTTCTTCTCCTTTCTTCCTCCTGCCGTCAATGAGCGTGGAATGAAAGATAAGAGAAGAGAGACACTTGATCGCTTGCTTTCTGCCAAGTGCTTAAAACTTTTCCTTCTGCACCAGAATAATGAACATGTAGTGGCTTTCCACTCTGTTCGTCCATCACTTATCTAAGATCTTGTCGACACGAGGCCTGACACGAAAACGCTTTCTTTATCCTTTCAGCGTCCTCTCCTAAATTTAAAACATTTGACAAGCTCATAAAATTAGAGTGATACCCAGACACGTCCACCATCCGCACGGTGTTATTCCGTAGCTGGAGGTCTAAATATTAGAGCCTTCAGTGTTTACAGGATGAGAACTGGGTGTGCCAGGAGCCTCAAACCACAAAACCTCAACAGTATGAATAGTGCTACCAGTTTTAGTAAATGTTTAGCCCGTCCATTCCACTGTGCGTTACATTACAAAAATGTAATGTAAAGGTAAAAAAAAAGTAAAACAAATAAATAAATAAGTAAATACGTAAGCGAAAATACAACGTAGGCTACATTATTATTATTATTATTATTATTATTATTATTATTATTTATTATTATAGAAATTGAAATTAAATATATGTATCTACATAGATAGATAGATAGATCAATGCTCGATGGAGTTTAGGTTAGATTTTAGATAGATCAATATATATAGTATATATATATATATATATATATATATATATCTATATATAATCTAATATATATATATATATATGTCCAGTGAGCATCTTGTGATGTTAACGAATGCTTGCTCTGTGAATGCTTCAAGTGCCCCCATAAATGCGAAATACTCGCTAGGGTTTAGCTTAGGTAATGGGGGGAACATACAAAAATATTTGAGCTCCTAATAGAAATATATTCACTATATAAAATCAATCATCTCAACTGCATATATATATATATATATATATATATATATATATATATATAATACTAATACTACTAATATTATTATTATTATTATTATTATTATTATTATTACAGCACCAACATATTTATATATTTATAAATGTGTGCAGGTTAAGCGTAACGATTCTGCCCCTGCTTTGTTTTCCCTTTGTATTTATATAGTTTTTATTAATGCACTCTTTTGTCATGCTAAATCGTGCCCGGCTCGGGTCCTAAAGGCGCTCCGTCACGATGCGCGCGCGATAAAAGCTCTTATCAGCTGCAGCGGCGCATAAAAAGCAGGCAGAGGAGCACAAACACTTTAGACTAATAAAGGAACCGGTGCTGAGTTTCGCCTGCTTGCTCTTTTCCTCGTGTCTCGCACACTGTGACATTTCCATCTTACCGTGTCCATCAAAGAGCGGCCTGTGCATGAAATAAATCTAATCCATCTCTTTAGAGCTGTGAGGGACGGAAAGTGGGTGCTTTTTGTAGCCTAAAAGAAAGTCAGTGGGTATGCATGGGGCTTACATGTTCAAAAACACATCGTCATCATCATTATTATTATTATTATTATTATTATTATTATTATTATTATTATTATTATTATTATACATTTATGTAGAACACATTTCAAACCATGTCCATGGTGCATTTTGTATAGAGCTATGCAACAACACGTGCTAACCTAAATAATTATAGGCTACATTTACTTATATCAATAAATAACAACTGGTGGACATTTGTCAGATTTACGCAATTGGATCCCCAGATGTCCCGCCGAACTGAAGAGGTTTAACTTAGTGCGTGTTAGCAGGGTGTATTTGTAATTATTTAGAGGGTCATTCTATTTTTTTATAATTATTATTTGTTTGTTTCCAGCTCCATGCGGTCCTGCGGTTCCTATTTCTCCATGCGTGCGCCTCCTCTTTTTCATTATTAACCAGTGGTAATATTTCATCGCTGCGAGCCCATCTTTGTTCGGCGCTCCCGATAATAAATGGCCTAATCGTTATCGGCTCGGCACTGGAGGTGTCAGAGCGCGCGGGGCTGCGCGCGGGGCTGCACGCGGGGCTGGTGCACGGGCGCTGGATAAATTGGTGTTCCTTATCTCTGGCGCGCAGATTATCGGTGCCTTTTGAAACCCGGCACAACAAATACATTCAGCGCATCTAATGCATCATTCGAAAGGGGGCTGAGAGATCGCGCAGGTTGATAGACGCGCGGCCTGAAATATTTACACATTTAAACAGACCAATATGAGCTCGTTTTGGGAGCGCGGGCGCGCGCGCACACACACGCACTTACCATATGAATACATCGTTCATATCGCACTAACGATGGCTATCTGAGCTGGTTCCCTCCTCTCGTTAGATTCTCTACCGTGTTGCATTAGGGCTGAAATTAGCCCGAGCGCCGCGTTTTTCCCCCCGTCTGCCTCATATCAGCCAAATCTTACACTGTTTTGTTTCTTTTGTGCTTCTTCTTGTTCTCTGTTTGGCTTCATGCGACTGCTTTATTGCTCCCCGTGTTTTATTAGGCAGGGAATGAAAAAAAACGTTGAATAGCTATTATTGAAAAAACAGGCATTTGAACGCAATAAAAGCGCACCATTGACTTCCCATCAGAAGTTTGCTCATGTGCACAAGGATTAGCCTGTTCGTCCTTATACCAGGGATTTTCCATTCCTTATTGAACACTTTTGTCCCGGACCATTGATATAAATAGCAAATGAGGCTGTCTGGGGATTATTTCTAATTGAGTTAAATCAACATCAGGATATGAGTTAATAAGCATGCAGCTCTTTGAACTCTACTGTACTACAGTTAGTCAGATGCACGCGTCTTCACGGAGGCTTCAGCTGAAATTCAGTCAGGGATCACAATGCAAGGGCTCTCCCTGCATTAGTGCATGTTTGGTGTGCATGTCAGGTCCTGAGACAGTTATGTAGATTGTATAAGGCTCTTGTATTTGGACCTCATAAACTCCAGCGGGCCAAAGCACTTCAGACTTCAACACTGGTTAGTCACAGAGGACTGAGGTAGACTGGGAGGGATGGAGCAGGTAGGCTAGGTGGAAATGCAGAGTATGACGAATAGAGCACGCATTATGTACATATATGCACGTGGAATACATATAGTCACTGGCAGACGTAACCTTAGTTCATTTCAGAATTGTATCTGTTTTCTTAGGAATGCACTTACGAAAATATTTATTTACCTGCATATTTTTGCTTTTAATATTTATATTTATATTTACATGGCCCACATCTTTACTGGTTATTTATTTATTTAATTATTTACTTATTTATTTATTTTTATTATCTAGATTATTTTTACTTTTATTATCTACTTACTTTATTCATATTTCTGAAATATTTACTTCTCTTGGCTGGTTATTCTTTGCGAGTTTATTTATTTATTTATTTATTTATTTATTTATTATCTCTATTTTCTGCTTACGTATTTATTACTATTTCTTCAATATTTACTTTTGACGCTTGACATTGTTTATTTTTATTCATGCATATATGCTGAATATGCTATAGATGGTATAAGAGCCTGCATATGTGGTAATAATATGGGTATTGCAATAATAAGAGTGTATAAATAATGACAAAATAAAGCAGGTTTCTACGTAGGAAAGGGTTGTCATAATAATAATAACAACAATAATAATAATAATAATAATAATAATAATAATAGTTGTTGTTGTTGTTGTTATTAGGCTATTATTATTATTATTATTATTATTATTATTATTATTATTATTATTATTATTATTGTTATTATTATTATTATTCGTATTATTATTATTATTATTATTATTCTTGTTATTATTATATTTCATTAACCCCTACTACTATCGTTAGCCTATATTTATTTAAATCAAATCTTAAACTATTTTCCTCTTTGTCGGGGACATTTGAACATTTCCGTCACGCTTTGTTCTGTCTGTAAAAAAAAAGAAAAAAAAAGGAAAAACGTAGCTCTTCTTTCTGTCGGAGAGAAACCAGGTAGCAGGGTGCAGACCCCTGAGTGACACTTCTGAGAGAAAATACGCCCGGTCCAATATACACAAACTCCCGCGGTTTAATAACGCGCCATCTTCCCCGAGCGCGCGCACCGATCGTCTCCATGGCAACCGCGATAACGGCGCTGCACTTTTCCATATCGGCGCCCGACTCCATTATAGCGGGGATTAGCTCGTTTTCCCGAGAAAAGGTCAACCAAAGTCATGAAGCGCCGTGTGTGCGCCTTTCTGCGCGCGTCCCCGTGCGTGCGCGCTCCCCGCGCCGCTTAATATAAGCTAATTTCATCAGAGTAATTGGTTTCTGCTCTGCGAGCTTCACGAGTCTACGCGGTCACGGTGAAGCAAAGCTGGGGTAACGTTACGGGGCGCGGAGAGCTGAGGCAGCATTCGTGCTCTGTACTATAGCGACCTCTAGTGGTCGTCCCGAGTTTTTTGGCTCCCTGAAAAGGAATGTACTGACACTTACTCTGGATAGTTCTATTTTAGTTTCAGTTCCTGCACTCTCATTGTTGTACTATATAAAACAGAAGTTTGTTACGTCCAGAAACATGGGTGTTAGTTTACAGTTCTTTCTCTTTCCCTACATCACATTTACACTTACCTAAGAAACGTTCCACTAGATTTTGGAACATGACTGTGAGGTCAGGCACCCATGTTGGACAATAAGCCCTAGCTCACAGGGCTTATACCTTCACACAATAACAAGTCTATGGAAAGTTACAAGTACCCATAATCTGCCCTGGTAGAGGCTCCATATGCCCATCATGGCCTTCTCAACATCTGTCCACAGCTAGATTCCACTGTTCAGGTATCCTACCAGCAATGCATACTAATATTGCTGAATCACAGGGCCGTCTAGAGCACAGTACTACATCTACATTTCATGGATGGAATGTCCCAACTGGGATTCCCCATGGCTGCAAAGGAAGTGTGTGGAGTTCTGGCAGGAAGTTGATGTTGGGTGGGGGAGCGAGAGAGACTTGTGGATTGTTTCCTGCTGCCCGCTGGCATTCCTCTGAACCGACTCCAGCTCTGTGGTTATGGTCTCCAGCAAGGATTGTCCCATTTAGGCAGGTGACATGTCACTGTTTTTCTTTTCTTCTTCTTAAAACCACAAATTCCAACTCACACACTGACCCCCCAAAAACGTCTGCCCAAATCAACCAGTCAAAAACTTCATCCAGGAATAGCTCTGCAAGCAACTCTCCAAAACACCACCAAGTCTTTCCTTTCCCCAAGATTTTTTACTTTTCACATTTTACTTACTTAGAACTCATTTTCAGTCCAATGGATGCCACATGTTGTTTGATTTTGTGGGTTCATACACTATCAAACCATTCAAATGAATGAAGGAATGTATCAGTTATATATATACTCACACATTACTCACCAGACAAAAATATTAGCCATTCCAGGCCCTCACCTTAATAGTGAGCAATAAACTCCCACAACTTTTTCTGATAATTTCCTTAGACTGGGAATTTTGCTACTGCTGGTAGACCTGTGAGACCAGTAGCTGAATTTTCCTGAATTTCAAACAATGTTTTTCAATACAAAGTCAGCATAATAATATGAGTGAAAAGTTGAATCTTGGACCCTAAAATGCTGTGATGTTGCTGTGCAAAATATGGTGATATTTTCATAGTATTCCAAAGAGCATCTTGTAATGTTACTGAACGCTTGGACTTTTCTTTCTTGCACCCATAAATCCTTGCTTCGGTTTATGTCAGGTGACTCTGGAGGAAAGTCCATGACAGTCTGCACTTTTTGATGTTCTCTGGTCTTCAAATAGTTGTTGCAAACTTTTGAGTTTGTGTTTTAGGGTCGCTGTCCTGCTGCAGTAAAAATCCTTATCAACAAAAGATCCAAACAAGCATTTTCACTTTTGCTCTCAGTCTTCTGACCCCACAGGATATTGTAAGTTCATTAAGGTCTTGACAGCCATCATGATCATTGCCATAGCAACAGTTCTACGTTACTGAGCAGAAGCTTATAGCAAGACCGTCCATGTCATGGACGTTTGCATGTCAATAACATGTCTACTTGAGTTGCTTCCAGAATTATATTTGGATCTTAAGGAGGAAGACACAACTGCATGCCAAAATATTATTACACTTCCCTTACGAGAAAACAAATGTCTGTTAAAGTCGGGTCAGGCACTTGGCTGATTGCAAGGAGGTCAGGTAGTAAAGGATAGCGGGTCAGACAATGCAGGAGGTCAGTGCAGGGATAAACAGGAGAGAAAGCGAGACGGGAAAGAGCAGTGACACAAGGCCACTTCCTGTCCATCAGTCAAGTTTATGCATCAGGCGTCATCGGTCTGCCTGCCGGTGCCAACACACCTGGCATGGGCTTCAGATGTCCCTCACGCAAGCAGAGGGCAAAGTGTTAACAGTCTGAGGAAGGATGGGGGGAGGGAGTAAAAGTATACGCGATAGAGAGGTGTGTGAAGTTGTAGAGGACGTGTGAAGGAAGAAAGTCTTTGTGTTAAGCTCTGTGGACTATCTGGATTTCCTATCAGATCTGGAGTGGAGGGAAATTGGCTGCCCTGGAAAGCCAGGGTTAGACTTGTGGCCAATGGGAAGTGCCCTCGTCGCTCTAATCAGTACTAGGAAGCACATGAGTGTGTGAGCGTGTGTGAGTGTGTGGCTGGGCTCCTATTGCAATTGACAGATATGCTAAAGGCAATGTGGGAATGTAAACGTTCGCATGTCTTATGTGTGCTAGCGGCTTCCTGCGGAGGAGAGAGAGAAGCCAAAGAACACACTGAGGTAAACGTACGCAAATAAAAAACTGGGTCCCAAGTGGAAGTTGATGGAGTGCTCTAAATAACCACTTTAGGTCAGAAGGTATCCGTGAAAGGAGACCAAGCGGCAATCCACAGAGAACTCAATGCAGAAAAGAGCAGAATCCTTACCTATTGGGAGGATATGTGCTGTCGTGGGGCTTAAAAAATCAAGGGCCAGGCCAGGATAAATGGTAGCATGGCCTCCACAAAGTACCAGGAGATTCAGGAAAGAAATCTGGCCATCTAAGTCAAGAAGCTACAACTGGGATGTGGTTGGATCTTCCAGTAGAACAAGTCTGAGTTAAGCTTGTGGTCATCCCAGTGCTCTGACCTAGACCTGAGTGCTGTGGAGGGAGGTAAAGAGAAGAAGTAGACCTAGGACTAGCTGGATTTGGAAAACCTTGGTGCGCACCAAACAGCAGTTGTGGAAGATCGGCAAATTTGGTCGCAAAACGACATAAAAGCTGTCCAGTCAGCACGTAACCTTATTCACATGACTTTTGTTTACATATTTTGGTTCCATGTATAAACGCACCCGTAGTGCTTCTATGTAGTCAAGGGGAGGTTGCAAGACGTACTAAATGACATTCCAATAATTGAGGCACTTGGTTTAGTTTGAAAACAAACCATTTGTTCAAAAACACCTTTATTTCTGAAGTAGTTCAGTGTCAGAAGTTTGTAATCTACAAAGACATTTTTAAAAACTTGCTAGCAGTTCTATCACAGACAGAACCACAACTAGCAATTTCTCAAATTCAACATGTCCTTTAATCTGAAAGGTTCATGCAATTTGTGGAGACACATCATACAGCCGGTATTTTTGACAGCCTATAGAGCATGCTTGTTTAGTTTTCAGCTATGTACAGCTGACAATCTCGGAATCGCTAGTGTTTTCAAGAACTGTTTTCATATTGGCATTCTTCTTTACACCTTGCCCAACAAAACGAATGTAGTGTGGTAGTAGTGTAAGTGAAGTCACACAGGAATACATGTATTTTTGTGTTGGATCCGTGTTTTTCTTGGGTTTTGCACCCTCAAACGTCTAAGGCTACCCTGACAGGAAGCTGGATGTTTGAACTCGATTCATGCTGGGGCGAAGAATAACTCGCACACATTAAAAAAACATTTGACTGATATCCGACACACACTTTCTTTAGAGCTAGATTGGAAGAAGGGGGAGATTCCCTGTGGCGGCCAGAACAGTCTTTGATGGGCTGCCATGTGGTGGAAACACCGGGGTGTAAGCTGGAGGTCTGGATTTGTATGACATGCAATATGGAGAACAGCGATGAAATCAGATGTTAAATGTATGGTATACAACACACACATAAAATGAGCTGCTTACTCTTCTGAGGCAGCTGCTTCAGTAGCCACATCCTTTCAGGATGTCATTGGGCAGCATTTAAAATGAAAACAGTTGATTCCAGCAAGCTTTTGCTGGTGAACCAGAAACACATACCATTGTACCAGATGATCCAGCATGAGCCGTATTGGACCAGCATGGAAATTGAGCTAGTTTTGCAGGTTTTTTAGCTTGCTGGCATCTACTGGGACTCAACTACAACTGGCTAGCAAACCAGGACAGTATTTTGGGCAGCACATCCTCAACTTTATAGTTGGTGGCTATCCTCTTGCACAAAGGGATTTTGGTCTTGCCCACACCTTTGGTCTTATCTCAAGAACGATGCATGTGATGCTGACCTGAAATTGGCTAAAATATGGCAACTTAGGGGTCGGTTGCTTTTGAGAATGGGACAGTGGCTAGTGGATCTGGAGTACTAATCAGAAGGTTGTGAGCTCAAATCCCAGCCTCATCAAGCTACAACTGTTGGGCTGTTAAGCAAGACCTCCAAGTGCTGATCAGTTCTGAGTGTCTGTCATTGCTATAAAAGTAAGGTGCTCATTCCATATAACCACATGGAAATATACGGACTCATACACACATTAATCATTTCTTCTCTGTTCACGTCTGTCCCTCCGCTTTTGACTCCCTCCCCCCCAGAAAGAATGCGTCTCTCGGCACCCGGCACCCGATCCTGCGTTTGAAGTCTCGCTGTCCGACTCTTCCTTCCATCTTTCCTCCTCCCTCCATCTACTCCTTGCCGGCGGCTGTCTGTCTGTCAGCCGTGCTCATCTCCGCCCCCTGCAGCTGCAGGAGGGGAACAGACCGACCCTTTGTGTCCATCGGCTACTGCCATCCGCTCGTCACTTACCGCCCTGATCACACCTGCCCACCTGCATGGCACACACACCTTTCTGACCTTTCATCTGTCTCTCTGGTTCTCTCGTGCAGGATGGAACGAGAGTGCCCAGCTTTCATCTCGCTCTCTCGGTTTCTCTCTCAACCTTTAGCCGTGGACTCTCTGGAAACTCGCAGTTGGGTATAAGGACGTGTGACCTATTTGAAATCGAAAGACTGCCAGCATCCTCCATCCTGTCTTTCTCTTTGCTCTTCTTTCTCTTAAAAGTTCTTAAATAACTTTTCCTAATGGCTCTCTCTCTTTCACTTTACTTTTCTCTTACCTTATCATTTCTTTCTCTTAATTAATAATAGATCCCCATCCAATAAAGTTTTAAGCTGCACAATAAGGGAACAGCATGAAAGGGCACATTTGAGTATACAGTGGTACCTCGGCTCTCGACCACCTCAGAACTTGTCCAATTCGGTTCTCGACGCATTTGGTTAAACTTGTATCAGTCGAGCCGCGTGACTCATTTCAGCCGATTCATGATTCACGATTCAGTACACAGTGATTCAAATCCTAGAAATGGTTAAGTGTGAAAATCAAAGCTCAGTGCAATGTAGCTAAGCTACATGAAGATTCGGTGCTGGGGCAGTT
The DNA here is from genome assembly GCA_025084515.1 of Ancistrus triradiatus. Classification (NCBI taxonomy): domain Eukaryota; kingdom Metazoa; phylum Chordata; class Actinopteri; order Siluriformes; family Loricariidae; genus Ancistrus; species Ancistrus triradiatus. Next base: position 105,344 of record JAJAGP010000502.1, read on the forward strand.
TTTACAAACAATGGTTACTGAGAAGTAAAACAAAATGTTGCTTTTGATGACAAGCACAGTGACAAACCAGACTATTCCTTCTTTTTTATCCAGTTGTTGTGTGAATGCTGTTCAGGGATTAAGTGAACGTTCATTTATCCTGGTCAGGGTCACGGTTGGGTTTGGAGTCTCTCCAGGAATTCTCTGTGGAGAGGCAAAACCAGACAGTCCAACCTTCAGGTTTGAACCCAGGTCCTGCTGGCTCTTCAAGTCGTGAGAGTGTGATGTGTGCCTAATCAGTGAGCATTGCAATTTGCCTTGCCAGCAAGTACAGTTGTATCTTGTCGGTGCAACTACATTTGATGCTGAGAGGACCAATACTGAACCAATGAAAAAAGTAACAAATGTTATGGTACTATGTGCACCATGCATTGTGCATCACACTATATCCTTCACCACCCTTACACTTTCACACTTGCAGGACTGAAACAGAAAGTCCAGATCTCCAGCTTTCTGTCTCTCTCTCTCTCACCTCTTCCTTTTGGTCTCTTGCCCGCGCTGTTGCAGGATGGAGGGCGAGTCGCCAGCTGGCCAGCTTTCATCTCTCCCTCTTTCTCTCGGGCTTGTCATTATGGAATGGCTAAGGCCGACTGCACTCACAGAGCTCATTGTGGTGCCTTCGACCTCCACTTCCAAAACGTCATGCTCACTTTTCATAAGCGGGAGGCCGAATTACACATTCTCAAATGTGTCAGAATGCACTGAAAGGTGTACGGCTCAGACCATGTGTTTGTGTTGAAAGAGAGAGAGAGAGAGAGAGAGAGAGAGAGAGAGAGAGAGAGAATGCTCGTAAGATGAATTCAGAAGGGAAAAGAGGAGAAGTGGAAAAGAAGGAAAGGGAATCTAGAAGCGAGCCTGAAGTGTGGATGTCTAGGGTTCATACAGTAAGTCCACCTGTGGACAGATGAGTGATGAGTGTATGATGGTATCTGGGTAACCTGCAGTGCAGGTGGAAGTCTCTATTCTGCCCTCACACTGGGTGGTTCAAATATCTGAATATCGAATATCTGAACTGAACCGAATGCTGCCATAACGGACGCTTGCATATGAGTCCCTGCTGAGACACCTCCATCAGGCCAGTTTTTTAACATTAAAATGTAACATTACACAGCTGTTAATTATACAAAAGCATAGGGCCAACAAGTGGATGCTAAATGGAGCAAGTGTTAGCCTTAGCAGTTGTATTTATGCAATGTTTTCCAAACCACGTATAAATTATTCCATCAAACTGAGCTGACACTGATCACAGTCAGTAGTGAGGTTGGGTTTAAAAGTGTAACTGTTACTTTTGTGGGTTTTTGTTTTTCCTTTTTCCTGGATCTACGTTACAGTCTGCGTTTCGGCACAGACATTTTTAGGACAGGGACACAAGCAGGGACGTGCAATGGAAAAGTACTCTGCTTACCGCCACAAGTGCTGTGCCAGCTTGACCTACATCTACCTATAAGTGCCAAGCGCCGGTCATCATGTGACTGGATTTACCTACTGAAAGGTTTAAAAGGTGATGTTGCATTGCCCGTTATGGAAAGTAGTGTTACTTAAAGTGGACTCATTCCCTCTTGGTTGTGTGCAGCCAGCGAGATGTGTTCATGTATGTTTATATTCCACTGTGGGCGCTTATATTTTGGTTCCACAGTGTGTGATTGTAACAGAAGAGCCACAGTGGGGTGCATGTCCTGGGGGGAGTGATATGAACGTGAATGGTGCAAAGCCCTATATCCAGACTGCGGTGTTCTGGGTTCCAGTCACTCAAACGTCGGGGTTTACATCAGTAGCCGATGATTTGTTAACATCCACAAGACGTCGCCAAACTATTTCTTTCATCTACGGTTACTTTCAGAGGCCCTTCGATGGGGGCGCGTTGTTGCGCGTGTGTCTGATGGGGTGCGGACAGTAAGGGCGGTGGCGCTGTCACCGTGGTGATTTATGAGCGCGCCCAGTTGCGAGGTGCACAGTGCAGGATATTGTTCCCTGACACTGCCCGTTCTCTGCAGGCTGTCAGGGAGCGCGCCCTTGTGCTGTGCCATGTGTGAGCGTAGGGGGGCCTGCAGGTGAGCCTCGACTGGCACCATCAATCAGCGGCGGGTCAGCTCGGGCCTGCTCGGCTCCCTCTGCCATTGTAACTTCTCTATCACTAATTAACACCAGCCAGCCTCGGCCTCTGCTTTGTGTTCTAGGTGCCGGGGCTTCGAGCTAACGCTTTCAGAGGCTGTCATTCACCAGAGAAAGCGCGTGAGCACGACCACATGGTTTCATCTAACCTGTAAGCCACCCACCCACCCCCCCAAATCTCGTCCTGTACACACACATACCTCTGTTTCTGCATGGCAGCTTTCACAGTGCACCACGTCAGGATACAGTGCTGCTTGTGGATTCCGGTTTAAACAGAATTTCAGCTCCGTTTTGGTCAACAGCTCAACCGCAAGCCTGGCACAACAGGCTGAAGAACTCAGCAGGAGACAGAGATCGAGGGAAAGAAAAACACAGAGAAAAAGCAGACCGCGAGCCGTGAGGTGCAGAGAAACTTGCATGCTAACGAACTTCAGGCGCCTCGCTTATCAGCATAAATGCAAGCATAATGACGGGAATCAGGCGATGTAGGAAATGAACACAATAAACAGCACTCCTGTGTATATCTCATATTAATACACAACTGACAGTGGGGAAAAAAGTATTTAGTCAGCCACTGATTGTACAAGTTCTCCTACTTAGAAAGATGATAGAGGTCTGTATGTTCCTCATAGGTACACCAACTATGAGAGACAAAATGAGAAAAAAATCCAGGAAATCACATTGTAGGATTTTTTAAGAATTTAAATGTAAATCATGGTGGAAAATAAGTATTTGGTCACCCACAATCAAGCAAGATTTCTGCCTCTCACAGACCTGTAACTTCTCCTTTAAGGAGATCTTCTGTCCTCCACTAGTTACCTGTATCAATGGCACTTATTAAAGCAACACTCCGGATCTGTAACGTATAGTTATAGAAAGCTACAATAGAACAGAAAGCCATTTGACTCGTAATGGAAGTCTAATTCAACTGTGTTTCTTTAATACATGTTTAAAATATGTAAATGTAAAGGCTGATTTGGTAAATAAGCAATTCAAAACCCAAATAATCGATTATTCGTTTCAATAATCGATAGACTATTCGACTCCCAAAGCGTTTGTTGCAGCCCTACATTAAATCTCAAGTCCTGAGTTTGAGGATTTGAATAGATTGGTCCTCTGTGCCATTCTTTCACCCCTGCTTTTGTTACTTAAGCCCTAGAGCAAGCCATTTTGGGCAGCCTCCCACCTTGCAAAGAAACAAAAAACATCACACAAACATACACGCTCCACACTATTGTGTGCTTTCACCAGGCATCAGTGCCGATAGATATAGCCTTGGTTTCCCTCCAGTGTGTAATTTGCAGAATGTTTATTGTACAGCACGTACAATATGCTCACAGAGCCGAGAGGCTTCTCGTTATTTCGGTCTGGGAAATGACTTCAGCATGACCTCTCGGGGAAAGTCACGACCCCGGACTGGCCTCGCCTGCAATAACCCTGCGTTTTGCACTTAGTTGGAAACGGAGCTGTAGACGCAGAGGTAAACACTGCAAGGAATTAGCATAAAGCTGCCCTGTGGAAGGAAGAAGTGGCAGAAAGCAGGAAAATTAAGCTCTTGATTAGCTTGATTAAACACAGCTCTGGACTAAATCACACCGCTGATGGTTATCGCTACATAACACAAACATCAGGATTGTTCCCAGACCCGAGCCGCCATTCTTTTCACGTTGATTTACATAAAATCGTTAGAGCTTTAGATTTAATTTGATTTTAATATCTTAATCCTAACCATGATTTGCTTCCCATTTACATTTGTTTGTGATATCGTCCAAAGGATTGTGAGTATGAAACAAGCACAAGATGAAAAATATCACATATGGCACTTACACGCTACACAAGGGGGGAGGCAGCTTTCTTTTGAGGATGACCCAGGACACAGGAGTAATGATGCCCAGTGCAGAGGATTCCTTAACCACTCCCTCTCCCTTACCCAACCTGGCTGTAAAGCGCTGTCGGGCATTGAACCGGGTCCCTGCGGTGATGGGCTGAGGCATTAGCACATTGAAAATGGTTTAGTACATTAATATAATGCAGTGTTTCTCAATCCTGGTCCTGGAGCCCCACTGCTCTGCACCTTGTTTACCCTATAATGTAGTGTTTACCCTACTCCCAACACACCTGGTCCAATCATTGTGTAGACCTGAGTTGGAGTCCAGGCAGTACCAGGTGAAACGGGACATGCAGACAAAATTGGCTGTGTCCAAAGGAGAGCAAACCGGACAGTGACCACTACTCAACGTTGATGTGCACTGGAACCCAGGAAACCCTGGATCTGAGCATCTTTCTTTCATTTCGACATTGATTTGACATGGTACACCAACCTACACAGGTGGTTTTAAAGTTTTGGCTGATCTATCTATCTATATATTAATATCTACAGAATAAGACACTGTAATCCGACATTTCTATGTGCTTATTTTGCGTTAATTTGCGTTATTTTTTGTCAATGACACGTTTGGGGCCTCAATGCAGCTCAAACACCGCTCAACATGGTCCGCGGATGTCGATAATACATTAGCGCCTCCATGTGGTGATAAGATGCATTTCTTATAAAAGTGTTCAACTAAGAAAATCCGTATTAAATCAGGAATTAACTCAGATCCTCTATTTCGGGACACAATTAATACAATAAATGTAAGCCGTGCACGGACTTACTGAGGTATTTACATGAGTCAAAACGGTTGTCCTGGTTAATTGGTGTTTCTGAAGTATGTGTCGGTTTTGTTGTGGGTATCCTGTGGGGAGTTTGCTTGTTCTACTCACGCGGGTTTCTGTGTGAGTTTCCTCAGTGGAATTGCTTGTTCTGCGTGTCTGTCCTGCGTTACGTTTGCTTGTTAGGCATTTGTGGGTTTCCCGCGGTTAATCCGGATTCCTCCAACGTGCCTTGGACATGTATTAGGTTAAGTGGCGTCTATAAAGTGTCCATGTGCGTTATTGCCTTGAGACGTGCTGTCGGTTAGGCAGGGAACGTGAGTATCCAGCTAATCGCTCTAAGGAGTCGGCACACAAGCCTTGAGAGTCGATAGAAGGAGTCGACTCATTATTTTATGGCTCACCGCTACTCCAAACCCCTGTACGGCGCTCTGAGGAAACTGTTTCTCTCATTCACACACTCACACTGCTCTCAACAGTAATGGTTGTGTTCAGTTGCTTGGTGACGGTGAAGCCTGGTTGCTTCACTTCCTGTAGCATCTTTGAGTCCAAATAAGTTTTAGGTCGGTAAATCAGTGCAGAAGAATCGGTGCATGCAGTGAAGTCGGTTCAGATAAAGCGATCTGATAAAGATCTGCTGAGGAAGATATGGAGAACTATGTTTTCCTCCGAGTGGTGGGGAAGGGGAGTTATGGAGAAGTGAACCTGGTGCAACACAAATCAGACCGAAAGCAGGTAAGATCAGATCCGACCAGGACCAGTCTGATTCTGTCTAGTCATGTCTTATTGCTGTGTTTCAGGATCCTACCGGGAGCTGATGGTTAAGCGATCAGTCCTACTAATACCTGCTACACGACCTAGTTAAAAACATCAGATTAAGCCTCAGCATTCACTCTAATTTACTTAAATTGAAGGCGCGTGTCCTGTTGGATAGTAAAACTGCTCAGACACTCAATAAACAATATACAGAACAACATATTGGACACATGCAACACAACCCTAATTAGACAGCTACACAACCTTAGTCCTGCTCTCATGCTTTTTATTTCTATTTCATGTTGGGGTTTTTTCCATTCTAAACAATGCACCTTTTCCTCTGGTTTTCAGTGTGTCATGTTTCTAAGTAACAACATATTTGTTCCTCGATGTATACCTCATGTATGTCTAGAGTACATAAGGGCAGGACCTTGAATTTGTAGTATTAACCATGTCAATTATCGCCAGTCATGATAATCTTGTTCTCCTCAACCAGTATGTCATCAAGAAGCTGAACCTGAGAACCTCGTCCAAGCGTGAACGGCGGGCGGCCGAACAGGAAGCCCAGCTCCTCTCGCAGCTCAGACACCCCAATATCGTCACCTATCGGGAATCATGGGAAGGACAGGACTGCCAGCTGTACATCGTGATGGGTTTCTGTGAGGGAGGAGACCTCTACCACCGGCTGAAGCAGCAGAAGGGCGAGTTGCTGCCTGAGAGACAGGTGGTGGAGTGGTTCGTCCAGATTGCCATGGCCCTCCAGGTAGGCCACTGTGCCTTCTTAAAATAACCGGGACTATCAGTTTACACTGTAACTTTTGAACCCTATTACATGCAGTATTTACACGAGAAACACATCTTGCACCGGGATCTGAAAACGCAGAACATTTTCCTGACCAAGACCAACATAATAAAAGTGGGAGACCTGGGCATAGCACGGGTGCTGGAGAATCAGAACGACATGGCCAGCACGCTGATCGGAACGCCTTACTATATGAGTCCGGAGCTCTTCTCCAACAAGCCATATAACTACAAGGTAGACCCTTGCTTTCTGTGCTTATTTAACAGTTACTTTATGGCATGATGAGAACTAGTAATCCATAGAAAACAGATGCAATTGAATTACAGTATCGACAAAAGTTGTTTTCAACCCCAAACAGGAAAAAGCTGGGACTGTATGGAAAATGCAGATTTAAAAAACCTTTACTTTGACTTTTATTCATTGCAGACAGTATGAACTCAACATATTTCATGTTTTTTTTCCTGGTCAGCTTCATTTCAATTGATAATAAACACCCATTCCTGCATGTCAAGCCTGCAGCACATTCCAAAAAAAGCTGAACGGTCTTCCTAAGTTTCTGGGTAAGTTTCTCCTGTTCTGATCTCTGTCTAGTCGGACGTGTGGGCTCTGGGTTGCTGCGTGTACGAGATGGCGACTCTGAAGCACGCCTTCAATGCGAAAGACATGAACTCGCTCGTGTACCGCATCATTGAGGGAAAGGTAAGTTATACAGTTGTACTGTGCAAAAGTATTAGGTCACCATTCGATTTGCTGTTTTGCAATGGTATAATGACCGTATATGACATATTGGACCCAAAAACGTGGATGCATCACTCCATAATCCTCTTTTTCCACTGATCTTCATTCCAAATGCCTTTTCATGCCTTCTTTTTTTAGTTTGGTGGCCTAAGACTTTTACAGATTGCCATAGATCTCTCTTGATTTCACAACAAGTGATTATGATATCATGACGTCTCTTCAGTTGCCGCAGATGCCGAGCAAGTACGACCCCCAGCTGGGAGAGCTGATCAAGCGGATGCTGTGTAAGAAACCCGATGACCGACCGGACGTCAAACACATTCTGCGGCAGCCCTACATCAAACAGCAGATCACTGTCTTTCTGGAAGCCACCAAAGAGTAAACGCATCGAACCCTACTCCTTTTTGTGTTTATAATAGTGTATGTTTAGAACTATGCCTCACATTACATGCTCTCCAACAAAATTCGACAGGAAAACTGCCAAATCACGAAAGAAGGCGAATAGCAGACCGGACAGTGAGACTCCCAATGTGCCTCGTCAAAAGCAAGAGCCACCATGTCCCAGCTCTGAGCTCAAAACCAGAGGGAAAAAGGTAATCACCACTCCAGTTATTTTAACACCACAGAAACGTTTACAGGTCATTTACAAGAATTGTTTTTCAACACAAGATGCACAACGGCATCGAAGACATCGTGCTACCAGAAGCTCCACTCCCTAAACTCCCTAGCCAGGATCCCCTGAGCTCCACGAGTCATTCCGTAGCCACCATCAGCAACATCAACATTGATCTCCAACCTAAGGAGTCTAAAGAGAAGCTCCGGAAAGCCAAACCAGCTCAACCTGTGCCTTCACCTTCCAAACGTAAGGACAGAGGGGGGAAGGATGACACCGTCAGTCCTCATCCTCACCTCAGAAAACAGCTTTCAGGTGGCCAAAGTGGAGAGGAAGCACCTTTGGCCATATCCCAAAGCAGACCAGAACTGCAGAAACACAAAGGCGTACCTGAACCTTTAAAACGATGCGATGTTCTGAGCGTGAACACGCCTGTGGAGGACACCATGGAACTGCTGCAGCAGGCAGCAATGGATGATGGGAAAATTGAGAACCGGGGCGTAATGGACCAAAAACAAGAGGACGGCCGTGCAGAAAGTCCTGTCGGAGGCAGGAGGGTGAGTTCAACTCTGTAACGAAGCACAGGTTTGATTTTCACTGTGTATTTGATTACGATCGATGATATGATAACTTCTATTTTAGACGAAGTTTGGAGTCGACTGATAACGTCGGTGAGACTTGTATCCCCAAAGGGGGGGGTAAGAGGTTGTTAAGGGCCTTATTATTTCCTCTTAGGGAGCCCATAGGCATTTTTTTGTCTAGAGAACAATACCCTTGGCGAAAGCTATACAAATCGGTTAGACTGGTTTGTTGTTTTCTTCAGTTCCTTTTTCAATTGTGTTTTTGGCCCCCCCTTCATTATTAGTGGGTTTGATCTTTATATAAAGGTCCATGCACCACCTCACCACCAAGTCCACACGCAGCTGGCCCTCTCTAGCATTACCGTTCCTTTACCTTACGACCCAGATTCCACAAATACACCACCAATTCACTCCTGTCACTCATCCTTTCCTGGGAGCCGTACGCTATCCCGACAGCGCAGGCAGAGAAACAGGGAGCCAGCCCCAAGATGAGAGCCACAAGTGAACCTTTGGACTGAATAATCGGTGACAATGATGTGCTGATTCGGTCACTTGTGGGAAGCCTGGACTTTATTACCTTTACTCCAGCTGAAAGCAGCCAGTGTGAGCGCCTTTGCCTCGCTGCCCGAAAGCACCTCATCGATGAACACAAAGGAAAAGGGCTGGGACAAGGAAGAAGAGATGCCAGACGCCCTGCCACCGTCCCCATCTGCCTAAACGCCGTACCCGGAAACTGTGGACCTGCCCCACAGGTGGGACATGAGCATCATGTTAGATCGATGTCGCGTCATTAAAGGCACAGCTTCCTTATCATGGTCATGACATAACCAGGCTAACTACACGTTACCTCACATCAGCAAACACCACAAACCAGCTGGTGGGAAGTTAATCTAAGGATTTAGCAAAGGGAATGGCGGTGTTCACAGGGAAGACTTAAAAAAGGGGGACTGTCCAATATTTAGTTGGCGCCGTTTCAATTACAGAATCGCCGTCAGCGAGAGAGGAGACGCGTGAGGCCGTCACGGGGAAACCCAGAGTGAACCAGGTCACGCTTTCTTTTAGTGCTTGAAAGTTGTGAACCCTTTAGAATTTTCTATATTTCTGCCTAAAAAATGACCTAAAACCATCATCGGATTTCACACAAGTCCTAAAAATAGCTAAAGAGAACTCAGTTAAACAATGAGACAAACTATTAGACTTGGTCATATATTATGTGCGGACAAATGATCCAATATTACTATTTAGAATGGTGGCAAAAGTATGTGACCTTTGCTTTCCAGTATTTCTGGTTGCCACTTCCAAGGACATTACGTTTTCTTCTGTAACCATTCTTGGTAGAACGACTTGTGTGCTTAGGGTCGCTGTCTTGCTGCAGGCCCACCTTCTTTTCTTGAGATTCAGTTCATCGACAGATTTGTCCTGATATTTTCCTTTAGAATTCTCTGATCTCATTCAGAATTCATGTTCCACATGATGGAAAGTTGTTCCTGCCCAGATGCAGCAAAAACAGGCCCAAACCATGATACTACCACCACCATGATTTCACAGATGGGATAGCTCTTATGCGGAATGCAGTGTTTTTCCTTTCTCCAAACATAACGTTTTTCTTTTAAACCTAAAAGTTCAATTTTGGTCTCATCCATCACAAAAATTCTCCAATAGACTCGGGCTCTCCAAGTGAATCTTTAGCAAAATGCAGACGAGCAGCAATGTTCTTTTTGGAGAGCAGTGGCTTTCTCCTTTGACAGCCTGCCATGCACACCCTTGTGTTTCAGTGTTCTTCTTGGTGGACTCATGAACATAACATTAGCCAATGTGGAAGAGGCCTCAGTTTCTTAGAAGTTACCCTGGGGTCCTTGTGCCTCACCAACTATTACACGCCTTGCTCTTGGAGTGATCTTTGTTGGTCGACACTCCTGGGGAGGGTAACAATGGTCTGGAGATTTCCTCCTTTGTACACAATCTGTCTGACTGTGGAGTGGTGGAGTCCAAAAACTCCTTTAGAGATGGTTTTTGTAACCTTTCCAGCTAGAGCATCACCAGCTCTTTTCTGAGGTCATCAGAAATCTCCTTTCGTTCGTGCCATCCAACACACTCCCAAACGGTGTGTTGTGACGTGAAGTGAAAAAGGCTGGATTGTTTAAAAGGGGACAATCCCGAAACACCTCACAGTCAAAGTCCTTTCCCTTCAGTGTGAGGTTTTGACAGTTATTATTCGATAAATAATAATAGGAAATAAAACCGGGAGTTTAAGAGCAGAAGTCCACCCCACCCCCCCCCCCCCCCTCCCCTTTTTCGTGAATGTGTAACTACCTTCAGCCAGAGACAGCAGGAGAGAGAGTCAGCACACAACAAGACGAAGCACCGAAAGACCGGAACATAACACCACCCTCAGTTATTAGCCACCCGGAGGATTTTCGACAGTTCCCACTCTGCAGCACTTCAGTAGGATGCATATATGCTTCCTAATTAAATCTCATTTGTCTCCTTGAAGTTGGTCCGGCTTTCAGAAGGGCTTCATGTGACATCGCCTCGTCAGAAGCCGAGCACGCCGACCAACCCGACTGCCCAAGACCTGCCAGTGTAGCTGCTATAACACACAAGGTCAGATTTTTGGAAGGCTACCCAGTGCTCAATGCACAAATATCGGATTAATGGTCATTTTGGATCACTGTGGTCTGGAACAGGAGCGGAAATCATCACGCCAGTCAGACGAGGAGGAGTGCAGCTCGTCCACCAGCTCCACCGAGCGCTCCGAGGGAGACTACAGAGAGGGGTGAGGTCAGACTTACGTCTCTTTAGCCACGGACGTCTGCAAAGCACGTGGCTAACAGTAAATGTGCAATGAGTCGATCCTCGCCTCTTTGAGTTCCACCCTGAAGCTATGCTGTTAACGTAGCTACTTTTTAAGTATTACTATTACCTTTTAAGACCAATTATCCACTCTCTAGCAAAAGTGAGACCAGCGAGATGCACGACCTGGTGCAGATGATGACGCAGACGTTACGCATGGATGCCCGAGACCTGCTGTGTGAGCAGGAGGGTTCACGGTGCAAATCTTCGCTTCTGCCGGAGTTCAAACTGAACAGCAAGTACAGGGACACGCTGATGCTGCATGGGAAGGCGAGGGAGGGGGCGGGAGACTTCCATCTCAGCGATTTCCACTCAGGTCTGTACCGAGCTCTCGTTATCTACTCGGCCTACAACCCCAAATCGGCAACGCTTGTGCCGGACTGGAAAATGCATATTTAAAAAGCGCAGTGCCTTGCATTTACTTTGACTTTTATTTCTATGCAGACAGTGCGAACCCAAGATCTTTCAGGTCTTCATTTCATTTGCTAATGCATCCCTGTATTCCAAGCCTGCAGGAAACTGGAAAGATCTCGGGTTCATGCTGTCTGCAAGTAACTTTCAGAAAGGCGGTCCCCTCTTATTCTGACCCGAGGTTGTACATTTACAAAATCCCACCCATCAGAGTTTTACACAGCATCCTCCTTTGTGTTCAGAGGACTCGTCAGGACCGGCTAAGATCAGGAGGGCGGTCGAGCAGCTGCGCACAGATGTGCTTAAAGGACTCGGAGTGAAGCTGCTGGATAAAGTCCTGGACATCATGCAGGAGGAGGACGAGGACACGCGAGAGGCAAGTCTGCCATTGGTACCGTTTTTAGAGCTGGTAGGGAAAAACCAGCAATAACAGGTTAACGTTTCTGGCTGTGGCTTGACAAACCATCCTTGGATCAATTTATGCCAACTAACAAATTTCATGATGGACTGCCACTTTCACAACAGGAATGACTCGCTGTTAACCCTTCTCTCTTTCAGGTCCTGCTCCGGCAGCAGATGGGAGAGGAAAAGTACCAGACGTATGCGGTTATGGTGCGGCAGCTGAAATTCTTTGAGGACGTCGCATTCAAGGACTGAGCCTGCACACGAACGCTGGTCACGCCTCTACTAGTTCCAGTGGATCAGATTCACTTTGTAAATACACCTTCCTATGCAGCTGATCTCCTCATGTGTGGCAGTGCAAGTACTTTTGCTGTGAAGCCTGGAAGCTCCTGATTAGCTTTAATGGCAGATTTGCTGATCACTTTTTCTACTGTTTCTAGATTCCTACAAATCATTAAACACACTCGGAGTCAGAATCCAAATATAAAATGACCGTCTTTATTAAGCTGAATCTGCACAAAACAAACCGGAGGAAATGCATGAATGTGTTCGTGCTATCATGCTGGCAGGTCCATTCTCACGGCTGCACGATTCTACTTGTGTTTTTCTTCTTTAAGTTCTCCTGGGTTTTTCACGGTTCTCTGCGGAGGCTCTGCCATGTTGGGCTGCCACGTGAGCGGTTTTGTCTGTACATGGGCCATGGAGGGCAGTGTGGCGCTGCAAGGACAAGTGAGAATTAGTATTAGTCTGTTCTAAATGAGCCGGAAACATGAGCTCAGCTCTTCGTGTTCATGTTGAGGGCGTTTACTGCACTTAAAAATCAGCTTTGTCAGTAATCCATCTACTTCTGCACTTGAGTCATCAGATAACTGGCAACCTCTGGCTTCACAAAGACGAAGTAAAATAAAACATTTCACTTTTGCAACAGCCAATAATCTCACAGAAAGGTGATGTAAAATTAAATTTTAAATATTAAATAATTCAATTCTTCAGTTTTCATCTTCAAAGTGTTCCATAGCCATTCAGCGGGTTTGCCAGATCCCACAAAGAATCCCCCACTTTGGTCTGTGTAATAATATACGCCCAAACTGGCAACCCATGTTTTTTTTGGGCACACAAGCACCGGGACTGCCCAATCCAAATGAAACGGGGAAGATGTGGAACTTTTTTTCTTCAAATGGCAGTGAAAACTGATTATTAAACTATCGATAATCTCTTGTTTTAGACAAAAGGGCATTGATGCACCTGTGTGCATTGCAGTTATGTTCTTACGAGAATGCTGTCATTCAATAAAAAAAAAAAAAAAAAAATGTAAACACTACCAAACAGGACAACGTGAATCGCGATCATGTTAACACGGTCCAGCCAAAAACTGCTCAATAATTAAGGCCATTAAATGAATCCAAATGATCTGTAAAAAACATGGTTATCATGTATCTAAAAACAGTTCTAGTTGTATGTTAAGGCCAAGTAGAGAAAGGACTGCAAAGTACTTACTGCTGAATGAAACCAGGGATGATCCCTGGAAAATCTGCTCTCTAGTTTCTGTCCTTATAGTCCTACATAATGCAAAAAGGTCAGCTAAATTAATTAGAACATAAACACCTGGACAGATGCCCCTTCTAATTAGGGATGGGCTTAAAAAAATCAATACAGCTATATATTTATTTTGCTGCGAAACCTCCTAATGCTCTGGGTAAGAAATGGAAGGTAATCCCTGCAGTCATTTCCAAGATCTAGTGGTAATCCTTGTTGGAGGACCAACGCCATATTAATGCTTGGGTTAGAAGGAAGATGACGGTGTTTTGTTGTAAGAAGCGTAGACAGAGAAAGCAAGGTTAGAAAGACAAAAAATTGCAGATATATAACAAAACTATACCGATAGAAATGCAGTCGCTACGCATTACGTTCAGCGGAATATTTCCTTATCCGTGCCAGCGAGCTAACTATAAACAGGTGAAGCCATATGTGCACCAAAACCTAACACCATAACGTTATTCACACAGAAACACTCACCATGGGGTCGGAATGGAATTAAACATGGATAACATTTTGGAAGTAAATAACGGAGACAGTTAAAAACAGGAAAGCCCGTCTGAACGCAGGATTTCCTGCCAGAAAAAAAGGGCACGTCGATTACGAGGACCCCTCTGCGCAGGCTGCGCTGTTTTTGCGCAGGAAAAAAGTCTCAAACGCAGTCAAGTTTTGTTGATTATTAATAATAAGGACTCCATGCGAAAGATAAATATAAACCTTTTACTGTAATACAATCGTTCTAGGTGATTAAGTTTAACTCATTTCACTTATTCCACCGTTTTTTAACTGGCACCTCTGAGGCGATACTGAATAGGCGGCGAGACTCGAAGGTGTTTAAATTAACCGATTTACAAATAATCTCCCCCAACGTTCTCCGCTAGAGATGATACATAAATCTGAGTTTTTTTCTCTACCGGGCTGCGTGGTCTTTGCAGGAGAAAATTCCCTGTTTCCTCCGTAATCCCTTCCAGTTTTTGATGCTTGAGTTGCTTTTGGGCAGAAGGGTTGACGGTAAGTGTGGCTATTGCATCAGTCTGTTGCGTTTTGCTTTTTATGCAATGCATTTAGGTTTCCTTAACATGGAATGCATGTGCAACTGTGTCTGATTCTGTTATGTTTGATCTGATACTCGCAAAACTGAACAAACAATAAAGGATTATTCCACGGTTCTCGGTCATATTCCTCGATACACAGTCTGTTGTGTACGCGAGGCTTACCACAGCAACAATTTCAGGAGTAAAAGGCGAAAAAAAGACAGTATTGCGTTTTAGCATTTTTGTCTATTTTGACAGAAAACTACTTACAGTTGTATAAGTGAGCATATTCCTGCCGAACCCACGAAGTACATCGCAATGACAATGCGGAGAGGTACGAAAACAGATATAATCTCTTAGTTCCCATTCATGCTATGTGATTTAAAGGGGTTGGGGACAGGGGGATGCTGGAAGACAAAAATCATGACCAGTTGTAGCAGTACAGGAACATCCACCATAAATAACAGCATGGACTTAGGTTGTGTTCTACATAACCATTCAGTTTTTGCTACAAAATAATGTAGACCGATTAATCGGACCGAAATCTGCACTTATATTAGCCGATAGGTCCACTATTTAAAAATAGCGGGCAAAAATGCAGGCAACTTTGTCCATGGGACATTGTTTAGTATAGGGAAGTATGGAGAATCCCTTAAGCGTGCTATCCATTGTTTTCCCATGACGTTGTGATCCTGGTGCTGTGTGTCCATCGCCTTTTTAATAATCCTGAACCGGAATCTTCTGAACCTCAGCGATTCTTAAGAAAGAAGGCTCAGTAGGGAACATGAGCATTTTGCCACAGAGGCTTCAAAATCTGCCCCAAAGGTTAAAAAAAAACTTTTGTACCTCCTGCAGATGCTGCCCCAGGAGCCATACTCCCTTTTGAAAGCGAATTCTTTGCGGATCGTAAGGTTCGATTGGGTGAGGAGATCCCCGTGGTCATCACGGCTGCTGAGGAAAGGCTAGGCGCCGCCATCGCCGCCATGAACAGCGTCCGGCGCAACAGCAAAGCCAACGTGGTGTTCAACGTCGTGACACTCAACGGGACCGTGGAACATCTCCGGTGAGCACCACGTTCACACCAGCTCGCATGCCACAGATACTGTACACGATTGCATAGCCAAAAGTATGTGGACACGTGGCCGTCTAAGTTGTGCAAACATCTCCTGACAGGGCCTGGTTGAGTAAAACGGATATCAAGCACAAAATCATCACCTTTGAGCCGAGAATCCTAGAGGGGAAGATTTCCCCTGATCCCCAGCAGATGGATTCAGTGAAGCCGGTAACTACATCTGTCCCTTTTCACGTGCAAAAGTTTGGCACCCAGTGACCTATTGCGTAGTTTTTATTCAGACGAAACAAATAGTAGTTTGACAAGTAGTGGCAGAATTTGAATGGGTGCGTACACGTTTTAAACGCCTTCGTCTTTCAGCTCGCCTTTGCCAGGTTCTACATGCCGACGTTCCTGCCTGGCGTCGAAAAAGCCATTTACTTGGATGATGACGTGATCATACAAGGTAGCTGTTATGCTGAAAATTCTTCGAATGTACTCGGTGTTCCAGATGGGGTGAAACTAGATTGGGATTTTTTTTTTGTTGCAGGAGATATCCAGGAACTATTCGAGACGATCATGAAGCCTGGACATGCTGCTGCTTTCTCAGAAGACTGCGATTCTGCGTCGTCCAAAGGCATGGTTAGAGGGGCGGGAAACCAGGTAAAGATCACGTGAACCAGAAATCCATTCAGATGAGGCAATCGGTTTTTTAAAAACATTTCTTAATACCTGTATGGCCACAAGATGGCGTGGTGGAGCCGTGGTGGAGAGTTTGTCTGTACCGTCCCAACTTTTTCTGATTTGGGCTTGTAGAAAAGCAATGGGTAGATGAAGCTGAAGTGCAAAACAAGATTAACTCTTGCTTAACTCTTTCACAGAATAATTATATAGGCTTTCTGGACTTTAAGAAGGAGGCCGTGAGGAAGCTGGGAATGCGAGCAAACACTTGTTCTTTCAATCCCGGAGTCATCGTGGCAAACCTAACCGAATGGAAACACCAAAACATCACCAAGCAGCTGGAAATGTGGATGGAGCGCAACCTCAAGTGAGTTCTGACCACGCTTAGTGCGTATATGCAAAATAACTTTTCTAATTTGGAAAAATGAGGATTTAAGTGGATCATCCACCTCTAATCTGCTTCTAACATTTACTCCATGTTAAAGGGAGGACCTGTACAGCAAAACCCTAGCAGACAGCTTCACCACTCCTCCTCTCCTCATAGTTTTCTACAAGCGCCACTCCAGCATCGACCCCATGTGGCACGTCCGCCATCTTGGTAAGACCTGACCTTTCACTTTTGCTGTTCTTTAAATGAAAGCCGGCAGTGTGGACCTAGATGTTCGTATTTAAACTCTCGTAACAGTACAGCAGGGTGCGTCCGGCGTCCGATAGGTGCGTTAAGCAGAAATGACCCGGTCCTGTCCTTTTGATCTCGCCTCAGGAACCACCGGGGCTGGAAATCGTTACTCGCCGCAGTTCATCACCGCCGCTAAGCTTCTCCACTGGAACGGACATTATAAGCCATGGGGCAGGGCCTCGTCCTTCGCAGACGTTTGGGACAAGTGGTACATTCCGGATCCGACGGGTAAATTTCATCCCATCAGGAGACACCCAGGGGAGAAATAGGCTTGGAGTCGGATTACTCGGACACTCGGAGCAGCTACTGCACCCGCCGGCCTGCGTCCTGACCCAGCAGATTAACGTTTAAGGCACATTCAGGGGAAATCGCGGAGATTATGCGACGTATACCAGTAGTGTCTTAACGCGCCCCTTTCTTTAGTCAGCCCTGTGTGTGCATGGGAGGATTGGTATCAGGAACCCACCCAGATTCCCAAGTCTCTCCTATAAAATGGCCTCGTTTTTGCGTACGACATACACGTGCGTTCCTTTATACTTAGATCATCTCTAGATTACTTGGTAACACTACACAGTCAGATCAGAATATTTGGATTGGGGTGGGTATTGGAAAGGACCTCACGATACGATGATATAAAAAACAGCCGAATTACAAGTTACGCTGTATAATCAGCAATAATTCAGTGGACATCAGTGGTCAAAACACTACTGCGCCATCTATAGGAGCGGAGATTGTATTGCACCCCATTTAAAGTGTTGTTTCTTCCTTAAAGAACGATACATCAATGTAGTAAGTCACAAATCAGGCTATTGCTCTATCAATTTTAAGCACAGCCCTACTTTGTAGTTCTACAACTACAGATTGTAGTCCCTCTGTTTCTCTGCATACTTTGTACATTTCCATTAGTCTGTTCTCTAATGGTCAGGACCAGCATGTATCAGGTACCAACTCCAGCAGCACTGCTGTCTGATCCCCTCATACCACCATGATGTGTCGGTGCAGTGCTGAGAATGATCCACCACCCAAATAGTACCCGATCTGTGCTGGGCATGCCCATCAGAGGACAGATTAAAGGGGACTAAAAGTATGTAGACAAACAATACAGGGTACACTGAGCTGATTTGATGGACAACGAGTATAGAAACAAGGGGTGGTCATAATATTCTGATATGACCAGGTATTGTGGTTTTGGGAATAATGACAAGGAACAAAAGCCTGTACACTGAATTCGTGGATTCGGCACGACAAATTCTAGTTTAGCGTGTTTGCGGAACGATTTATTGTTAGCATTTTTCCGTTAGATATTCAGCGCCCGGGGAACCCGCGGATACGGAGGTCTGGCTGGAATAAAGTCACAGTAGTATTGTAAAACGCTTTAGGCTGCCTTAGTGTGAATAGTAACGGAACCATTGGTAGCGTTCCATTTCAGGTACCATGTAGTACATTCATTTGCCAAACCTTCTGGCCGTTTTGCCTCCGATACCGAACTTCCACTTCTATGAACAGTGCAGTCATTACTCATTAGCAGTTAGCCAGCCAGGCTGGGGTTGAGGGCGGCAGGAGAACGCGGGGGGCCTGTTCCAAATGGACGACGTAGTCAGTGAGGGCGTCTCTAGTCTGCGTTTTGCTAACATCATTCCTAGGATTAAAACACTAAAATGCTACCTCAGTCCTCCTGTGTACGTACAAAGTTACTCATGGTCAAGCATTGCCTTTTTAATCCACTACGTGTTGGACTCCATTGTTAAAACTTAGCCTGGTAATACTTGTGGCTTTCCAAGCATGGAACAGAACCACTGCTGGCCTAACTTTTTCCCCCCAGTTCTAATTTGCCTTGTGTTGCTTTACCAGCTATACCGATTTGAGACGGTTTGTACATATGGAAGCAAAGTCTATTTACCTATTGAATAAAGTGGAGTACTATTGGTAATGCTGTGCGTGACTGGACTCAGTGCTTGAATATCTGCCCACGTCCGTACACAACTCTGCATCTTTCTGGAACCCTTTTTGCCTTCAGAACTGCCTTCATTCTTCATGGCGTGGATTCAAGCATCTCAATGAGAAGCCAGAACCAGAGAAAATTAAAAGGGAGTTTAATTATCTGTATATACACACACACACACAACACTCAGCCAGATCTACTGCGATCAGTGTACACGTTCATCACATCTCATACAAAATCCGTGCTGAAATCGTAGGCGTCCTCATCTGCCTGTTTGGCTGCTAGCAGATCAACGTTGACAGGAGCAAACGTCGCCTTTTTCATCTGTTTACCTGCGAGATGGACAGAAGGCGAGGTCAAGTGGGCACAAGTGAAGTTTGGTATTTTTTCCTCAACTAAAGATCAAACAAAATCATGCTCTACTCAATAATCAAGCCTGGAATTAAACTGAACCTTGTTTATGGGGTCCATTAGGAGAGTGAAAGTGCAGTTACGTACGTGTTTTCTGTCCGCCTGACTTCGGAGTTTGTTTCTTCTTAGGCTTTTCAACCTAAAAGTTTAGCCATGAGAAAGAAAAATGGGTCACCACTAATTACTAAGATTAAATCACCCAATACGTCCCTGCAATCCTGACTAGGGAACAGCATGGTTAAAAACCAACACATCCTCTGCTATTTAAACCACTTGGAAGAGATCAGGGTGAAGCTATAGTATATGGACAAAAATATTAGGACACCTACACATTGCACCTAACATTCCTTTTTTATTTCTTAAGAATAACCATTCAAAATGTGCACTTTTCTTGTATAAAACGTATTTAAATTTAGAACGGGTTTTAACTGCCGCTGGGAGTATGATTGCACCCTCTGGTGTTCAAAAAATGCAAATGCATTCAAAGACGTAAAACAAACGCACAATGTGAAACCTTTGCATCATTACACTCCTACTTCTCAGCCATGCACTACTTTTGGACATATCCCACCCCACTTTACAATGACCTCTCACTGCAGTGTGTACATCAGGATGTGTGATACAATCAGCAAAAATTACAAATCAATCATCGGGTTCAGTGATGAGCTCAGAGTTGGATTAGAATGTCATCAGTAATATCCGTCACCACAGACTCATCACGACTCATCACATGCAGAATGAAAGGTCAGGAGGAAAAACAAGCCCTGTAGGGAAAGGCTGCCCAAAATCCATACGTTAACAATAACAATTCAGACCTCTTCAGATTCTGCCGCCTCCTCCTCAGCGGTTACAGACTTTTCCTCTGGAACCTCATCAACACTCAGAAGGCCATCAGTCATACCCTGTGTGTTAAAGTTTATAGTGCTGGCCGGACTCGGACTTCGCAGACCTAGACAATAACACCATATGACATTAGTGCACTGAGACTGCATGTAAAAGCCCATAAGGAGGCCGGATTGGACCTACACTTGAGTGTCTGTTGGTTGGCCGCCCTCACTCTGTCCAAATCCAGCCCTGCCTGCATCTGGGTAACCATGTCTTCAGTCAGGTACGGTGGGAGGACATTTCTCTCTGGTACCTTGCAACAGTAGTTCAATTTGGCCCTGACACACACAGAACCAAATGAATTGCACTCATCAAGTTGGAAGTCATATCTTTGTCATTGTAGGAGTACAACAATATGCCAATTATATAAATACAGAATGCCACAGGGGATAAAGTGGCTAGATGTGAGGTGCTCTGGGGAAGTTGAGGTATACTGCCAGAACACTACTGCACATCAGGTGTAGAATAACCAGGTAACAGATATTATCATCATATAATAATACGCACACGAGGAGCGGTTTCTCCAACACACTTGTATGACTTGAATGCAGTTTTCTTGTGAAAATACCCTTTATGTTTACATTACAGTGCCTTAACAGACTCTATGGCCATGGAAATGTCTGACCAACGTCCATTTCGTTGCACATGATCAGAAATTCTACATTCTGATGCATTCTTTCATTACTCAACTCAACATACGTACTCTGGATTTGCATTCAACAGAACTACTTCCCAGGGACGTGTCACTCACCCGGTCCAGTCGTTAAGAAAGACTGTCGCTGCCTGCTCCGTGTTGGGCAGCGCGCCTTTCTGCAAGTAGCCACGCTTCTTAGCGAGGAAGGTCAAAAACTCCAGCGAGTTTCTGTAGTCTGGAACGTTGTACTGTAACATGACCTGAGGGGAGAAGGGCTGGTTAGAACCACGTCCAGTCTGAGGATCCGTGGATCTTCACCTGTAAATGCTGATCATGACCCAACAGGCCAGCTTTTATTAAAACTCACTAATAGATACACGAGGAAAAGGTCTGGCAAATGGAATTAGCCAGTCTTTTAATAGAAGAATTAAATGATTGGAATTACATACTTAGTGCTACGCTGCGTAGAACAGCTTTCAGGAGATGTAATTATCCAAAGAACTGACATTTCCTAACAATTAATACATACGTTACTCTAAGTGGGCTTTCTATAAAGTCGCTTACAAATATTGGCGGTTGCAGGTTTTTGGGGCTCATTTCTAAAGCGTTACAGTCCTGCAAGTTGATTTTGTTGTTTGGGCTCTAAATTTATAAGGAAAACCTACATTTTAACTGATTTGCGCTGCTATTAAAGCAAAAGCTGCAAAGTATTCCATCATTAGGCTGCACTAAGTTCTGATTTCAGGCTGCACGACTTGACTATTTAATAAGGGAACGTAGATCTTCTAGAAGGATCCACTCACTTGCTGCTGGTTGCAGTGTTTTAAAAGGTGCCGGACTGCTTCGACTGGACTCTCCTCTTTATCCTCCACCTGCAGGCTCCTCAAAGCAAGTTTCTCCCCAGAGTTTGATGGAGCCGCCACTACAGCCGGACTGTCGATCACGTTCACCACCTTCGATATGTGCACCACCTGCATGCACCTGGATCAGAAAGCAACAGCATAAGCACAGGGCCTGTATGTTTTTGGATCATTTTAGAGCCTGGGCTTTGAAGTTCAGTGTTGGATTGAGGCGGTCTTCATGATTTTGATCGGATTACTACATGTCATCATGATTCAAAAGGGAAGGAAGTTCAGGAAGATTGTTCTTAATCATCTCACTTTGTGAGTCCTTGCTGTACCCCAGCGTGGCATGCTCTGACGGCCTTCAGGGTGTTGATGACGCAGCTCTTTCCGACATTTGGGAAACCTGAATAGGCAGGGAGAAACGAGTATGATCCCAAATGATACGCAGTAAATCTTCATCTCTCCATTTCCTCACTAATTAACCAGTCTATAAACCCAATGTGTGGCTTTTCCCTGACTTGGCTTATTTAACGTTGCTTCAGCATCAACAGCCATGTGCCACATCCACACATCAGTGTCTAACTCGAGCATTTCATGGAAAAGTCTTTCAGGCTTACCAACAACGCCAACTTTCAGTACGGCATCGCCACCCTTCTTGCTGGCCAAGTTGTTGAGCGTCTGCATCAGTGAGTCGCAACCAAACGACGCAGCTGCTCTGCTGTGGTCGAGGACGGCGTTAGCGGCTTTCTGCTTCTTCTCCAGCTGCAACGAGTCGAGATTTTTTATTTATTTATTTATTTTTTTAGAGGTGTAGCTTAATTTCTGCCACTAATTTTTTTGATCAGGTGAGGCAGAGCAGAGATGGCCTCAAAAACAGTGCTGAACAGGACAAAACTCTTAACAATACTCTTAGTTAATCAGTCAAACATTTAGACCAAATCATATACACCACCAAAGAACTATGGGTCTAAACGGGACGATGCATACCACTGTCCTTTCCTCCAGGTGTGTGGATGATTTGAAGAGAAACGTCGGACACTGGGCTTGCAGGTAATCAGACCACTTCTCTAGATTGTCCTTGGGCACAAGATCTAAAGGAAGGGAAAAACCAGCGGTTAAATAAGTCACTAAACAATCCATCTTGATTTAATTATATAACATGCGTACTACCAAAAACAGTAACCCTCTGCATCTTCAAGCCAATTTTCAGTCATCATTCTAACACAGTTTTAAGCACTCATATGCATCCCGGATGCCCTGGTTACACCATTATCTAAATAATACAATTAGTCACTGACTGCACCTTTAAGGCTTTGCACTGGGTCCTGCATCAGTTCGGACCAAGCCTGGGAATAAAACACAACTACACACAGGTAACTTACCAATCTTATTTAAGACAAATAACAGCCTTTTCTTCCCATCATGCTTCAAAACGGCCTCCTCAAGCTGAGAACATCGGCAGCCCAAAGGATCCCGGGCATCCAGGACCTCCAATATGACGTCGGAAGCTTCGATAACCTGGTAAGAGCACACGGTTACTCTCAATGTAACATCTGATGCAGACGTTTGGGTCATTATGGTCAAAGAATCTGGATCTTCCAGAGTATATTCGGTGTTGTTGTTTTTTTTACTTTAAGATTATTTGTTGGTTGGTAATCTGCCAAAGAATCCAGATCTGAACCCTATAAGAATATTTGGTCTCACATTAAGAGGAACAATGCTGAGTTTGCTATTCTAGGTGTTGGCCACACCCTATCAAAATTGTTTTGCCACTTTAAGCTGCAGCGTGAACAAGAAAAGCAAGCGAGTTCCATCACTGCACTAACCAAGCATCATTTAAAGTTGCTTAACTCACTTATGTTGGCGGGTTATGTGCTTACAAAAATGATCTTTCTCCATCTGCATTCTCACAACTAGCAACGGTAGGACTGTAGTTGAGTTTCACCTTATTCAGCTCGACGCATCTGAACTTCTTGGTGTTTTTCTCTTTGGCAGCAGCCGCCCGTGCTTCCCTCTGAGCTTTCACCTTCGCCTCCTGAAAGAATGACAAGCAATTACTGACTGGCTGTCAAACATTTGTACAAGTCACTTATAACCAGTCCGGGTCCTGTGAACAGATGAATCACTCACACTCAGCAACTAACACAAGCCCTGATGTTGATATAGGAAATAACATCTTAAAACAACTTTAAAATCACACCTAAACAAAAAAAATGTGAATAACTCAAGTGCTGCTATAAGAGCTGAATCACGTGATCAACTATTAAGAAAAAATGCTTGACCTTTTTGGCCTTCTTTTTGTTAGGCTCGGTCTCTGCACTGCTTTCCTCTTTATCCTTCTTTCTCTTCTTGGCTCGCTCCTGCTGCTTCTGCAGTCTGTTCTGCTCCTTTAGCTCTTCAAGCTGACGAACGGACAAGGTTAGTCAACCATCCAAATAAAGTGCAGCGTCAAAGCAGACAGACTAAATCCTTTCACCTCTAGCTTTCTCTGCTCCGCTTCTCTCAGAACCTCCTCTTTGAATGGGGCACTGTTTGGAACGCCAACGTCCTTCTTTGTCCTCCGCTTGATCCCACTCTTTTTGGCTTCTCGTCGAACTTTTTTGTGATGTTCCCGGACCTGTAAGCATAAGAAGTAAAACGGAATAACAACAAATTGGTGCAAAACATGTATATAACGAGTGTGAAATGACAATACTAGAGATGCACTCGCTTTAGGCTAGCTAATGTATGTAGAACTTAATATATGAGTTAAGTAGATAAATAACCTTAATAATAAGGACAATAACCTTATCAGACCACAGGCATATACAGTGGTACCCCGGTTCTCGACATTAATTCGTTCCAGAAGGCTTGTCGAGAGCCGAAAACGAGTAGTGAGAAAATTTTCCCCACAAAGCATAATGTAAACTGATTGAATCAGTTCCAGACCCCCCAGAAAATCCACACTGTATAGTGGCAGAAAACTAGATCCATCTCCAGTGTTAGTCCTTGGCATTCCCAGTACATGAACTCGTCTGCTGAGCTGTTATTACTTCTAGACAGTTTCCTATTCACCATCAGTGGGTGTAAACAGCACTGCAGAAATGCAAAAGATGTCTGAAGGGCCCTAGCTAGTGCACTTAGATAGGCAGCAGGGAGAATTAAAACCACACTACGCGATACAGAGCGACGAAACAAGTTACCAGTAATTATAATTAAATAACTTAAGCATCTGTTTGTAGGCTACATACCTTCTTCTGGATTTTGTAGCGTTTGGAGCAGGACACGCGCTTGCTCGCCTTCTTTAACTCTGAACAGATGAACACAAACCGTTAGCATAGTTAGCTTCACCCGTATTCTGACAGAGCGCACAATAACGTAGCAGCTAATTCCGTCCTAACCCAACATGTACCCATTATATTTCAATAACTATAAAAAACAAAAGTGCAGGCACTCACTCGGTCGCTTCATGCTTCTCCGTGGCACACGCTTTCTCAGCACGTGGACTCTACCCTTTCCGTTTCCGTCTACAGAGTGGGGATGCGTAATTTCTCCCGCACCCGTTTTCCGCCAAACCCCACCTCTCTACCGTGTGATTGGTGCACATAGCAGGCCGAGGCCTGAAACGGATGAAAAATAATACGCAATAAGCAGTTTTCACTGGTCTAATTCGCCAATGCGAGGTCTGGCATCCCAGTGCAGGTACGAAGGAGGATCATCCCCAGCGCTGCAACAGCGACACCTAGACAAGCTTACAGCTGGGCCCTGTGTAGGGCGATAGATACCGGAGGTCGCCCTAATCAGGAAAAGTGAGGTTAAAAGACTTGAAAAGTGAAATGCCAGAATAACTTCCAGCATAATGGGTGATAAGCTGAGTGCTAGTAATTGTGTGTATATCACATAGTTATATCACATAGCGGTGACTTACATGAAGCTTTAAACACCAGTCTCGTCTGACACAACCCACTGGCGATTAAAGCCCTTTCTTTTGAATGGAAGAGGTCATTGCATTTTTCTAACAGAGGAACAGTTTTTCTAGTATTGGGAACTGAATTTGAATCTTGTCATTGGCTTGATTACTTTTAGGCTATGTAGTTAAACTACTGTATTTGTTCAAATCAATATACTAATTTAAGCAGCTGGTTTTACCAATATATATACACCGTATCTGGATCATGGCATCATCTAAGCCAGGTAATTAACATAATGAGCAGTGTTAAATAGCTAATAATCACTGGAGGAGGAGGGGTAATTGAATAAAAAAGGAGCAAAACCTGTTTGTGACTGAACGGTTCACTGTCTTTTTTGTGTGAGCCCTTTAGGATTTTCTATATTTTAGCATAAATATGACTTAAAACATTTTCACACAAGTCCTAAAAGTAGATAAAGAGAACCCAGTTAAGCAAAATATTGTAGATGTGAATGAATATTTATTATGATGTGCTGAATGATGTGTGTTGCTGCACGTTCCATGTTCAGTTCATAGACAGTGATTTTCCTTTAAAATTGGCTGGAATTCAGAATTCATTGTTCCATCAATGACTGCAATCCATCCTGGCCCAGATGCAGCAAAACAGGCCGAAACAATAATAATACCACCATAATACTACCATGTCCTGTCTCCAGACATAACTCTTCTCATTTTGGTCTATTCCATCCACAAACCATTTTCTCAGTAGCCCTCTGGGTTGTCCACATGATATTGAGCAGGCAAATTTCCTTTTTGAAGAGCAGTGGCCTTCTCCTTGCAACCCTGCCTTGCACACAATTGTTGTTCTGTTCTGTCTTGATGGTGCGCTCATGGACTTTAATGGCACCTTCCAATTAGCTGTTAAGCCCAGAGTTTCACATAGTATTGCCACTTAAGTATGTGTAATATGTCATATTTGATACGTTTCTTCAATAAATAAATGACCAGTGAAGTTAATGATAGACTTCTGGAAATCCCTCAACCCTGACCAGGAAAAATGGGGTTAAAACAGGGAATAAATGAAGAAATACGTGTTTGTTGCTTGAAAGGGATCATTCAGTTCATTTGGTGTATCAACACTTAAGGTACAGGACTACTGACTACAACGTTAAGGGTTTAATTTCGGCACCGCCGTGCTGCCACTGTCAGACTCTCGATCGAGAAGTTAGCCCTCACCTTGTAAGACTGTATCAGTTGTACTTTGCTTTGGATACGGGCATCTGCATGATGTGTAAATGTTGGCTGGACCTGCACAAAGCCTTGACCTCCACCCAATCCAACAGTTTTAGGATGAACTAGTACTACAGCCACACTCAAGTGTGCTTCCCAGTCTTGTTATGGACTACTATTTGGAACATGAGTAAAAAACAACTGCCACTAACGGTCCTATGAACGCTCAGCTCCGAAGAAGTTACTAAATGCTGGAGTAATTACATGGACGCAGTACTGGCCTGTCCAGTTACTTTTGACCATGTTGCGTACGTGACATTTTTTTACAGCCAGTGTTTACTTTTACAGTTGCCATGGCACTCGACGATGAGCGACGTGCCAACTGGCCAATCCCATGTCCGTATGAAGCACGGCGCGAACAACTTATCCAATCCAGACACGGCAGGCGGGACTATACGGAATATGGGTGGGAAAAAAGAACGCACTCCAAATGGTTAATTTTTTCCCTCTAATAAATCAATCAGCCTTTTTCCGAATGTTTCGTGCACACTCACTAAGAAAGCCGAAAAGAAACTGAAGGTAAGGCTCGTGCGCCGTTAAAACCGTTACCCCGTCACGCCTGCCGATCATATTTAATTAGCCTGTCCGGCGTTCAATATAGCACCGCCGGTGAAGAACAATCGCTGCTAGCGGCTAGCTGGGCTACGTCTGAAGCCCTACACTAGCGTACTACAGAGGGTGCATATAGTCAGCGCATGTTAAAGTGGCGTCCTGGTTTGGACGTACTGTTTAGTGCGCTAGGATGCGGTGCAATATAGAGCAGCCTTTGTGTTTGTGTAGTATAGGGATGCTGTAGGGACCAGTCATCATGCAGCACAGCACTTCGGCTGCACGTAACGGTCCTGCAGCCAGCATCCTCAAATCATCTCAGTTATTTTGCGTGCATGCATTTTCTTTCTGTTAAACAGACTGGTTTTGTAGGAATTGGCCCAGTGGTTTTAGTCCTTGCCAAGATTTGCATGCATTAATGGTTTTATTAAATTGTTGTATTTATAGATTACTGTCCAGCACTGTGTACGGATTTATAGAGACCCATGACTCATCTGGCATATCAATCATAGCTCCAGAATTATTGGCACACTTGGTACAGACAAGTAAAAAGTTGGTTAATGTCAGTGGCTGTTCACAGTAATATAATGACAGAAATATGACCTTATTCAAAGTAATGTGATTAAGACTCACATATATATGTCAACACGCTCCACTTCATTAGGACTTCATTATTACTCTATAGACACCCTGTGTATACCATCACCAATCACTTTATTATATACGCCTCCTTGTTTCTACACTCATTTTCCATTTTATCAGTTCCACTTACCATATAGAAGCACATCTGTGCCACGAACGTGGTCCCGTTCTACCTCATCCCAAAGGTTCTGTATTGAATTGAGATCTGCAGATTGTGGAGACCATTTATGTACAATGAACTCACTGTCATCTTCAATAAAACAGTTTGAGGTTATTGAGCTTTGTGACATGGTGTATTATCCTGCTTAGCCATCAGAAGATGCCACACTGTGGTTATAAAGGGATGCACATGGTCAGTTACAACACTCAGTTAGGCTGTGGAGTTTAAAAGATGCCCAGTTGGTATTAAGAGGCCTAAAGTGTGCCAAGAAAAATCCCCACACCATTACCACCAGCAGCCTGAACTGTTGGTACAAGGCAGGATGAGAACATCAGGCAGGACTGTGGTAGCCTAGCGGTTAAGGTACTGGACTCTGGCCCAGAAGGTCCAGGGTTCAAATCCCACCTCTGCCAAGCTGCCACTGTTGGTTCCTTGAGCAAGACCCTTAACCCACAATTGCTTGGATTGTAAGACTGTACCAATTGTAAGTCGCTCTGGATAAGGGCGTCTGCTAAATGCTGTAAATGTAAACATGCTTTCGTGTTGTTTACACTAAATTCTGACCCTACCATATGAATGTCGCAGCAGAAATCCTCATCAGACCAGGCAACGTTTTATCAATTTTGTCCAAATGTTTTGTACACCAAATGTTTTGTTCGCTTCTTGTCTAAGATACCTTCACCATGGGCTCAAAACGGAGGAGGGCAACCTCCCCGTCCAGCAGTGCAAGTGGTGGAGATTTTGAAGACAGCCAGCCGGCACCGACCTCCTCAAGCAGCCGCAAGAGAAGAAGAACTCCAAACATTCCCACTGTTGATCCTGTGAGTGGTCCAGTATCGTGTGGATCTCCTTTCTGTAAAGGGAATGGGACATTTTGGCATATTAGTCGGCATGTCACTGTCATGACTTTTTGGTGTGTCTTTAACCGTATAGATTGCAGTGTGTCATGAACTTTACAACACGATCAGAGACTATAAGGACGAACAGGGCAGGATGCTATGTGAGCTTTTCATCAGAGCACCAAAGAGGAGGTGAGCTGCAAAGGAGTTACCTTGTTTTTAAAAGCAACGATTAATGAACTGGCCAGGATGGTTTGTTAGGACATTGTTTGTCTGTAGTTTGTGAAACACACACCTTACACATCCTTATTTGCCGCTTCCTTTCGTAGCTCTTGTCTTAACGTAACGACTGATCTGCGAAAATTAGTAACATAATCTAATACAGTGTTTCCCAACGTTTTTGTTTTCACATTAGAAAAATCACAAGGCACACCACCAAACAAAAATGTCACAAAAAGTATATTTATTGAAATATAATGGAAATCTAGTCTCAAGTTACTCAGTTTAGTTACTGTGTTAAACCTGGGCCTGTCTAGTTAAACACAAAGCTGATATCTTACTGCTCTCTAGTGGAAGAGAACGTAATTGTCCTGCCTGTAACTACACACCGCTCGCTTACAGTACCAGTCAGGTAAAATCGGATAATCCTCCACGGCACACCTGATGATTTCTGACGGCACAGTGGTTGGGAAACACTGATCTAATAGTACCTTAATTACATCGTCTCAATTCTGCCATTAATTAGTGATTATAGAGTTTTCATGGCAATATGGAATGGCTCTGTGATCCATTTACCTTCTGAAGGAACCAGCCAGATTACTATGACGTGGTGTCGCAGCCCATGGACATGATGAAGATCCAGCAGAAGCTGAAAATGGAGGAGTACGATGACGTGGAGCAGCTCACGCTCGATTTCCAGCTCCTCTTCAGCAACGCCAAGAGCTACTACAAAGTAGGCTATCGTAGTACTGACAAGGGTGGGATGATAGTACGTTACGGTACTGTGTGCCAAATGTTTGTAGACACACAATACCTGGGTGTATCTTTCAAAGCCTTGGGTATTAGTTGTATGTAACACACTGTAAGTAATTATTGTAAATAACTAATAATTTGACATGACGAGTACTATGTATAAAATATTCAAACCCTACATGTGGTATGCTGGAATAAAATGAACGAACGCTGTGCTTCCTGTCCAGCCCGACACCCCGGAGTACAGAGCTGCGTGTAGGTTATGGGATCTATATGTTCGCACCAGGAATGAGTTTGTCCAGCGCGGAGACTATGATGACGACGACGATGATTGTGACGAGGCTCAAGAACATCCAGGAGGTTCAGTGGAGGATGAGGTAAGTCTTTTAAGTCAATGAGTGTCGGGAATGACGGCTGCGGGTAACGTGAACGCTTCGTTTTGTTGTTCAGAACCAGCCTGCTTCCGGTCTCCGGGAGGTTCTGGAGCAGCTGCTCGAAGCTGTCTTGAGACACAGCGAACACGGCAGGCTGGTCAGCGAACTCTTCCAGAGACTGCCTTCTAAAATAGTAAGAGCCGGTCAGATATTACCCGTGAGTTTGGACAAGGCTGTCTGTTGAGTGTTTGTAATGTTCAGACTTTATCGCTGGTATGTCTTCCTGATATCTTGAAGCAGTGTAGCCCATCCCAAGCACTTCCTTCAACCAAGACAGGAACAAAAAATAACGCACCAAGGAGGAGACAATCGAATGAAACTTCGTATGTATGAATCTAATCTGGGAAAGCTGTACTGTGGCCCTAGTACCCTGTTAGGCCGCCTCTAGCCTGGATACAACATGAGATTCGGTCAGGCATGGAGGCATACAGGTTCCCACAGATGTTTCAGCTTGTCCTCATAAGTCCCACCAGCGCTCGATCGGCGATATAGTTGTGTAGGTATTTAGACGTCTTTTGTCGAGTATGCTTATTCATACGTGGGGTTTGTTTTTGTTCCTGCAGCAATACCCAGATTATTACGCTATCATCAAAGATCCAATCGATCTAAAAACAGTCGCACAAAGGATACAGGTATCTGCAACACCCCACATGTACAACAACAGCAGCGAATACTTGTTACCATGTTCTCATTATAATGTCCATTTCCCTCAGATCGGCTACTACAAAAGTGTGAACCATATGTCCAAGGACATCGACCTGCTGGTCAAAAATGCCAAGACGTACAATGAACCCGGCTCACAGGTTTTTAAGGTACTGTAGGCACTGTAGAATGTAAGGTCTGTTATAATTCCAAGTATAGGAGCAACTGATAATGTTTGTCTGTGTACGTACAGGATGCAAACACGATCAAAAAGGTCTTTTCTCAGAGGAAGACGGAGCTGGAGCACATGGAACCCATTAAAAGCAGCATCAGGATCAAGTCAGTACCTCCAGTTTGTTTTATACAGTCCAACCCTGGTATCTGAACTCCCGGTATCATTTTATAAACCTTTATTAATTCAAGGAAAGGTTCCAGGAAAATCCAGGAATGTACTGTTACCACCATGTGTTGAGGACCGCCATGACACTTAAGATCATGGTATGATGGACCTGATACTTTTGTTTGACAGAAGCCAAAAATGCAAGTCTGGTTTCTTTTCACAGAAAGTCCAAAGCTGTCCTTGGCACCAAAGGCCCAATATGAACGTGTGCATGTTGAAATGTGTTCCATCTTGCCAGAAGGTCTTGTGTTTGGGGGCTGGACACAATCCAGAACTGGGATTTGAATCCTAGACCTTCTGGTCCAAAGTCCAGTATCTTAACCGCTAGGCTACCACAGTCCAGAATGGAGATGCATATTGTTATTAAAAGAACTTGGGATGCCATATGTGCATTTTGAGCACCAGTAAAGAAATGTCTTGAGTGTGACAGTAATCTCTCGGATTGTGGAGACGTTTGAATCGTTCACAACAGAAAGGCGCCACTATATTAAGCCGATATCTCTAAAAGTATGAAGGGCTTTGAATTCAGACACCGGTAGGGATTTTCTCATAATAAAAGCGGATATAGGAATCCGTTCCGCATGTGTTCATGAACCGAGCCTTTTACAGAAATGAGGAACGTTCCGATGATGAGGTCTGAGAGAAAGGATTTAGAGCTGATTTGTTTCCGTTATGTATAGGAACAGAAAATCAGTGCATGGAGACCGGCTCTCTTCCATCACCATGGCGTTACAGTACGGATCAGAGAGCGATGAAGACGGCATCCTCACAGGTACCTACACGATCTCCACACCGAAGCATCACAGAAGCGTTTCACTGCCTGTCTGACCGCCTCCCTGTTCCCATTCCAGGCTCGGTGCACTACGACGAGGGCGAATCCGAAGCCGAGAGCATCCACTCCAACATGGACATGTCCAATCCCATCTTTCAGATGTACGAGGCCATACGCGGGGGCAGGAACAGCCAGGGGCAGCTCATCGCTGAGCCCTTTCTCCAGCTGCCCTCCAGGAAGGACTACCCGGATTACTACCAGCAGATCAGCCAGCCCATCTCCCTGCAGCAGATCCGGTAGAGTCTGGCTGAAGTACAGCCGAGCAGGGACGGACACGCCGGACTAAATCGTACGCTCCTGTTTACAGCGCTGTGCTATCTTTCAGAGACAAGATGAAGAGTAACGAGTACGAGCGCGTGGAGCAGATCGACGCCGACCTGAACTTGATGTTTGAGAACGCCAAGCGCTACAACGTCTCCAACTCGCACATCTATAAACGAGCTCTGAAACTGCAGCACATTCTCCAGGTAGGCTCCCTAGATTTGCTCTAGGAAAAACACCACACCATCCAGTAGGCTATAAACAAAGCAGTTAATGCACATGTAATCATATGTAATGTTTTCACATGTAATCTTCATCTTCTTCTAATATCAAACGTAAAAGTTTTATATTATGGAAATGATAAGGTTTTGTGTAACTGACTTAGTAGTTATACTATTACTATACTATATTCGTGATTATACTAATCATAGGTCAAAACAAAGAATTATAAAAGGCTAAATTTATATAATTAAGAGTCGTTTGGGAGCCAAAAGAGTCGACTCCCTAAAAAGAGCCAAGAGTCGCCTCAACAAAGAACCATTGCTTGTTGATTACTCTTATCATTGGTCGATATTCTGGGCGAATCTGCACTTACAGCTCTGACCTGATGAATTTGTGTTGATCCAACGTTCAGATGAAAAGGAAGGAGCTGTTAAGGAGAGACGACGAGGATGGGGACAGCATGATGTCTTCCACTCTGTCAGACGCTGGCAGCACCAAACGCAAAAGGTGGGATCATTTAGAAGAAATCTAGAGTCTAGACGTTATTTTTTATTTGGGACTTGTTTCGTAACGGCATGTGTCTCAAGTTTGTTCCTTTTTCCTGACGTGCAAACCAGTTATAAAAAGTCCACAAAGAAGAACCGCATGAAGACCCTGTTCCAGGCTGTGACCGATGCCCGAGAGGCGGGCACCGGCCGGCGCCTCTGTGACCTCTTCATGGTTAAACCCTCTAAAAAAGACTATCCCGATTACTATAAGATCATACTGGAGCCCATGGACCTTCGCACTATAGACCAGAACATCCGAGCAGATCGATACCACAACGAGGATGCCATGCTGGAAGACATGAAGCTGATGTTCCGCAACGCGAGACACTACAACGAAGAGGGCTCACGGGTGAGTGCCAGCGACGGCTCACTGTTGTTTAAAAAGAAGTTGTAGTTTTGTATCAGATACTATATGCTACTAAGATCCACTGTTCTACCGACTGAAGCAAATCAGTCTGAGATCTCGGTGTTAGAACCAAAGTCTAGGATCCCGTTTGATTAGTGATTATACATGTGTATGATGAAGCTCTTATTGTTAATCTGATCAGTCAGAAATGTACTGGCAGAGCTACAGAGCATCAGCAGCTTCTCTGGGTTAGAGCTGGACTTACAGATAATGTACAGCGGTGCTTGAAAGTTTGTGAACCCTTTAGAATTTTCTATATTTCTGCATAAATATGACCTAAAACATCATCAGATTTCCACACAAGTGGTATGATTGCAGGTATATAATGATGCCAACACTCTGGAGAAGGTCATGAAGGAGAAGAAGCGGGACCTGGGACCTACCCCAGAAGACGATGACATCATCTCGCCCAAACTCAAAATAAGTATGATAGCTGATGTAAACTGTCCCCATCACTGCTTCAATTACACTTTTCTTATAAATACCTCCTGCCAGTCTTGGCCACCTACACAGCCCTGTGTGCACCCTCTCAATCTAAATCAGTTTGTGCACATCTTGGTTGGCACTCAACCACACCATCTTTAATACGACATAAATATGGCTTATAGCTGCAATACAGTTTAAAATAGAAATCAGTTGGTGTATTTGGTGTATCTGGTGTAACCTCTCAAACATTTGCTAACTGCAGGGAAGAGTGGAGTCTCACCCAAAAAGTCCAAATACCTGACTCCGCTGCAGCAGAAGCTGAACGAGCTCTACGAGGCGGTAAAGAACTACACAGACAAGCGAGGCCGACGCCTCAGCACCATCTTCCTGCGCCTACCGTCCCGAGCCGAGCTTCCGGACTATTACTTGGCAATCAAGAGGCCTATAGACATGGAGCGGGTAAAGAGCCACATGCTGGCTAACAAATACCAGGACGTGGATGCCCTCGTGGAGGATCTGGTGCTCATGTTTAACAACGCCTGCACCTACAACGAGCCCGAGTCCCTCATCTACAAAGACGCTCTGGTGCTTCACAAGGTCCTCCTGGAGACGAGGAGAGATCTGGAAGGAGGCGACGACTCCAACGTCCCTGATGTTCCTCGCCTGATCCAGGACTTGATTCGCAGCCTGTTCGTGTCCGTGCTGGGTCACCAGGACGATGAAGGGCGATGCTACAGTGACTCGTTGGCAGAGGTGACAGCCGAGGACCCGGCCAATCCTGACAGACCCCGGCTGAATTTTGAAATCATCCGGGACAATTTGGAGAAGGGACGCTACAAGAGGCTGGATGTCTTCCAGGATCACATGTTCGAAGTGCTGGAGAAGGCCAGGCGCATGCATAGGTAAAAAGGGTTTTGCAAATAACAGAAATGTAGAAACTTTAGGTTTAAAATTGTAAACAAAATGCTCTACTGTAGCTTCGCCTAGCAGTGACAACCTTCCTTTTTAATGCATAAGCCCGATTTTTATTGGCTATTATAATCCCCAAGACCTTTAAAGCGAAGGGACGTTAAACACCTGTGTTCAGGACGGACTCTGAGATCTTCGAGGATTCAGTGGAGCTGCAGCACTTCTTCATCCGGATCCGAGACGAGCTGTGCAAGAACGGGGAGATCCTGCTCACCCCCGCCCTCAGCTACACCTCCAAACACCTGCACAGCGATGTGGAGAAGGAGAAGAAGGAGAAGCTGCCCAAAGAGTTCGAGGAAGATAAGATCAAACGGGAGGAGGAGAAAAAAGGTACAAGAGCTGGCAGTGAATGAGTAAGAAGTGCTCCAGTATCTAACGGGATGTAATCGTGCTCTATTTCAGAGGCCGAGAAGAGCGAGGAATCCTCCGGCGCTTTGTGGCAGGCGGGCCTGCAGCGTACTTACAGCCAGGATTGCAGTTTCCGTGACAGGATGTACCACGTGGGAGATTACGTCTACGTAGAGCCGTCTGAGCCAAACCTGCAGCCCCACATCGTCTACATAGAGCGCCTCTGGCAGGACGACACAGGTACTGCACTCCCGATATGTGCTTGCTTTTTGGACATCGGCCGAGACAGGCGGGCGGGTAACCGCAGTGCGCTTCTTCTGCAGGGGAGAATTGGTTGTACGGCTGCTGGTTCTACAGACCAAATGAGACCTTCCACGTGGCCACTCGCAAGTTTCTGGAGAAAGAAGTCTTCAAAAGTGACTACTACAACAAAGTTCCTGTCAGCAAAATCCTGGGCAAATGCATCGTCATGTTCGTCAAGGTAGAGTCACAGGGTTTCAGTGATCAGAGATAAATGAGTGAGTGAGTGCCTCATGGTGTGCTGCATACTGTCGGTCTTACAGGAGTACTTTAAGCTCAGCCCTGAGGGATTCAGACCCGAGGACATCTTTGTCTGCGAGTCTCGTTACTCCGCCAAGTCCAAGTCGTTCAAAAAGATCAAGATGTGGGCTATGCCTCTGAGCTCAGTGAAGTTCGTTCCTCGTGACGTGCCGCTGCCTGTGGTCCGGGTGGCCTCCATGTTCGCTCCTAAACCGGAAAGCGAAAAGCCGTCAGAGGCCACAGAGGACAACAAAGCCGTAGCTTCTCTTATCGATAAGGTAATGATCAGCAGAGTCACAACAAAGTAACAAAGGTCTGATTTTATCCAGGCTTACTTGAACTTCTGATCTGGTTAGATTTTGCAGAAGATAGGTAGGACCACCGGACTAAGTGGGCAGATGACTTACCACATTGTGCTTTCTGGTTGACAGGACAGGGAGGA
Organism: Ancistrus triradiatus; assembly: GCA_025084515.1. Lineage (NCBI taxonomy): Eukaryota > Metazoa > Chordata > Actinopteri > Siluriformes > Loricariidae > Ancistrus > Ancistrus triradiatus. The sequence continues at coordinate 141,812 of JAJAGP010000502.1, forward strand.
GGTTCCTGTGGAGGTGAGCAATGGTGAGCCTGGCTGTCAGTATTATGAGCAGCTGTGCTACAACGATATGTGGCTCAAAGTGGGAGATTGCATCTACATCCGCTCCCACGGCCTGGTGCGCCACCGTGTGGGCAGGTAGAGAAACATGCTTCCATTGTTTTTTAAGACCATCACTGGGCACTTTAATAGGAACTCCATTGTGCCCGACAGGATAGAGAAAATGTGGGTACGTGACGGCGCCGCCTATTTTTTCGGGCCCATCTTCATCTACCCCGAAGAGACTGAACACGAGCCAACCAAGATGTTCTACAAGAAGGAGGTGTTCCTTAGCAATCTGGAGGAGTCCTGCCCCATGACCTGCATTACAGGTAGCTTAAGAGGCCAGTCTGCCTAAAAAATCACCGGTGATTCAGCGATTTTATAAAGAGTTGCTTGGGTGACGCAGTGATCTGAGGTGCTAGATACTTGCCACTGTAGCCTATAGAAGCTGGTTTTTCTGATTTTTTTTATTACTGCATACAAATGTTTTATTTTCTGGTTGGATGCTAGTAAAAGAGATGATATATGGTCCTTATACCAGTGCTAAAACAGCGATATAGCTAATCTAATGTTTTAAGGGTGTCCTCTTTATAAATGGGTGCCTTTAGAGAACAGGTAAAACAGAACATAAGACCTCTCTAAAGCACTGTGCGGTGGAAGATTATCCAATTTCACCTGGTACTAAGCCAGTGGTGTAGTGACAGGCAGAACAATTACATTCTCTTCCACTAGAGGGCAGTAAGATATCAGCTTTGTGTTCAACTAAACAGGCCCAGGTTTCACACCGAGTGCTTGACTAGATATTCAATAAACATGCTTTCTGTGACATTTTTGTTTGGTGGTGTGCCTTGTGATGTTTCGAATGTGAAATAAGGCTAGTAGTGCAGATGCTGATTATTACTTATCTAGAGCCGATCATTTTTAAACAGTAGTGTCTCCTGGCTCGTGTGTTCTTCAGGGAGGTGTTTGGTGTCCCCGTTGAAGGACTACATGTCTTGCCGTTTGACCGAAGTCCCTGAAGAGGATGTGCTGATGTGCGAGAGCCGCTACATTGAGAGTGAGAAGCAGATGAAGAAGTTCAAGGGCATGAAGCGCTTCTCCTTGTCCGCCAAAGTAGTGGAGGATGAAATCTATTACTTCAGGTCAGTTAAGGAATAGATGCTCTTAATGTCCCGAGACTTCTAAAGAAACAGAACGTTGACGTGCTCCTATCTAGATGCAAAGATCCTTATTTATTTTAAGTGTAAGGACTATCAAGATCTCGTATTTATCTAGCACCGAATGCTCTAATGTATAATGAACCCCTGAATACAGTGAAAGTGGAGGGTGTGGGCAGAATCATGCCCTTTATTTCTGTTATTTTCCCAGTAGTTAGTCGTTCTAGTGGCTCAGTGCTTCAGGTAGCAGGTTTGTTTGATTTATTACCTCAACTTAAATCTGAATTCCGATTTAAATCTGCTCGGTCTTTGCACACCCCGGTATTATATGATAAGGCCTCGGCCATTAAGGCTTTGGATCGGATGGACGTTAAATGATGCATACCTGTATTAAAGGGACGTTCCAAATCCTTCATTTCTTTATCTGGCGACAGGAAGCTGATAGCGCCGCAGAAGGAGCCCTCGCCTCTGCTAGACAAGAAGATCGAGGAGCTGGAGGCCAAGTTTGCCGACATGACAGACGAAGAGCTGGAGGACCTGGGCGATGATGAGGAAGGCCTGGACCACGGAATGTCTCAGTTACAGATGCCGCTAGCCAGCGATCTGGACATGCTATCGTACACGCCCATACAGGTGAGTGTGACCGGATCGGCTCTCGTAACGACGTAGAACTCCATATGTACCTTCTTACATGTCGCCACTACAGTCCACGCCTAAGGTGTTTAAAGGCCTGTCGAAGAAGGAGGGCGCAAAGAGGAAGATTAACATGAGCGGCTACATCCTGTTTAGCAGCGAGATGCGGGCAGTCATCAAGGCCCAGCACCCAGAATTCTCCTTCGGCGAGCTCAGCCGCCTTGTGGGCACCGAATGGAGAAACCTGGAGTCGGCCAAGAAAGCCGAGTATGAAGGTGAGACGGGAAGTGAAACATGTCGCGGAGTCGCTCGGTCATTGATGGAATGTTCCTGTATCGCTGCAAATGCCCTGACGATATCGTGCTGCCATCCCGGGTCTGCCTTTGCGTTTGTTTCAGAGAGGGCAGCCAAAGTGGCGGAGCAGCAGGAGCGAGAGAGAGCGGCTCATCAGCAGAACTCCCCGAGAGCAGGTACCCCAGCAGGGGCTCACGTGGGGGTGGTGCCCCCTCCGAGCCCTATGGGGATGCTTAACCGCAGCATGCCACCTATGGCAGGTAACCCCTCTCAGACGTGGTGCTGGAAACCGCAGCGGTTCCACACCGAGCTGCACTGAGAAGTCTCACTGCTTAGTTCAGTCCTCCTGTCATTCCTCAGCCACCTCTCTTGGATTGATACTGAATAATCCACCTCTCATTCATCTTTTGTTATCATATTAATATCGCTCACTCAGCACTTACATGTAACCCTATCACCATACGTCCTGGATTCTTCTCTGTTACACACAGTGCATGATGATCTCTGTACCTAGCTGCATGTGATACTGATGCATGGATCTCTGTTGCCATCCTCCATTTGTCGCTTCCGAAGGCATGGTGGGTGGCTGTCGGCTACCCATGATGCCGCTGCTAGGTCCCGTTGATGGTTTTCTTAGCATGACTGGCATGCCGCCTCATTTCTGCCTGTGTTTACCCCGACATCTGGCGCCGGGCATGCTAGGCTTGGCAGGGATGCCATACCCGGGTAAGGACCGCCACATGCCCCACCACTTGTGCAGTTGCTTTCTGTCTGACTCTCAAACTGAAGGGGCTACCTGTACCATAGGCTCAGATACTCTCATATGACTTTTACTGACTGCATATATATCTATTATTATATATATATATATATATATATATATATATATATATATATATATATGCAGTTATTTTGCAGGCAGATATGGAAAATGATGACAGTGTGGTCACACTGGGTCTTGCCACAAGAGGGCGTAAATGTGCTTGTTATTATATACTGTGTAATATATGCAGTATAAAACATATATTAAATGGAGGAACTTTTACGCCCTCTTGTGGCAAGTTAGGAAGAACCGCTTGTATTAGAATCTGCTGGCACAATAGATATTCTACACCGTACCTCTGTGTGTGTGTGTGTGTGTGTGGTGTGTGTGTGTGGTGTGTGTGTGTGTGTGTGTGTGTTGTGGTGTGTGTGTGTGTGTGTGTGTGTGTGTGAGAGAGAGAGAGAGAGAGGAGAGAGAGAGAGCGAGAGAGAGCAGACGCGTGTGGACAGAAATCTAGAGAGATGTGATTTATATTTAATGGTAAAGCGGTGAAGTTGCAGCAGGACTTGGTTTGTTTTGAAAGTCATTATGAAGTCTTAGCCGATCCGTGCTTTCATTCAAAGTGTGTATGCTGCGACTGCTTTTCCAGGTATGAATGGAATGGCTTCCGGATCTGCTGGAAACCCCTACGGAGCTCAGGTGATGCAGAACACAAACAGTATAAGTTGAATGTTTAAAGCAGTACATTTTACATATCACTATTTTCCGGACGACTTGGAGGGACACTTAACCGAAAGGCAAATCATAAGTCAGTGGTTGTCTGTAATAGTAAAAGTAACTAATGATGGTATAAGAGCGAGGCGCTTTCGGGCGGTGCAGCAGTATATTTGTTAATGAGCTCTGTGCTTCTGGGACGGGTTGCCAGGTTTTTTCAGATTTCCCCAATTTGATTTTCAGTTGATCTGTGGATCATTTTATGTCCGTTAATGAAGCATCATCCTGTCCCCGATTCACATCCTTCATAGCTGTTTCTCTATAGGCAGGTGTAATAGGTGGCAATCAGCAGGCCCCACCCCCTTACCCAGGTCAGGGCCAGGTGGGCCAGGCCTCCCATCAGCAGCTGTCCACCCCGATATTCGTGGCTCCTCCACCCAAACCACAACGTCTGCTCCACTCGGAGGCCTACCTGAGGTACATAGAGGGACTCAATGCCGATTCTTCTACTGTCAGTAAATGGGACCAGACTTTATCCGGTGAGCGCCTCCGTTTGTGAATCTGGTTCTGCGTTCACACTGCAGCCATTCGCATTTTCACCTTTATATAGAGAACATTTAATACTAGATCCATTTTTGCTGGTGCTGGCAGGAAGAATTGATGTCACATGAACAGTTTTTACAGATCACTTGTCTATTATCAGTGGAGATTCCACAATGTTGACATTTTCGCTGTTTGTTCTGCTTCTTATACTGTGTGTGTGTGTGTGTGTGTGTGTCAGCTCGTAGAAAAGACGTACGTCTCACGAAAGAGCAGGAGAGCAGACTTCCGTCTCACTGGCTGAAAAGCAAAGGCGCCCACACCACCATGGCCGACGCCCTGTGGCGCCTGAGAGACCTGATGCTGAGAGACACACTAAACATAAGACAGACCTACAACATCCAGAACATGTAAACCAGCGGCGTCACACTGCGGTAATGGAGGGCTGTAGCACTTTTCTCAGTCCGCTCACACACCTGGTCTCAGTCTTGAAGTATCGAAGCCGGGGACGGATCAGGTGTTCGAAACGACTGAACTGTGCCTACCAGGACTGGAGTGTGACATCATTCATCCAACACCATTCCTGTTCTCTCATTAACACAAAAGTCACCTTAGCGTTTTAACGTGTGGTTTTGTAAAGCGTCCAGTGTGTGTGTGTGTGTGTGTGTGTGTGTGTGTTTGTGTGTGTGTGTGCGCGTGATTCGGTTCGTAGCACTTTGAATGCACTTGCATTTTAGTTTTGTTTAAGTGTTGCTTTATGATAGACATTTTCATAAAATGTAAACCAATGGTCCATTCTGCATTTCTGAGATAGACATTTTCATAAAATGTTCGCAACGTTTCCGAGGCCTTGTGTGTCAGTTTGTTGATGTTAGACAGAAAAAAATGTAGCGCGTGGGCATTTTGAGCCTGGTTTTGGTTCGGGTGAATTGGTTTCCTACGAGAGGTACGTGTTTTTTTTTTTCATATCGATCAATTTCCATATATTTTCATGATAGAAAACATTTCAGAAACACGTATGTTGGCTGCTGAGCCATTTCAATAAACTCCATTTCACAGTAACTGCCGACTTCTCCTTTTTTCAGTGCTGAAATCAGTAAACAACAGACCACTGGTGATACAGTTTAAGGGAAAGTCTGTGGACCCATTAGAATTACATTCAAACCCCATTATTCGATTCTGGAAATGCCTTGGATAATGAATAGTCTGTTTTAGAAACAGCTACAGTACTGTGCAAACGTATTGGGCCATCATAAGATTTGTTGGGTCACTAACGCTTTGGCCCTGTATAATTATATCATGCCATACAATGTTAATTGGCATTTTCCTTGGTATCGGATCGAGGTTTTAGGATATCTGTCAGCCCTAAGTACCATCAACGCGAATGAATGAGGCGTCATCCTTAACCCACCAATTCTACCCGTATTCCGACCGATCCTGCCTTCTGTTCCAGGATTGGCTGGTTGTGCAGACGTCAGACGAAACATCCAATCACCTGGCTTCTCATGAGTCCCAGCAAACCAATCCTATTGCGACATGTCTAAAACGGATAGGAAACAAAACCCTAGCTGCAGTTTTATTGGAGGAGGACGGACGCGGCCTTTCTGCCCTGCGCCTGTCATACCCATTTCCCCGGCAAAGATTCGGCACTCATTCTAAAACAAATCTGCTATTGTACCTCCAGCCATGCAGGGCTTATGGTCTCGGTGCGCTTTATTTCTCGGTTTGCTATGTGGCGTTTGGGCGGACGGGTTGGTGAATGAAGACGTGAAGCGCACGGTGAATCTCGGCTCGCATCTCGCTAAAACGACTGCAGAAATTGTTCTAGCAAACCATGGAAAGTCTGCGGTGCAAAGTTTTATTCTTGCCGTGGAGCCTGAACTCGCCCCGCACCTCGCTTACTTTGGTGCATCGGTAAGTATTGGATTTTCAGTCGTTTTTTCAATTGTGGCTTAGAAGTGATTCGAGTAAAGCGAATTAGACAGCGCGCATGCGTGTATAGCTCTGTTTTAGACCCGTAGTGCACTAGGTAGTGTGCATGAGCCGTATTTTCGTATCGGTCGTGGTAGTTAGGGGAGCGCAATTTGTTATTCGGCCGGTGCTAATTGCTAACAGCACAAATTTGAGAAGCTCGTTACTGTGCAGACTGCTTATGTTTTCTAAAATACGTATTGCGTGTTACAGATAACCGAAAATAATATTAAATAGCAGAGCAGCATCTGTGTAGCGGCTTAGTTTCTGTAACGCTTTTGTAAACAGACGAAGTTGCTAAGCTAGCTTTCATGCGTCCCTCAAACGCGTCCCAGCATTCTAACTTTTAATAGCAACTCGTGTTAAATTAAAGGTTAAATCAAACCCATCGAATTCCCGTGTGTGTGCGCGCGCCTTTAAATGAAGTCAATTAAGCAGAATCAATGAATTACTGCATTCGCTTAGCATTAGCTAGTGTTTGCAGGACTCCAGTGGCTGCGTGACACGTAAGCGCCGAGTAACACACACTTCCGTGTCTTCTCCTACGGTATATTATTATAAAACATTTTATATTTGGTACAAGAAAAGTTTAAACAAGGGCTTCATCATAGCCCCGCTAAATTGCTGCTCTGCCTCAGCACGGCGGTTAAAAGAGTAAGAGAGTCCATTTTATTCTGGATTGATGACACGCCACTCACATTGACTACAATAGTTTTTGTTTTTAATGCACAGTTGTGCCCCTACGATTGGCAAGCACAGGGGTGCAGCTGTGCCCCTGTAAATTGTGTGGCCCAGTACAACAAGGAGTCGGTGAATTAAAAAAGACATGGGCTGCAAGAGTAGCTGAGTCTCCTGTTGTTCTATGTTCAGCCCTAAAAGACAAATGGCTTTTAGATCAGTGCACTAGAGAGGGAACGGCAATGGCTTCTACCCTGCTCTCTTTGGTTTTAACCAGGTGAAAGGTGAGGAAGATGAAGACGAAGCTTTGGCACTCAAGGAGACGTCCATCAAAGGACAGAGGTAATGCTCTTTTGAGTTTGGCATGCTTTTGTGAGGCACGGATATTGTGATATTGGATCATATTCCTGAGTAAATAAATGGCACGGAGTTTGACAGTATGAACAGTGCAGGACTGAGGTGTTGGTTTAATACGTGCCATTTCGGATACATGCTGTTAAACGTAGGTCTGGCAAAGCTACAGTATGCCTAATAACTACCCCTGGCCTCTTACAGTGGCGCCTTCTTCCAGGCGCAGCTGCCCTCGTCCTTGGCGGCAGGCGCCAAGCTGCGCGTGAAGGTGGATATGGTTCTGAGCCACGTCCTCACTCCCTTCCCTACCCACATCACCCAGGCCGAGAGGCAGTTGGTGGTCTTCCAGGGCAACCACTACCTGTACTCGCCCTACCCCACCCGCAGCCAGACCACCCACGTGCTCCTCTCCTCCAAGACTGTAGAGAGCTACACCAAGCTGGGCAACCCGAGCAAGACCGAGGATGTGATCGAGTATGGTCCCTTCAAGGACGTGCCTGCCTTCAGCCAGGTAAATGAATCGTTGCGGTGTGAGATCTTTCTCAGTTTGAAGGTGTCTGGGTTAATAGCTGTGACTGTGGGTCCTGCAGGACACCATGAAGATCCACTACGAGAACAACTCGCCATTCCTGACCATCAGCAGCATCACACGGACCATCGAGGTTTCACACTGGGGCAACATCGCCGTGGAGGAGACCATTGACCTGAGACACACGGGGGCGTATCTCAAGGGACCGTTCTCTCGCTACGACTACCAGAGGCAGTCCGACAGTGGAATCTCCTCCATCAAGTCCTTTAAGGTATGGTTTATGTTCTTTGAAAGCTACAAAGCAGGCAGTTTGCATCTACAATATTGGGTTCTCAGGACAAATCCCCACGGACCCTAAAAGTGTTAGTTATTAGTTAGTGCAGTCTTTCTTCCAGCCTTTCTGGTCTTGTCCTACCACGCTCTGATCTCCATCTTTTTTTTTTTTTTTTCCCCAGACCATCCTACCTGCCTCCGCTCAGGACGTGTACTACCGCGATGAGATCGGCAACATTTCCACATCTCACCTGCAGGTCCTGGAAGACTCGGTCGAGGTCGAAATCCGTCCTCGTTTTCCCCTCTTTGGAGGCTGGAAGACGCATTACATCATCGGCTACAACCTGCCCAGCTACGAATATCTCTATACTTTAGGTGGGTCCGCGTGCCCTTCGCAGCCTTGTATGGACTCCTCGTCGGGGAGTTAGGATTCACCTGTAAGGCTGTTGTTTCTGCTTCACAGGTGATCAGTATGCCCTGAAGATGCGCCTGGTGGATCACGTGTACGACAGTCAAGTTATCGACCATCTCACGGTCAAGCTCGTTCTCCCTGAGGGAGCCAGGTACCCGATATGGAAATTCAGTGCTTGATGGCATGCCTGAACGCAAGCAAGTTGTCTAAACCTTAAATGTACTCAGGAACGTGCACTTGGAGACCCCGTACCCCATCGATCGGGCCGAGGACCAGCTGCACTACACCTACCTGGACACTTTTGGCAGGCCTGTGGTGGTGGCCACCAAGAACAACCTGGTGGAGCAACACATTCAGGACATGGTGGTAAGTCTCTACAAGTGCTCGCTCGGTACACCTAGTGCTGGGTTCAACAGCTTTAAAGCTTCATGTCATAGATTCAAGAACGTTCCTCAGAGATTTTGGTCCATATTGACCAAACCCTGGAGATGGGTGCGAGTGAAAATCCAAGTAGGTCAGACGAGCTTGTCCATGCCATGTTCAAACTCGCTTCAAGCCACTTTCTTCCATTTGAATGCCTAAATTGTGCAGCGTGGCTGGCAGGTGTTTCTCCGATTAGATGTCTGTGATAAAAAAAAATTGATTTCCTGAATATGCATGAATATGACCGAGTTGCGCCAGCTGTCTTCGGATCCGGATGTGGTGCCGGACAGTCCACATTTGTTTCTCTCAAACGTGTATTTTCGGTACCTGAAATGTGGTTCCTGCTCCGTGTTCAGGTTCACTACACCTTCAATAAGATCCTGATGCTGCAGGAGCCCCTGCTGGTAGTCGGAGCATTTTACATCCTGTTCTTCACAGTCATCATTTACGTCCGCCTCGACTTCTCCATCACCAAGGTACACGTACTTTCCCTTAAGTCTTAATCCAGTACGCGTTTGTCGGGACGTTCATATTGTTTTATTGGGCGGATTTCTAAATAAAAACTAGCTCTTGGTTAGGAGTCGCTCACCCACCTGTTTCTGCTGTTCCCCAGGATCCTGCTGCAGAGGTCAGGATGAAGGTGGCTTCCATCACTGAGCAGGTCCTGACTCTGGTCAACAAGAGGCTGGGTCTGTACCGGCACATGGACGAGGTGGTGAACCGCTACAAGCAGTCGCGCGACAGTGGCGCTCTCAACGCCGGGCGTAAGAACTTGGATGCTGAACACCGCTCTCTGAGTAATGAGATTTCGGCCCTGCAGACTCGCCTCAAGTCGGAGGGCTCCGACCTCGCTGAGAAGGTACGACGTTTACATCTGCTCGATTATTAACTGATGTCGCCATCCGTGAACTAATGAAGATTATGACTGAATTTGAGAGTCCAGCAAAGGAACGGGCACAAAAGCATACTTTAAAAAGCTTGGCGGAATCAATGTGATTTCATTGTCATTAGTAACCAACAGTTACTATCCTTTTAACAAAGGACGCAAAGTATCGTCTAGTCCTTGACAACATCCCAGAAAATGTGTTTTTGGTAGCCTAGTGGTTAAGGTACTGGACTATGGACTAGAAGGTCCAGGGTTCAAATCCCACCTCTGCCAAGCTGCCACTGTTGGGTCCTTGAGCAAGGCCCTTAACCCACAATTGCTTGGACTATAAGACTGTACCAACTGTAAGTCGCTCTGGATAAGGGCGTCTGCTAAATGCTGTAAACGTAAATGTTTTTACCAATAATGTGTCACTCATAAAGAAGCACATGGACGTGGGAAAAGCACGAATTTTGACCTACAGGTTCAGGATTCCTCAGTATCTGTCGGTATTTTCTAATAGGCTACGCTGAACTCTGACCCGTTCTGTCTCAGGTGTCGGAGATCCAGAAGCTGGACACGCAGGTGAAGGACCTGGTGCTGCAGTCGTGCCAGGATTCGGAGCGCCTGGTGACCGGGAAGGTGAAGAAGGAGGCGTACGTCACGTCGGAGAAGAATCAGGCCGCCAAAAGACAGGAGCTCGTTGCGCGCATCGACGGCTTGCTTGACACTCTGTGAAGCGTAACCCCGTGCGCACGGCGTAGGTTTGTGCCGAATTGCGTCCCGACCCTCTTCGTACACGCTTTAGGAGCCAAGATTGGCGTGCCTTCGTTAATCCGTAGGAGGAGGGTTTAAACCGTGTGCTTAAATACAGATTTACTGATCCTGATGAGATTTGTTTTTTTTTATTATTATTATTTTTTTTTCTGATTTCCAGGCAGCAGGTTTTTCGGTTGTATTGTGTGTGCAGGAAAAATGTTCCTTTTTTCACGTCCCTGGCACTTCTCTGCAAACGTCCCCTATTTTTGGCCTAAACCAAATGCGTACGTACTGAAACTGAACAAACGATGGCAAGTGAATGACCTGTTGTTTTCTGTTGGGCTGTTTTTGTATGATTAGCAGTTTTTGTAACGTTAGTGTGATTTGATGAAGACGGAACTGGTGTTTGTGGGGAGGTGAAAAAATGTTCATTGTCAGAATTTGAGTACTATAAACATGGTCTTCTAAACAGTTGTTTGGCTTCGTTTACTGATTTATTTATTCACGTTCTAACACTGGCTGGTCTGTGCGGGTGCCACCAAGCTCAGCATAATGCCAGCCTCTGAGCCTATTTGGCATTCTGATGCCACGGTGGTTTTATTGATATAAGTCTGAATGCTTTCAATAACTATTGATCAAATCTGTGTATCAGCTCTGGGTAATGTTGCCCCACTTCAGAGTACAGAAGAGCTTCAGCTCTGGGATGACTGGGTTTCATCAGATGAACTGCTCGCTTTGGGTCCTTCCACATTTCTATTGGATTAAGGTCAGGACTTTGATTTGACTTTTCCAAAACATTATTATTCTTTAACCATTCTTTGGTGGAATGTCACTCCATGACCCATGTTTTCTTGAGATTCATGACGTTTTCCTTTAGAATTTTTTGGTCTAAATTCAGAATTTGGTTCCATCAGTGATGGCAAACCATCCGGGGCCGGGTGCAGAAAATAGGATCCTGCTCGAACTCTTACTCTGTAGTGTAAAAAAATTATATAAAGTCAGTTTTTTTGTTCTACCTACTGTACAAATGAAATGTACATCTCACTTGATAAAAATAGATTTTTTGTTTTTTCCCTTTAGTATTATTTTTTGTGATTAATGTTGATTCAGTTAAATCGTGTAATCACGTAGCAAGTATGTAGAATCTCAAATTTTTTCCTTCACGATGGGAAATAATCTCTAAGGAATCTAGTTAGTCTTGCAGTTACTGGCCACGCAAGATTGCCAAATCAGGTGAATAGTCTGCTACTAAACTCTATAGATGTGAGAGGGTTCAGTTTTTAGTCTTTAAACCTTTTCGAAGTCTCCAAGCGTATGTGAACGGAGTTATCAATTATGCTAACCGGCTCACTGACAAACGGAGGGGGCAAATACTTTTTCACACAGAGCTAGTTGAGGTTGGATAACTTTCTCTTCAATAAAAGAAATGGTTATTTAACTGGTGGAGGTGTTTTTACAGATCATTGTATTGAATATGCTACATCTGGCACGTTAATGCGTTGTATGTCACGGAGACTTTTTAGAATGTTGACGCAGCAGCAGCATTGTGATGTCACTATAAAGAAGAACGTCTCGTGCTCCATAAAGCTTATCCACAGAAGGTCGGAGTGTCAGTATTACAGTGTCTCTCGCAGTGATCACTTCGTTTGTCTCGCAGTGATCGCTTTGTTTGTCTCGCGCTCTCCTTTCTTTATTTTCTCTTCATTATGAAGAGTTTCTTGTCGAGCCTCACCTCTCGGGTGACAGAGCTCAACCTGCGCCCTCTGCTGTACGTGGCAGGGGCCGCCACCGCCGCCGCCGGACTCTGCTATCTATACCGCAGGCTTGCTGATCAGCAGCCGAGGAAGACGACGGTGGATGCAGCCGTCCAGACTGAAACTGAAGGTAGTTAGGGCTCAAGTACATGAGAGTAAGAGTAGAGCAAAAGTTTAGCCTCTAATGGCTTTGGGGTGGAAAAAGAGAAATGCACAATTATCTCACAAATGTACCTACAAAACGAAAAGGAGGTAATGGGTAAAATAGAGATATGGGTTAGGGTTAGATAGGTAACCTTAGATAGGTAGTTTCTCTCTCACATACATACATACACACATACCACCACACATATTCTCGCTCCGCTATGCCGGTAGTTTCTCCTATCTCTCTCTCTATCTATATATATCTAGATCAGAGAGAGAAGACACACACAAAGAGGAAAGAGGGGGGGGGGGGGGGGGGGAGGGTGTAGAGAGAAGAGAGAGAGCAGACACCACAGGGACATGCAGACAGGAGGGAGCGTTGGGGGGGGGGGGGAGGGGGGATGAGAGAGGAGGAAACGACCGGAAGAGAGAGAGAGATAGAGAGATAGAGAGAGAGAGATATTATATATATATATATATATATATATATGGATGTATGTATGTATGTATGGTAATTATATATATATACACATATATATAATATATATATATATTTTATATATTTATTATATATATACACACACATATACAAATACATACTATAGAATATATATATATAATATCACGGCGTGCGTATTTGTGTATTATATATATATATGTGTGTGTGTGTATATATATATATATATATATATATATGTATATATATATATATATGTGTGTATATATATATATATATATATGTGTGTGTGTGTGTGTGTATATATATATATATATATATATATATATATACAGTGTAATAAATTATTTATATATATATATATATTCATAACAATATTAATTAATATACACACATTAAGTGGTTGTATTATTATTTATTACACTATATATAATACAAAGTTACATGGCAATATTAATACATTTTATATTGTATAATTTTATTATATTATTATACAATTTAATTGTGTAAATAACATAATAGATATTATTCATGATTTAATAGATTGTTTAATGGGATCAGATCTTTTATGTTTTTACAGTATTATTTCACATTTAAATGTAATATTAAATAACCAATACAAGCTCATTAAATGCATTATATTAAAATATGACATACCGAGGCAGATAAATATTTAATTAATTCCTTAAATTGTGAGCCTGTACTCAGCACTGTTTTGATCATGGATGTGTTTAGAACCGGTGCACGTGATGCCACAGTGCTCTGGAGAAATGAGAAGTTCATTCTGGACGCTGCGCGTCTCCCACAGACGTTGGTACGACAGAACAACAGTGGTACGTTTGTTTCTCCACCTGCATTCAGCCGTACCCATTTCATATGGTTAGCTAGTAGTTGTTTATGGCTGTGGTGTATTTTGTTTATACAGATGGTTTCTGTCAAACGGGACTTTGTGCTGCTCGCCCGTGGAGCAGTTACTCAGTCGTGGTGGACTCTCACCAACGACTTCTTTAAACCCACCTCTGAGGTAGCAGCTCTTCTTGTTGTGCTTATTTCTATGTTATATAAGCATATATTTATTTGCCTAAAGATTGTTTTCTACTGTGTCATGCACATTAAGACTGTGACTTCTCTTACAGGGGCTCTTCCACTATGCCTCAGTCCATAGGGTCACTCTTGCTCTGGTAAGACCACATAGCCATGTTTCTGCAGATTTCCTCAAACTTACTCTTATTGTAAAGCCAGTAGTTCACTGCATGTGCTTATTTGTTTCTGTTTTTAGCACATTGATGGTCACCTGGCTCGAGTGACCTCTCACTCATTCACTGAGCGCATCTCCTCATCAAAGTCCAAAGGTCCTCACGGCGTTCCGGTAAGCGTGTTTGGCTTAGATACGAACCAGTGTCGTCTTGTACAATGGACTGTAATAAAAGCTGTTGTGATTTGAATGGATGTTGTTCTACAGGTCAGGAAGTCGTTCTGGGTCCGCAAGGGCATCGTCATCGGGTACGAAGGGTGTTTGGTTTCCGTACCAGGGGGTACAGACCTTATGGTACATGATCCAGGATCTGGAAGGGCTTCAGCTCCTGAGGTGAAACTTAACTCACTACTGTTATTACGTGACTGTAGTAGAGGACATCTAATATAATAAGGTTTGAATTTTTGATGTTACAGGCAGCAGAACGTCTCAGTGTGGAGGAGAGACAGGCGCCTGCTTTATAGTAAGTACAACATCAGCTTTAACCCTTTCACACCTCCATGACCCATGGAGTAACTGCTAGAGTGATCATGGAGGTCTTGCTGTTTCAGAGGTTTGCTATAGACCAATACGGTTCAAAGTGAGAATTATAATAATAATATGTGTATATTATTTACAGTTACTTCTGCAGGACAAAGGGGATTGAAAACGTTCTCCTGAAACTCACGGCCCTGCGTCAGGCTTCCACTGTTAGTACATTAACATGTAGCCATATTACGTTCGTATATCCATCCATTACTTACCTTTCCAACCCCCTTTTCTCTCTTTATGTTTCTGTAGATCATGCTGAGCCAGCCACACATCCGAACCTTTTTGGAGATGAGTGGCAGAAAGATTCTTGGTGAACTGGCCAGGGCGAACAACGAGGTAACAACACGATCTCAGTCTAAACCATAGCTATCAAATTAATTCATAAGATCAGAGAGGTTTCATTGTATTTTGAACCGTCTCTCCTGTAGGATTTGATAGAGCTCTTCTATGAGCTCTATGACATCCTGCTGCAGCAGATTCAGGAGACTCGTAACCGTATCTGGTTAGAGGTGGAGTTGGCACAGATCGGGGTGAGTTCAGTAGGCTAGGCTTCGATCATTACCAATGTTATATGTATCTAAATGGCCTGGCTTCTAACACCAGGGTTTCCTCCTTTCAGATTCAGCACTTCAACTTCATCGACATCATGTTTGAGTTGGTGCTGCTGGGAATTTTGGGCAGAGTTCGGGTGTTCCAGATCTGTGGAGTAAGACCATTGTTTTATGTTTGCTTTCTACTAAGGTTAGGGAAAATGGCGTTTAAAACTACAACTAAATCTAGGCATAGCAATTACAACTGTTACAATCCGCACACTTGTGGGTTAAGGGTCTTGCTCAAGGACCCAACAGTGGTAGCGTGGCAGAGGTGGGATTTGAACCCAGGACCTTCTGGTCCTTCGTCCAGTATCTTAACCGCTAAGCTACCACAGTCTTACCACAGTAACTACAATGCTTAACTCATGTTATTATTTATTGTTTCAGGTGATTGATGGATTTCTTGACTTTTTGATGGAGGTGATTATGTTCTGTACTTCATCCAGGCAGCAGAGATCGAACAGGGGCTCTCGGCTCATCCGCCGCTTCCAGGTAGAGAACCTCTGTTCTTGCTGTTAGTTGAAATCAGGTGAACATTGTGCAGTACATTGCTTACTCTCTCTGTTCGTCTCTTAGGCTGAAATGTTGCTCCTCCTGGAAACAATATTTACGATGGATGATGCCCTGTATGCAGACCCTGCATCTCTAGCCACTGAATTGTGGGACACATTCAAGTTCCACATCCGACAGCTCCTAAACGTATTAGAATAGAGTCAGGAAGTCCTTCTTCTGTAGGTCCTAAATCCATCAGGGACCATCACATCTCCTACTCCTGCCACCATGAAGCCCCTTGATGCCTCCGTATATTACCTGCCCCTTCAAATCTCTCTCTTTCTATGCCCCAAGGCCTTAAGATGACCCAAATGGACTTTAAATGAGTTCTTATTTATGCAGCACATATACAGACAGCACGGCTTTGTACGCTTCTGCAGATCTGACCAGTATAAGCTGAGCTAAAATGGGCTGCATTGCTTTTGCTTTGCATATACAGAGGATATGCGGGAATCTGTCTGGACATTTGATGAACACCAACACTGCCTAGAACCAAAACAGAGTTCCATAACGTGCCAGAGGTGGGAAACAAACCAGAGTGGCACAGTTGGTAACCTTTGCTTCATGGTTCACAAGAGCTGGTCTTGAGAAGAGCAGAGGGTTTCACATACAACGTTTGTGTTTATCTGTTATTAGGTTGGTCAGGTCATCATTTTATGATTAATGCAGATGTCTACATCATGTCTTGGGCAAAACAATGCCTAACAAATGTCATCTTTTAGTCAGTGAATACATTAAATGTATTTGTGAGAAATACGTACTGTATTGTTGTGGTGATGTATTTCAGTCTTAGGGACGTAATGTCTTTTGCAGTAGCACTTTCTGAACTACAGATGGCGAAATGGGTCTTTCTGTAAAATGTCAGCTCTCATCCGGCAGTGAAAACCCAATGAGGTGGATCTGTCGTAGTGAGAAGCCACCAGAGGCCGGATGAACTGAGTAGAGCTATGGAATGTAATTGAGTTCACATTAGATGGACGTCACCAGACAGTGATATTTGCACATTGTAGGATATTGGGATCAGAAGTTACAGGGAGCTTCCCAAGGTTAGGAGGTTTGGAGAAAAGGATGGTTGCGAAACACTTTGTCAGTGAATACCTTAGGTCATGTCGGGGGTGCCATTAGGAATTGTGGTGCCCTGAAAGGTTAAAGTTCCCACTATGTGCCTAGACAAATGTCTGGTGATTTTCCACTGGGCACCACGGCTACTCCATGCTCTTGGATTCCCCCATCACCCTTCTTTATGAAGCGCCTGTAGGCAACACACTATATAAAGTCACTACAGTGTGACATCTACAACATAAAATGAAGACATTTGAGCATTAAAGTCATGTGACAGCCCCACAGCATTCTCATTTTGCCCTGGCATAAGAGGTGAACTGATATTTACTATGGCTACTTCCATAAACAATCGAGACAGCCCAGGGCACTCAATAGACGTAAGCTTATACCTTCCTCTCAAAAACATATATGCTCCAACCAGAGCCTGTCTGAACTAGATTAAAAAGAATATGCTGGTGCTGAAGGAATAAGAACGCAGTGATTTTAAGGAAGATAAACCACAAGCAGCTTTTCATGCGTCTTCAATCTGGTTTGGGATCTGGGATTTTTAACCACGTGCATTTCAAGTCAGCCAGATTGAAATTCGATTGCTGTATCCCATAACACTGGACCACAAGCTTCTTTATACAAGCATCAAATTAATCCACATTACACGGCGCATTATGTATATACGGGTGGATATAGTTCCATGTGTGCGCTGTGAGACTCCAGCACAGCCACCCCCTGAGATAATGGTCTCTCCGGCTACGGAACAGCACTCCTTCCAGGACTTCTGGGAGCATCCAAAATGAGCCCACCCCAGGCCAATTACCTTTAACAGGTCAAAACAGAGAAGTTAGCAGAGCTTTCCTGCTTAACAGCACTCTCTCTTTGTGACATTTGTCTACTGATCAGAGCTGCTGACTGTCAGGCTGTCATGACTGCAGCACTCTAGTAAGAAACGAAATATAATAGGTAGTCACACTGCAGGTGAACTCTGGCATGTAGGTGGCAGAGGAGATATTCTGGGTAATGCCTGGTAGCACAGTAATATCGTATTAAACAGATTAAGAAGGATCTGAGTTATGGACTGTTTTTCGTCCAAAGACCCTGAGAAAATGTTTTCTTTCAAAAAGCATGTACTGGGGACAAGGTTAGATCGTCCAGAAAGACAACGATCCAAAACAAATGTCCAGATCCAGATGAAGATGGTTCAAATGGGCATAACCATCCCACTGAAAAAAAGATGAGAGTTTTACATTTACATGCGAGATCAAGCTAATTAACCAACATTTTTCCCTACCTAAGGTAAAACCATTGTGGATCTGACTATATCTGCAGAATGCTTAAAACAAATATTGCTTTAAAGAAATAATCTTGTTTCTATTGATCTAGTAGCTGCAGAAATGCTGAGTATGAACCATGGTATGAAAGAACGGATAATAAATTCTACATTATAGCTACAGTAACCGTTTAACTGAGCTCGGATGTGCTTACAAAGAGGGCATTGGCATATAAATGAATTAAAACTTTGTTAATTACCTCTTATGTTGCACAACTGCCCTTGACTTCTCATGTGCTTTTTAACTCACAGTTTTGCAGTTGTACTGCAAGTACTTTTTGGACAGCGTACAGGTTTGCCCGTTAATATTTCTCGATTCAGAGGTACAGCTACACTATGTTGGAAGCACTATACTAATACAGTGGTAACTCGGTTCTTATCGTTAATTTGTTAATTAATTTGGCACCAATGATGAATACGTTATTATATAACAAAAACACTTACATTAACCTACATTATTTTATAATAAAGTGTTGAAAAATCAAAACAGAAACAAGCAAAACACTTACTCCATTGGTGAACTCAGGGTGCTAGCATAGCTGCAAAGCTAACTGAAGCCTGTGTTCTTTTTGGTTTCCTTTTTGTTAGGACCCATGGAGACTTATTTGCACTAAGAACATAGTACTGTAGATGTAAAAATAAAGAAAAACACGCTAAACAGGGGCTTTGTGAACCTCAATCACTGAATCACCGTGTACTGAATTGTGAATCATTAATCATGAATCGAGTTTCATGATTTTAGTTTAAGCGAGTGCACCGAGTACCGAGCAAACATCAAGAGCCGAGACAAATGTGTCAAGAACCGAATTGGACGAGTTTCGAGGAGGTCAAGAACCGAGTTACCCTTGTACTGGTAAGGCCTCCCTGGCTCTCGTTATTGGTTTAGGACCCCCTGTGGATACCAAAATCCATGGATACTCAAGTCCCTTGTATAAAATGGTAAAGTGTTTTCATTGAATCTACACATATCCTTGTAACCTAAAAATGGGCAACCAAACAAATACACACCCTCTGGTATACTTGAAATCATCTCCAGATTATTTATAATACCTAATACGATGTAAACATTATGTAAATAGGTATTACACTATAATGGTTAGAGAATGACAGATTCTGTACATGTGAGAGAACAAGATGTGCTCAAACAAAGTGTTGATGAGGTGTTGAGGATCTGTGAAACTGTGGGAAACTAAAGCACATTGAACGCCTGGTGTGTTTTTTCTGATAAATGGAGGGGACATTGGCATGGATTCAACATAGTGATCAGTGTGTAGCAAATTCATGTCAGGATTGTTGGAAGTTTTCGGATTTTTAAAAAAACATTTTGGTCAGAAAATTCAGAACACACAGATACAGAGGGCTAATGCTAAAACTGTTTGGTTAGCTCAGTTCATGTTCACCAGTTACCCTTTAGACACTTTAATATATTTAATTGAAGTCTGTCTTTCATCTCTTATGCCAGTGGTTGCCAAACGTTTTCTGCAGTGCCCCCCTTTTGTATGTTTATTATTGTGATTCCGACACACACATACACGTTTGTTGTTCAACTTCTTACCGAACAAAACAAAATAAAGTGACAAATCACCTGTACGGTGGAATACTTACTAGTGACATGCATTATGTATATTTTTATTTATTTACTTTTTGCCTTGCTGCGCCCCACTGCCATAGCTCCCCCTGCTTTGGGAACCACTGTCTGATACCATGTCCTAGTAGTCACTGATAGTGATAGTCTCCACTGATAGTGTGGTAATGTGATGCATAACATCTGTTCCTGGATGTCATTCTGTAGTGGTTTCTGATTTTAATTAAAAGCCTTTCTGAAGTTGTTAATTTGTTCATTAGTATAATATAGTAGTTCCGGTGTTCTTACTAATGAGCTTCCAGCCTAGTCCACCCTTCTTCCATCCTCCATCCTCCATCCTTACCTCCATACTCTGGCATTCCGCCTCTCTCTCGCTCTCTCACTCTGTGCCACGTTCAGATCCATTACCACCTCCTCGCTCAACACAAATCTGCGTCTGTCAGCAGAACATCATAATCAAATTGTTTCAAAGGTCATTTAACAGTGGAGCGAGGGGGAGAGCGTAAGACCTGGCCTCCCGAGGCCTCAATTCCAAATACAATTTGTGTGTCAGTGATGAATAGAGCGATGAAACATTTGCCGAGAAAATGAACTGGTACTGTTTGGGGTTGTGACTGTGTTTGGCACTTCATCTGCATGAGCTGTCTTTCTAAATCCAGACCGCCCTCACATGCAGGTACAACCCATGGAGGATTTTGGAGATGTTTTGCCTTTGCAGTTTGAAATCTGTTGCACTGGTATGAAGATTGTTTGCACTCGTGAGTCAGACAAGTGTAAAATTGCCAGAACAAATAATTGTGAAATGCCTTTTGTTTGGGAATTTAATTTCCTTTATAATTAGTGTTTGGGAAAGTCACTGAAGCCATCAGCGGTTATTATGTTTGTGAAGAAAATCCAAAGTAGATTATTTAAAGTGAATTAGGCAGACAGCTCTGACACATCTTCTCCCTCCAATAAACATAATTCATTCCCCAAACTTTGATTAATTGTCCAATTTACCTTTCCTTATGCTATAAGTTATGCTTCATTTTGATATTCAACGCCCACACGCTGTATATAATGACAAACAAAAACAAAAGCAGGGAGCCTAATTTGTAAACCAGTCATCCACTTGAGTAATCAAGAGCAAGTCACTGCTCATGCATATTCATTGGACTGGAGAGTATTAAGAGATGAACTGAAACAGAAACAGCTGTGAAGGTGCAAGAAAACTGGGCGCAGGACTAACGAACTTAAAAAACACGAACAAAAAATCTTTCACCGTGGTAAGAATGAGAAAAGCAACACATGGTCATCCTGCATCAGCAAGGCTTCTTCCACTAGAAAATTCATAGCCTTAAAACATTTTCATTTGTGCCTTATATATTATTTTAAAAGCTGACTCACATACGAATTCCCCCGACATTACACCTCCTTATTCCGTTCCCTAACCCACATATCGCAGAGTAAGGAGGCCAGATAATGTGCATTGAAATGGTAAAATGGTCCCTAAATTCCCAATTGATGAGAGTGCTAAATGGACGAACCTCCGTACCCAACAGTGAAGCATAGCAGAGGTTTCCTGTAGGTTTCATGCTGGATTTCTGCAGTATATTGGTATAACTGCCTCAAGTCCAGACAGATCCTTATCCATCACACACGACCATCAGGGAGGCAAACAGAACATGGAATCCTGCAACAGATGGTATGGCCCCCCACAGAGCTCTAATTTTAATATCACGCCAGTCTGGGATTGCCTGAAAAGACAACCATGTAAGACAGCTAAAGTTTGCAAGATAGTTGTTCACCAAAGTGCACATCAGCGTATTTAAAAGAGAACTGATTCTAACAAAACACTAAGTTCCTTAGTGATCTTGTGGATTATTACAGCTCTTGGAATGATCCTTGTTGGTCTTGTTGGTCAAAAACTCCAATTGAGGGTAACAATGGTTCTAAAGCAAGAACCTTAGTGCATTAGAATGGCAAAAGTCAAAGTGCAGAGCTCAGTTTGATTGAGAATCCCCAAGTAAGTTCGCTTGGAAGAATGGTCAAAAATTTCAGGGTCCTGTTCCGCAAAACTGACCAATCCTATAATGACTTGCAGAACTGCAGCAAGCCATGAAACTACCGAGTACTGACCCGAGGGGTGGGTGAGTACTTATGCAATGAGCAGATATTTATTTTTGTTTAACCTTTTTGTTCAGATTATTAAGTATTATATGTGCCAGTCAAAAGGTAAACAACCAGTTGAGTGCATTGTAATCCCAACTGTATTCAAACCATAGCATTCAAATGTGGAAAATTTGCAAGGCAATGTACGTATATGAGAAAGTGACACATCCTAGGTATCTCTCTCCGTTCTGTACTCTGAAACATACCAATGGGAACACTGCCTGTGGGGGTAGTAAAATTCACAAGCTATTTTATGATGTGATTTTTTTGCCGGTTATAAAAATCCAGCGGCCCGCAATAAAATGTAAGGGTAAACAGATAATTCATTTTCTAATTATAGCATAAAGTAGGTCGTGTGTGAACTCTAATGGGGGCTGTGAAGCCCTGGATGGCACTCGTAACAAGTCATTCATGCTCTGTCAAAACCAAATCAATTTTGACATGCAGCGCATCACTGACCAGTTACTGCTGAATTATAATACTGCTGTATCTGAGACCTGTTGATGTCCATTTGCAGACAACTACAAAAGATTATAGTCTAGTCTGCTGCGCTTGCACCTTCCACCATCAAAGAATGGTGTGATATTTGTGTGATATTCAGTGCACTCAACATTAATTCATTCAGTTATCTACAGAAATCACTTTATCTTCCTGAGGGGCACATTTGGTCCTTAACCTATCCTGCATACACTGCCTCTGAGGCAAGATTACACCGTGGACCGGGCACCAATCCATCAGAGGGCATCAAATACTCCCTCAATCATTCACAGCTGGAAGCTATTGTTGTGAGCTAAGAGGTAACTGGAGTACCACTTGCACTAGGGATAGACATGCAAACTCCAGGCAGACCAGAGGCAGGGATTGAACCTGGGTCTCTGAAGGAAGCTGTATGGTACCAGAGATAAATATATGCGCATTTGTCAGCATCGTTGGAAATCTGTGAAAAACAGATTTCAGAAGCTGTTTGCTGGGTGCCACATCCTTCATGAACTATAAAAGGTAATTTGTGCTGTCAGCCTGTCCTGTCTGCACATTTTCACAGGATTAACTGTGCAATTAAAAACGCATTGGCGCTGTTAATTCTTCAAACACATTGTCCTTCTCCTCATTCTTCTATGGGGAAGACTTTAAAAGCTCCTCTGTTGACATCAGATCATCTCTCCCACTGCTGCCAACTTAACCGATGCAAGAAATGACAGAGGGAAATATCGGGAGGAATTATGGAGCCATTGTTTGACTATATGTGATAGACGATGGTGGTCCAGTCTTCTGATGTCCAAACTGTTGCCTCAGCTGCCTGTTCTTAGCAGGAGTGGCACCTGCTATGGTATTCTGCTGCTGTAGCCCATCTGCTACAAGGTTTGATGTGTTGTGCATCCAGAGATGCTCTTCTGCATTCTGATTGTAGCGAGTGGTTATCTGAGCTACTGTTGCCTTTTTATTAGTTCAAATGCACAAAGCTAAAATGGTTTATTATAAGCACTTTTTGCTGTGGTGATAGGGATGCTGCCAAAGGCCATAGAGTGTGAAAGAACTTCGACAGGTTTAGCCACTAATATATAAACGTTTTTCTTGATGTGCATTGGCACCAAGTGGTAATCGAATATAAAGTTGGAATTAGGTCTTCCTTATTCTGAGCGATTTTCTTAGAACTTGCCAAGGCTGCACATTAATATCAGTTGGCGCCATATTGATTTCTCTCCTGAGCTTCTCCTGGCCTTGGAGGAGTCACAGTAAGATTGGATTGCAGGTTTTGATCTAATCTCTTTTCCTTCATATTGGCAGAGAATTAGAGTCTGATCTTGGCCAAAGCCCAAGATCAATTTATCTTGGTCATCCACGTGTTGCCGCAGTTCTCCATTTATTAGTGTTGACAGGTTCTTCTAACCCTTCACAACCCAGGTAACCCATGGTTAAGAATTATATTTGTTGTGTGTGAACAGTTTGGTGCTATTGAGATCTATTTGGATTTAGGGAAGATATAGGCCTTACTTTATGAATGTGAGCAGTTTGTAAAATACCTCGTCGATTACTAAATGTAATAAACTGGAATTTGACAATAGGTCCTCGGCTTTTCCTGGGGAGTTTCCATGGCAAAATATATTGGCTCCGTTTCTACAATCACTCTCAATCCCGCTCTAGCACCTATGACCTTTTTCCACAATGTGCCTATGTTCCTTATGGTTCTCGTGGGCCAGTAAAGGAGCTGGATGACAAAACAACCACAGACCATGAAACGGCAGAACACTTCAACCGCACTTCACTTGGAACAAGGACAGATAGTTTATCTGAGCAAATTGAATGGATTATCTGCTTATGAAAAGGCAAGTTATTATTACCATAACTCACTCCCATTAGAGCGTCCCTGCTCTTTAGGAAGATCATAAGCTTCTTTATGGCCCTGCATTACAAATTCAGTTTGATTGCCAGCCGCTTCTTTTCGGTGAGTGCCACTGGATATTGTCATTTGAATAACTGCCATGATTTTCATAGTTAACTGTGGTATTCAGGATTTCTCTGAAGTAGCTTAGAGACCTTGTAATAGGCAAGGTATCCCAGCTACAGGGGTCTGAAAAGTGTAGAGTAAATAGTTCTTTGTATGGATATCAAAGCTAACTGACTGGGCATGAGAGGTATGGGGAGAGGGAGTCGAGAGAAAGTTGAAGAGGCTTTCTTTGAGGGTCTGAGATGACAGGACAAGCAACTTTTGGGTAACAGGACTGATGAGAATAGGCATATGCAAAGATGCAAGGTCTGATTTGAAGCAGGGGGAGTTCAGTATAAAGGGCAGGGATGTTATATAATGTAGAGGAATTCATGGCCATGCTGTGGCATGTAACATTTTGATGAGAAATTTGGCCCTTGGTCTTCTGACAAGCTAATTCGTTCATGCTCCAACCCGGCAATTACTGTTCTCTTTCAGAATGTCTTGTTCCTTGCGGTCACTTTGGGCTGACAGTCAGTGGTATCCTCCTCTTATCACTTTACAGGACCCCTTGCCTGACCTAAGCCAATGTCCCCTTTTGATGAAAGTCCACCAAAATTATACCTCTTCCCAAGAAATCTGCCATCATGAGTCACACTCACGTCCATAATAATGAAATAGCTAAGGAGGCATCACAGAAGCACTTTAATTTGCTTAACAACCTCTCTTTGGGTGCATGTTGGGTGGAGTATTTCAACAAGCTTTGGAGTCTTCGCTCAACAATTATAGCGAAGGCTTTTCTGTAGGCTTTGCAGCAGTAAATCATGGGCTGTTATTAATATGGGGAAAAGCATCCCTGTGTATCACTTTGTGAAATTGAGGAATGAGGGTTCGTGTAACATGTAGCATCGGAAGCTCTGGAGGATTTCTTCTGCATGGCTCTGTGACGCACAGAGCTTATTAGAATCTATTACCCTATTACGTTCTCTGGGTAAACTGAGATGCTGCCGTGTGCTCCCTTAAACCATCTTTCTAACTCGTCTGGATCTTTCTTCATTATCCCAGACATGAAACGTTCCGCCATTACCACATAAACCGATTTTCTGTATCACTGTCTGAAAATCACACTACGTTCCTTCTTTTTATCAGAGCATTGCTTCGCTCTCTTCCAGAAGTTATGCTTATACTATCATATCCTTCGTCTGTGGGTTATTATGCAACCAAGTAATATGGTAATATACCATGTCTTACGATGCTTGCATCTCTAGAAAGGGCTTTATTTTTTAATATTATTTAACTTATGGATCTTCAGGGTAAACATCTTGATAAATGAGATGTAGACTATAGTCAGCAACGCACGAGGAGTTTTTAAATGAAGCCTTCCATTTGTTGGAATTAAAAAGTGGGACTCCCATTTGCTGTTCTTATAAATACCTAAATTAGGGACCAAATGAATCATCAAAGGAGTAACTAATGAATGAGGGTATGAATAAATTATAGAGCGGTGGCAGCAAAAATGATTAAGGAGAAAGTGAATGATTTAATAATGAATGTCAATCATTCATTCATTCAGCTGGTGAGGTTCGTGGTGGGCAAAGAGCTTATATCAGTAACGCTGGGCACGACATGCGTAATGAACCCTGAACTCAGAGCCAGCTCATTGCAGAGTATTTAGAATTATATATCATCTGACAAAAATGATTTAACTTACTTGTGTTGGTGGGTTCAAATAACACAGAAAGATACGATTTTTAAGCTTATTCTGGCTACTGCACAGTTGCCTCCCACCACTACAAAGGGGCCGAGGCTTGCCACGCCCCTCTCAGACACACTTACTAATATGCCGATTGGTTATTTCTAATGAAAGGGGCGGGGCTTCTGTACAGTCCCATTCATATTTCAACCAGGGACCAGTTTCCTTCTTATATAACCTCTCTGATACCAGACAGGGGCTGTACATCATCTGGCGTTACAAGTTTAAAAAAGTTTTATGTAATATTAAAGCACCTGCTGGAGGTCTGAAACATGGCGGTTTAAAGGGGTAGAATTTAATTGCTGGCAGGACATTTGCCAGATTTTAACCTTGGAGAGGGGCGAGGTAGGAGGTAAAATGCATGGAGAGAAATCCGTCCTGCCATCCAGTTTTGGAGGATGTCCAAATTTGGGCAAGGTGTTGGTGATGCCATATACTTTCCATTCTTGTGAATGCTTTGAACGGTTCTCCAAAGCCTCTTTTTTCCTAAATTGTGCCTTTACTTTGTACCTTTAACCTTGGAGTGCTTTTTCAAAGCACTTTTCTATGATGAATCCTTTGTGTTACCATCTAATAGCAGTGGAACCTTCAAAGAACAGACAGTTTATTATGATGTAATAAAAAAAAAAACACTAAAATCGATGTGAGGTGAGGGCCAATTAACCTGGTGTGCCTTCTAGAAGGTGACTCGTTGTACCTGAGAAAGTTTGTAATGGTTACCCACTTTATAATGGTGGATCGCTTATCGAGACCGGGCATTTACTAATTAAATATTAATGATTCATCAGAATATTTTAAGTAGTGGACTTCTGAAATACATTTTCAGTAGCATATTAAATGCTGCAAGTGGTCAAATGATGCATTATGCAGTGTAGGTGGTGTTATTTTTTACAGCTTTTGGGTGAAGTGTACTGATATTTAGCAAGCCATGACTTTTATTATGAAGAATGGTTCGGGAATGGCTTAACTGCAAGCACTGCGCACCAGTAAATCCGTTATATTGCCTTTATGTAACCTGAAAAGTGATCAGTGCTGGAATAAATAATTTGACAAAAAGGTTTTAATTCATCACACATTTTTAATGATTGCTTGTTTTTTAACAGCATGGCAGTCCTTAATGAGTGTCTGACGAATATCAAACGTATTTATCAAATGATTTAACAAACATTTCACGAACATTTCACACAGCAGCATCTCCAGTTCTCTGCCCAGTCTAGGCATGTCCCTGCAGAACCAGTAAACCTGCAATGCATATGCAAAAAATTAGTATTTCATTAAATTATCAGTCTACAAAAAAGTAATCCATATTAAGTAAGAGGCGTGACTGCAAATTAAATCTTAGTTCATCTCCTGCTGTGCATATTTGCTGCCAAATCCCCTTCCTCCACCCCTTCGCTTGTTCATTTCCTGAGCATAACGCAGTCGCTTTATTTTTCCATCTGCTTTCCAAGCCTCTTGCATCAAATTATTCTCTAAATCTCTTTTCAGAAGTGAGTCTATTGTGTGTAACACTTGAATAGCATGCGTTTGCTGTGTTGGTGCCAGAAAGACATTGTAGTAATTTCCACACTAAGCTTCATTGTTCTTGCTCTTTTCAAACTTCACCAAACAGCAGGAGCCCCACTTCATAAGATGAGATTGGAGGTGTGGGTTGGAGATGTGCCCTTTCCTATAAAAAGCAGAAGTTTTCATGTCAACCATAACCCAATAAGCCAATAGGTTTTAACCTTTAAATGACCGTAGAGATGCTTGAGGCTGGAAAAAGCTACAGAGACCACTCACTGGTTGACAATAAGACATATTATCTGTCTTTTCAAAGCCAAACCACCTCCATGAGAGTGAGCAATTAAATCTAAAACTGAGGCTGGTGGTGTCTCTATTTTGTCTACGCAGTTTGTTCACTCATTTTTAGCTTCAGTCATGCGTTTTTAGGTAGAACCCTAGCTTGGTTTGTGCATGCACAGTGGTTTATCCTACCTGGCTACATCCTCTAGAGAATACATGAACTCTTAAGGCGTGGTTTTGACTGCTTTTGAGTGCCATACTCACTAACGTCAGTTTGTACATTATTAAAACTACAATTGAGACATTATCCTAGACGATACACATCACACCCATAGTGGAAACCTGAAGGAGAAACGCATCCATGTGCCTTGACTGAGACGAGTAAGCTTTTCTCAGCCTGCATATTCATCTTGATGTAAGAACGCTGGGACGGGTAATAGTCTGTTCAGTGTAGCTGTGAACAGCGCAAATAGATTTCTGGCAATTATTGTTGACCTGCTGGCAGAGGTTTATTACGTTGTTACCACACACCACTTGAATAGTCTCCAGCCGTGTCTGGAATTTGAAACGTGGTTCCACGGATTGAAGAAAAGAGCGTAATCATTTCACTTCGGCTGAGTTTGCGAAGTACCATCACTCATTTGTGCAAGTTCTTCAGCTCCCATCAGGCGGCCTGCATCACCTAGCCTGGGCAAAAACCTGCTTCTTACTCTGGAGCTGGAATGGAATGCTCTCTCTGGAGATCCTACATGCTCAGCCATGTGTTTCTCATTCAGTGCAGGCAATTAGGACTCTGCAGCAACCATCTGCTTCACCATTTCTAGATACAACAAAGTAAATTACCACCTTTATTGGCCTGAGCCTCAGCAAACATGCAGCACAATGAGGTAGTAAACGGCAGGATTATTTGGTTAAGCTGCTGGATGTTCGCAGGATTATGTAACAGAACTTCGGATATGTCTAATCTCCAGGGCAGGCTGCTTTATTAGATAAATAATGGCATAGAGCTGGTGAACCCTTTTGAGTGACCTGGATTGGCACATTTCTTGTAGTCAAACAAATTCTGCCTAAACTGATAACACACAAACAGAAGTGCTGTTCATTATCAATATTAAAAATACGAATGCATTTTTCATAGTACGCAGTGGAAAGCGTGTAGGAACCGTTGTATTTGTAGAACCTTCATGGGATCCAGAGACTTCTCGCATTCTTCAGATCAATACACAGCATCTCAGTCAGGTTAAGGTCTGTGCTGCAATATGAACATTCCTAAACACTTAAAAAAAAAAAAATAAACCAGTGTTTTGATCCACTGGTGTTTTGTTGCATTATATTTCTTCTGTTGAAGTTCAGCTAAGTGCCTGCTGCTCTGACCGTTTCTTAGAAAATTCCTTGGTAACTCTAGACTTCATTCTTACCAACTGATTACAATTTGCCCAGGCTCTGAGGCAACACTGAGATTTTGGATGCTTCTGAATGGCTTATGAGCCTCTCCAGCCATCTGACGAGGGTGTTGGTGCTAGGTGGGCTGGTCTGAGTATTTCAGAAACCGCTGATCTACTGGGTTTTTCATACACAGCCATCTCTAGGGTGTACAGAGAATGGTCCAAAAAAGAGAAACTATCCAGTGAGTGGCAGTTCTCTGGGTGAAAATGAAGAGTTGCCAGAGATCAGAGGGAATGGCCAGACTGGTTTGAGCTGATGGAACTCAAATGACCACAACTGATGTATGCAGAAGAGCATCTCTGAACGCACAACATATTGAACCTTGAAGCACAAGACCTGATGAAGAAAAAGGACAGCCCTGCTATGAGTTAATATAAGTTTTTTTTTTGGTATCTATACTTGATTAAAGTAGAAAAATCTGTATTTTTTTATTCACGACATACCTTGTATCAATCTAGTTTTAATTCAATGTTATCTGGTTCTGTTTCTCTTTTCTTTTTCCATTTATTTTTTCACACTTTCGAAAATGGCGGAAGAGACCCAACTTAATAAAACAATAAATATTGCACATCATGCAGTATCTGTGGAATGGTGCTCTAGGTGGCCCAGCATACCAAATTCCTCTTTAATTGGGAGATTGTGCTTACCCTCTCTCCCTGGGGAACCATTTGATTGTTTACTTCTTAACCTTTATACTCTTCGCATCTGGTTTTTCTCCTAATACATTTTATTTTTAAAGAAAAGACTATTAAAGAACAGTTTCTCATGCCCTTATATCACAGATAGCTCTTATTGCCACTCTAAAGCACTAGGTTAGACATTTCAACCAGCCTTCATCTGCAATTACAAAGCAGATGTTCACAGTGACTTAGCTGGCCCATTTATGTCCCCAGAGTGGTACTTATCTACCTAGGAATTCACATCAAGGCCTTTTAGCACCTTTTAGGCTCCCTTGTGTAAAATGTTGAATAATTGTAGATTTTTTCTTGTTGGCATTGCAGTGGCACTCAGGAAGCACTTTTTACTGTACGCCCATGTAGTTTGCTTTGTTTCCTGTTTTACTGCTACTGTATAACAGCTAAGTAATAAAAGTGTAATCTTATGCTAAAGTCAGCTGTGTAACATGACTGTATAGAAATCCCCAGTCACTCATACTGCCGCCGTGAGACGTCTGTCATTAAATGAGCTTCATGTCTAGACTCAAGATTACAGGAGGATTCGTTTTACACTCAGGCAGCCTCCCTGTCTTCTCTTGTTACAGATCTTTAGCCTGAGGTACAACACGCATACATAGGACCTGAATTATCTCACGGCACATACGACCTGCTTAAATTTGGCATGAACCGACTAGAGTTGCCTCTTGGGTGTTTCAGTGACATGATTTCACTGATGCTGTTGCATTTAACGGTAGATCTCGCAGTAGTGGGAAGGAGCGTGATAAAAGCTTGGAGTCTCAGAGGAATGATGGAGAAACAAGTAAAAGCAGGTTTATTTCATTTTGACATAACCCATAACCCAAAACCTGTCAAAACGAAACGGATGTGGTGCATCAGTACAGCAGGTAGCGTTGTTTCAGGGCAGTGGTTAAGGTGCTGGACCATTGAACCGAAGGCTGAATGTTCAAGTCCTAGCTCTGCCAAAGCTGCTACTATTGGGCACTCAGAAAAGCCTCAGTTGCTGACATGGTCTTTGTTCTCTTTGACCCGCTTGTGAGCTCGAGAGCGGTGTCAGGGAGTTTCTTCACATCACACTGCATGCTTAAGCATCGATTCTGCTGTCCTTCATGCCTATTTCAGGTTCTTAGAGAGCATGCTGCACCTTTGTGTGGATTGCTGCTCTCCTAGCTTCTCACTTGGCATTCAGAGCCACACGCTGCAGTCTTCTTTTTCCTCTCGTCCTCTCACAGGTAGGCTCTCGAGTTCGTTGTTACCTCTGTACACTCGTCGTGAGTTTTTGCATTGTTGGAGTTCTCATTTCCTTCGTTTCCTTTCCCTGTGATTATGAATTAAAACAGTGTAGAAAGCTGAAAGTAGTTCTCAGTTAGTTCGAAGTGTCTCCGCTGATGATTTTACACCAACCAAAACTTCAAGTTCTTGAAAGTGTAGCAAGAGTTTTAGGCTGAGTCAAGACTTCCCAGCAGAGGCTGCTCTGTCCTCCATGGTTGTTTGCCCATAGCATTTATTTATACGCCACCAGTCTTCCTTTCTCCTTCTGGCTTTTTTTTGTGATCCCCACGCTGCTTGTTCTAGATTTGTTTTTGTTCTGTTTCTCCCCTTTGGCTGTTGTTTTGGTGTTATTAACATTTCCACAAGGGGGCACAGTGGTGTAAGTGGTTAGCGTGATCGTCTCAGAGCTCCAGAGATCCCCACTTTAATCCCAACCTTGGGCTCCAGAGATCCTCGCTTCAATCCCAACATCAGAACGTGGAAAATGAAAAGTAAATCCCCAGCAGATAACGGAAGTGTTCGTTTCCATTTCCCTCTTTATTTCGACACTTAAAACGCATTCACATGCTGAAATCCTGAATCGCAAACGGTCACTTTGCTGTGGATTCGTCCATTTTGCATTTTCATTTAATGACAAATTTTCAATTGCTTTTTATTTTTGTCCCAAATGACTCGTGCTTATGTGGAAAATTAAACTGCAAATGTAGGTATTTTACTTTATATTTGATTTAAATTTTGTCCAGATATTTGTGCAACTACATGGAAAAAAATAGTTTGCAGTTCCATTTTAAATCTGCCTGGATTTACCCCCCATACTAGCCTGATCCTATTCTTGTGTACACGTGTGTAGTTCGTGCTTTGTTCCCCTATCACTGCCTGCACCATGTCCTGTTCTGCAAGTAAATATCACTGCTGTCACTTGTGCTTAAGAGTGCAAGCGTGACACTTTAGTAATTTTATGTGTGAATCACTAAAATGCTTAATAATAATAATTAAGAATCCATTATTCCTGAAGGTTAATGAGCTGTACTCATTACTCAGACAGTATTTTACAGTCCAGATGCAGCTCATTAGCTTTTGAGCATCCAAAAGCAACTGTTTTCCTAATGCTATAACGTATAATGCTATAACGTGACATGAATTCCATTTTAGACAGATACACCCGGAGGTAAGACCCAAAGCTTAAGACATGTATAGATAATTTATGGATCGCCATACGGATTTTGTGCCATTTTATGAGTCGTGCAAATAACAGACCAGCAGCGGTGGGAGTCAGGAGCTGAGAGGTGAACATAATTCTCGTTCTTTTAGCCCGATTTATGCTCGTTATTATATTTCATTCACAGCTGCCTGCCAGCAACAAACCAGGAACTGCATCTCTTGTTGTGTGGAAAGAATATCTGATTTATCCGTCCTGACATTTCCGTCGTGGAAATCTGCTTCTTTTCAAGGCGCGCTCAAGCACCATCTGTGTCAAATGTGATGTTTGGATAATATTCTGAATTAATTAAGGACTCTGTTGGCTTAAATTAGCAGTACGCTACACTGCAGGTCTTAGACTGGCATGCAGATAAGCAGCTCAAAGATGAACGTGGATGTCATTTCTGGGCGTCCCCAACCTTTTGGATGTTATCATTTCAATAACTAACATCACACTTGGGGCTTTAGGTATGTGGACACTTTAACATCTTGTTCATATGTCCAAAACTGGCATCAGCTTGAAGTTCCCTTTTCTGCTCTTCTGGGAGAGTTTTCATCTAGACAGCAGAACATGATTAGAGGAATTCCGTGCTCAAAGTTCTCTAGAATGTCAATGAATGCACTAAGGATTAAGGTTTCCCTTCGGTGCAGTTAAGTACTGTGCAAAAGTCTTAGGCCACCATTAGATTACTTCTACCATTGTTTTAGCAGCAATATAATGGCTATATCATAATTTCTTAGTCCCTTTATTAGAATGCAACCAGAAAATACAGGAAACTTGTATGCAGTATTAAAAAAACTGAAAACATGCAAAAAAATACTGATTGCATATTAACTAATCACCAGTTCAATTTGTAAAACTGATTTACTATTTCCATTTGGAGTGACTCAGTAATGAGGTTTTCTGCCCGTGCCTTATTTCTGATGGGCACTTTAATTAGCTTGTACCATGCAGATGTATTATCTTTATGAAATAACGAGAGCAGGAAACTCATTATCTCATCATGGTGATTATAATTGGAGGAACCGGGTTCATGGTAGTTGCATGATGATAGGCCAACCTGCGGATGAAATGTCAACAGTGTGATGTACTTCACAGGGCTGAGAGCTCATGCAGTTGCGCTCATTAGCCTTTGGAATAGAAGTCACATTTTGTAAGTTGTACTTTGTGTGTTGCTTTGGATAAGAGCCAGCCAAGTGACTAAATGTGATCGTAAATGTCACGGCTAACACATACTATATGCACATTCGTACATGCTGCAGAGATATCTTGCTGGGTATGATGGGTATAAACACACCGTGGAACGCTGGGATTTGGTAGCAGGAAACAATGGAGTTGCTCACCAGTCCTCTGCAACCTCCCTGACTTAAAAACCCTAAAACCTAGACTTGAAAGCTGTAGTACAAATACGCCCCGCCCCCACAACCTCGTCTTGCTGCCTCGTCATGAACCACTCACCCAAGCATCTCCCTCAGGAAGTTCCTGGAAGTCTAAGAAAAATTCCAGCTTTACCTCCACATATAGACAGATGGGACTGTGGTAGCCCAGCGGTTAAGATACTGGACTATGGACCAAAAGGTCCAGGGTTCAAATCCCACCTCGGCCAAGTTGCCACTGTTGGGCATTCAAGACCCTTAACCCACAATTGCTTGAATTGTACCAGAAATGGTTTCATTTATCATCGATTCCACCACTGTGGGGAGTTTATTAACAAACTGAGGCGTACTGTTCTTTTTGAAGTAACCCTTGTTTGAAATGGAAATACTTATAA
The DNA here is from genome assembly GCA_025084515.1 of Ancistrus triradiatus. Lineage (NCBI taxonomy): Eukaryota > Metazoa > Chordata > Actinopteri > Siluriformes > Loricariidae > Ancistrus > Ancistrus triradiatus. The sequence continues at coordinate 175,945 of JAJAGP010000502.1, forward strand.
GCATTCCGGGTGCATCCTGTTTGTTTCACTAAAATGTCATGCCAATGCATTATTTAAGACAAAAACGAATCCATTTTTAGCGGTGTGATGCCTGGCCGCCTCCGGGGCGCAGCATGAACGCAAACACTGACAGCGGTAGTGAGTTAAGCGCCAGAGGGGGGGTTTATTTACTTAGAGGAAGAGGGAAAGTAGAAAGGAGATAAGGAAATGTATACGGTTGTTTGACTTGCTTTTCTGTGTTGAGGTAGGCAGAAGGTGCACTTGAGGCTCCCGGAGCATTAACACCAGGCTGGAGGGCAGGTGCCCTTGGGTGAGTCTATTAAACTGAGAGCAGAAGGATGATATTTGATAGGGCTGCAATAAAGGAAAGTCCAGGGGTTCTCTCCAACTTTACAATTAGCATTCTAACCCACTTCGGGATGTTCTTTCCATTAACTGCTGGAATAGAGGGTGTAAAAGGTGGCATAGTGTCACTGCAGGTCAAGTTTGGGCCGCACAACTCATGGGTACCAAGTTCCTTTCTAAACTATGGTTATTATCTGTGTGGAGGTTCAAAAAGTGTGGTCTCTACATTACCACTGGTGTGAAGCAAGGCGATTGAGAGAGTGTGAGATGCCCCATTTTGGATTTTCACCCACGGTTGTGGTTATACAAATATATGCCTTCTCAAGTTTGTTTTCTCAAAATAGGCATAAGTAGCAGCAACACAACTTCCTACAAGACTGGCACTTCTTGATGTGCCTGAGAAACACCTAGCTATTCATGAGATCTGTCATGAATGTCAACACCGGCACGTGTTGCTGAACGTCTAGCGAGACGCGTCTGTCAAACCAAGAGAATTGGGTTGTGTTTTGAGCAATTTTGCCAAGTTAAAGATTCCATAAATGTATCCTGAGCCCTGGGGGATGAAGTGTTTTGAGGTATCTCAGTGCAGCACGGTGCATGAAATGGTTGGTTTAGGATTTGAAAAGGTTTCGTTTATGGTATATGAGGTTTTATTGCTTTTCTTTCCAACCAAATGAATTTTGTAGCCTGTTGATTGATTGAGCGCAGCACGGCACATCATGCCTGGCTTTCTGTTGGAGTTCCAGTTCATTTCAATGTTGGATGGTGCTGAGGTCAAGGACATGTGCTTCCATTTCTACATGGACCTCATTTTGCTTTGGGGGCCAACATGTGGTCGATTGTAAGCTCACAAATATCTTTTTCTGATTTGGTTTGTTTTGCATTGTATTGTTGAAAAGTTCATGGACGTCCCTGTGGAAGATGTGGTCTTGAAGGCAGCTTATGTTGCTCTAAAACCTCAATGTATTTTTCTGCTGTGTCAATGCCACTGACCCAAACCCATACCTTGAGAGCCTGGCTTTTAGAATTGTTGCCAATAATAGTCTGGATGATCCTTATTGTCTATGGTCTGGAGCACACAGTGTCCATGTCTGGAATGAAATAAAAGTTAATGTAAGACACTGCGTATTTGTTATTTGCATTTTCATACCGTCCCAACTTTTTCTGATTTGGGGTTGTAGATACTGTATTTTACTCTTTGGAGCTTCTGAGCTTTCCTCCCTCAGGACGATGTTCATTTTAAAACATATCTTATCATGCTGAGACCGACCAGTCTCTGAAGTGAATGTGAAAGAAGCTCGCATCACCTCTTCTTGTCTAACTCTCTGGCTCTGTGAGCTACTCGTGGGCTTAATAAGGTGAAAGTGGAGCTGATGACTAACGCTGTGTGTATGTGTGTGTGAGGCAACCAGTTTCTCTCTGGTGGTATTACTTTTCTACATGGTTAGCTGGGAGTTTAGGAGCCGGTTGTTTTATTATTTACATAAAATATTTGTTGTATGTCCTTATTTGTACTGTATTTATATTCGTAATCAAATATAATTCTATAAACTGGTTCACATTCGCTCGTTCCGTGATCTTCTGTGTTGTTTGTAATACTGTCTATCAATGCATTTTTGGCAAGCAAAAGTATCAGGTCCATCCTACCAACCTTCAAGTGTTACGACTTTCCCCTAGACAGGGTTGTAACAGTACTGTATTTATTTATTACTGTATTGTTTATCATTCTTGTAAATAAAAAAATTACGAAGTTTAACCATGTGTACAGTGGTGTCATCATGCCGAGAAAGCAATTCAGGAACAATTGAGAAAGTAAGTCACTGAGATCTATTCAGTCTGGAAAGGATTATAAAAGCCATTGCTAAAGCTTTGGGACTCCAGCGAACCACAGTGAGAGCCATTATCCACAAATGGAGAAGACATGGAACAGTGGTGAACCTTCCCAGGCGTGGCCGGCCGACCAAAATTACCCCAAGAGTGCCAGCGGCGACTCATCCAAGAGGTCACAAAAGACCCCACAACAACATCCAAAGAACTGCAGCGGCAATGCCTCAGTTAAGGTCAGTATTCATGCCTCCTCCACCATAAGAAAAGAGACTGGGCAAAAATGGCCTGCATGGCAGAGTTCCAAAAAAACCCCTGATGAGAGCAAAAAAAACATTAAAGCTCGTCTCAATTTTTCCAGAACACATCTTGATGATCCCCAAGACTTTTGGGAAAAAAACATTCTGTGGACTGATGAGACAAAAGTTGAACTCTTTGGAAGGTGTGTGTCCCATTACATCTGGGGTAAAAGTAACACAGCTTTTCAGAAAAAAGAACATTATTGCAGCAGTAACATATGGGGGTGGTTAGTGTGATGGTCTGGGGCTGTTTTGCTGCTTCAGGACCTGGAAGACTTGTTGTGATAAATGGAACTATGAATTCTGCTGTCTACCAAAAAATCCTGAAGGAGAATGTCCGGCCATCTGTTCGTGACCTCAAGCTGAAACCAACTTGGGTTCTGCAGCAGGACAATGATCCAAAACACACCAGCAAGTCCACCTCTGAATGGCTGAAGAAAAACAAAATGAAGACTTTAGAGTGGCCTAGTCAAAGTCCTGACCTGAATCCTATTGAGATGCTGTGGCATGACCTTAAAAAGGCCGTTCATGCTCGGAAATCCTCCAGTGTGGCTGAATTACAACAATTTTGCAAAGATGAGCGGCCAAAATTCCTCCACAACGCTGTAAAAGACTCATTGCAAGTTATCAGAGTTGTTCCTGCTAAGGGCGGCCCAACCAGTTTTAGGGGGCAATCACTTTTTCACACAGGGCCATGTAGGTTTGGATTTTTCTCCCTTAATAATAAACACCTTCATTTAAAAATTGCATTTTGTGTTTACTCGTGTTGTCTTTGACTAACCCTTACTGCAGATCCAATTTAAAGCTCATTTTCAAGCGATGATCATTCAGGGCTTAAATTGAAGTAAACACTTGGGCCAACATATTTATTCACCTCCAGGCATCTATTTTCATCATTCAGGTTCCATTTGGGAAGATTAAATACAGAAACAAATATTGAAAAAACAAAGAAACGCCTTTTATTTTTTGGGTGTATAATGTATGTGGATGCTGGTGATTGAAAATGATCCATGCTGTACATTTTATGTTTCACCAGGGACTTGTAAAGCTAAATCCAAAATTTGGAACAGATACATCGAAGTATTCAAGAGTTACACAGCTTTTTTAGTCTTGATCACCATTCCTCTCAAAATAGACCATAATCTCTAAAAATACAAATAAAAAGAAGCCTGTCATTATAAGTTTTTTATGTCTTCTGTGAAAGAACAACCAAATATTAGTCACAATTCAGTGTTATTTTGCTATTTATCTGAATAAATCACGCAGAATGCAGGCCTCTCTACTGAACCAGGCTGTACTGGCCCCTCTCGACTTTAGAGGGAACCTCGTGTTGTGTAGTTGAGAACACAGCCAGAGAACGCACATCTCCGGTTACATTGGAAATGAATGGGTGTTTATGAGACGACGTGAGCAAGCGAAAGAAGGACTTTACTGACATTTTATCAGCAGTTTGACAGTATCATGGAGTTGTTTAGACGGTAAGTGAAATTTCTATGACAAAATCAAAAGTTATTTCACATCCTAAGTATATTATAAAACACAAAATAGTTGGGGAGGTGTTGTCGTTTGTGTAAACAAACAAGCTGTATGTGATTTCTGACCAATGTCTGTATGTAGACAGTTGAAAATCGGTATGCAGGTAGTCATAATAGTATTAATTGTTTTGAGTTGGTGTTTGGAACTGTGTATTAAGAATATTTTAAGTTATTAAGAATGCAAAAAACAATAACAAAACGCCACCTAGCGCCGGCTGTCTGCAGTAAGGGGTTGGTTTGATGTTCCGAAACATTTAAGTGAGACAAACATGCAAAAAAATTTGAAATCAGGAAGGGGGCAAACACTTTTTCACACCACTGTATATCAGTTTAGGCTGGCACTTGTGTTTTCAGCCGTATCTCTGACACATTTACGGATCATTTGCACACAGTATTCTCGTGAAAATACCCTTTATATTGACTATGGTAATGTCCAGTGTCCATTTCGTCATGACCTGTTTCACAGAACGTAATGCGGTTCTTAAACGGTGCGTACCTGTACAGGGTAAGCGACTCAAAATGATCCTGCTATAGTGTAAGTGAGGTTTTCACATAGAAATCTGAACGGGCGGTGCTGACAATTTTGACCTAACCCAACCAAGAGGAGTCAACAATTGAGTGAGGATTTAATCTTAAACTAAACTCTTGGCTCATTGTTGATTTTCCTACAACTTTGCTGGCAACCTCCCTGCTATTTTTCTCATTAAGTTTCACGAAATGTCCAGCGGATCTCATGCAAAATTCATAGGAACTTTAATAAGTGCAGCAATTGTGTTGGTCTCCAGCCGTAAACCTGCCTCTTGGTCTAACCGCCGCCATTTTGTCCCATTTTACATATGTGGACGTGGCTTGCAGTCAGAGCCTGATGTGTGTCTGACGTGAGTTTATTAAATTCACCCCTGAATGATTCCTGCCGTCCCGCGGCGTCTCTAAATGACTTCCAAGACAATCACGCTCCTTCATGCTGGGTTTCTTGTCGTGAGTCCACTCTTAGGCTGCCCTGTGTAGGAATAGGGGAAATGTCAGAGCTTTCGTTACTAAACATTGGAAAACGATGGGCAACATGACCCTTAGGCATCATTAAATTCGTTTTTCCCTCTTACGTTAAAATATATCTGCAATAGCAATAAATGCAGCCTTCTCTTCTATTGAGAAGAATTGCTTCACGTTTTAAGTTTGGTCAATATTAGTTCTGTGGTGAACTGAGAAGAAACAGCTACAATAAATCCATAGAAGTGCACAGCAAATATCTTTGACCCTGTACAGGCTTTGGTGAAACAGTGTGATGGTGTTGAACGTGTCGATATGAGCTGTTAAGCCTCATTGACTGACCTGAAGTTTAATGTGCTGCTAAATAGCAAATGCATTCATCCAAAAAGCAAGGCTGGGCATGCAAGCCCTAAACCAGGGTTTCTCAGTCACTGGGCTGTGGACCGCAGATGGGCTGTGTATGTTTTATAGGCATTTATTTTGTACATTTTATCTTTTCTATTTGCGCATTTTATGTTATTTTATTTATCTCCTCTGTTCATACTGTCTTCTGTTGTTTTGTTGGTTTGTTCCATGATCTGCTACTATAACAAAACTTTCCCCAAGTGGGACTAATAAGGAATTTCTTATCATTAAGTGCTTGGCTTTAACCAACATATTCGTTTGTCAGCTCTATCTGGTGCATAACTGGCAGCACTGGATACAAGGCCGGAACCAACTCGGGACAGGGTGCACACACACCAAGTGTGTGCCAAGTAATCTAACATATCTCTCTGGGACATTTAGGGAGTTCTCCTTGCCACTGTCGCCTTAGGCTTGCTCAGTTAGTGCTGTGACCCTAGATGTTTGAAAAGCAGCCTGGGATCGGACTCAAACCCAAGGCTCTGGAGCTATGATGTGACTAAGCACTTTGTCTGCTAGAAAAACCTGGGTCATGAGTCATGAAAAAATCCATATAGCAGCACTATCACTAGTGTCCTCAGACTTTTGGTCCTCACTGTATATTACTCTTCCTAAACATGTCATTTGTTTAAGGGTGCCCCCAACCCTTTGCATAAGACTGTGAGCCATTTTCAAATAAGTAATTTATTAGACTGTACTAATTAAAAAACCTGTGTTGGCACTGGCCATTCTCCTCTGAGTCCCTCTGAGTTTCATTCTATCTGCTTAAGTGTTTTGTTAGCAGAGAGAACACTGCATGGCATCTGTGAATGTGTGTTCCTGTCTTTGTATTAGATTCATCTATGCACCATTAAAGACTGTCATCATTGCCTGTTTGCACGTGGTGTTGTATTCAAATGCACACTAAACGCAAAAGGCATTGTTAATGCCACAAAGCTAATTAAAGCGAAGAGAAATCCTGAGTGCCCTTTACTTAATGTGCTTACGAATTAGCATTTAGCAATTATTAGTACGTGTGAGAGTTAATGCAATAAAAGTAGGTGTGCATTTTGTGTAGTCCTGAATATTTTGCAGAGGTGAAACTAAAGAGAGTGGCAAAACATCATTAGGTTTTACTCACAGCACCTCCTTTAGTGATCCATCCACATGGCAGCGTTAAGGCCTTTTCAGACCGAGTCCAATTTTTAAGCAAGAAAAAAACGTAGTGGGACCCTCAGACCGAGTCCGATGCGAAGTGCACGAATCTCTTTTTTGTGATCATGAACAGATCAGGATGCACTTAGATAAATAATCAAACGGTTCCAGACAGTCCCTGTGAGCTTTATCTCCATCATTCCCCAGCCTTCAGTTTCATTCCACCAGATCTTTTCTTTAATATCCATGTTTTTAGAGGCAGCCTGTTGCTCATCCTATAAGCTCTTGATGAGCTGTTCTGCCCGGCAACCGAGCTCTGATTGGCCAGCCTGATTTTAACAATGCAAAAAATTAGAACAGGCTCCGATTAAACATTTTAGGCAGCGTCGCGCTCCGTCAGTTTCAGACTCAGTGTGAAGGACAGCTTTAATATTCAAGTGTTCTTGTTCAAAGCTTAACGTGTTTTTTTTTCGTCCGTACAGATCGGGCTTGGTGTGGAAAAGCATGGACTGACAGATAAAACACTGAAAGTGCTAGTCAGGGGCTTAACAAGGTTATTAAGAAAGAATTTGAACCGAACAGAACTGAATCCTTGTCCACAGCTCATATCGGATTCTTTGCCGGCTAGTTCTCTCAGAGCTGTGTAATTTGTAGCTCACACACATTTACATACACGTCTTATATTAGCACTCCCTTGCCTCGGCGCAGGGATGTAAACACAACATCAGCTCTAGCTCCTGGGAAATGAACTGGCCCTCTAAGACCAATTAGTCATTTAATTGCTTATCAGATTTGATGTATAACCAACGCAAATAAAGACGTGGTTTTTTGTTTCTCCCTCGATCTTTCCCCAATCTGACTAAGCACCGGACTCACCTGCCAGCATTCATCTCACGCTCCACGGCGTTATAATTATTCACACTGCGCTGTTCGAGCTCAGATTTTGCCAATGTTAGGAAAGTAGCTCTAATTATTTGACAGTCTCAGGTCTCTGTTATATTTAGGAATCAATGCAGTGATTACAGTGTAGTGTAGTGCCTCAGAGAACTATGTGTGTGTGACAGAGAGAGACAACACACACACACATACAGTAAAAGTGCTTCCCTTGCTGCCCTATAAAAAGGCTCTCAGGGGCTGCTTTTGGGTAGTGTACCTCTTGGTGAGAGATCGTTGAGTGCTAGACATGCCTCTATGATAGACGCAAAGACTTTTTGACAGCCAGCTGTTTTGACAGGAATAGTCCTGGTTCTTCCAAACTTCATCCATTTAAGAAAACCAAGACAATTAAAGTCCAGACCAAAACATAAGACCTCGTAAGTCATGTCACTCAGAGGAAGAAGTCTGGCAGTGGGTCAAAATTCCAGACTAATCAATAACCATGGCTGGAGTTATTGTTGCCGAATAACTCGTTACCACGTGGAGGGGAAATCAGTGTTTCACACGAGGGCACTTTTTAAATAAATGCATGAAATGTGGCTCATGTACTGTACTTGTCTCCACTGTATGCATTTTCAGGTTTTGGTGAAGACTGCAGGGCATTCAGTGTAAAAATATGCACAAATGCTGACAGGCATGGAGTTTAACACTGCACTGAACTCAACTGGCAGGAGTTATTGGCGTATCCACTCCCAGTTGTCATGCTACGTAGAAACTACATAGAAAGGCAAAACTGTTCATTATTTATGTGCTTCTATTAGAGCTGTTTTTTAATGGTAGAAGAAGAGGTTTAATTTTCACAGCTCAGAAGAAGTAAGTGCTAAATTATTGTCTCAAGGTCTCACTTTATGAGCTTTGCAATTGCAGCATGCACACACAGGGCAAATGAGTCGCTAAGTGCAAATAGTTCTCAAAAGAATCTGGATAAAGCCTTACATATATACTACTAGAAAGGGGGACTGTGGTAGCCTAGCGGGTAAGGTACTGGACTATGGACCACAAGGTTCAGAGTTCAAATCCCACCTGTGCCAGGCTGCCACTGTTGGGTCCTTGAGCAAGGCCCTTAGCCCACAATTGCTTGGATTGTAAGACTGTATCAATTGATGGGGGCGTCTGCTAAATGCTGTAAATGTAAATGGATGAAAGGTTAGGGAACTCCTAGGAATGATCTGGATTTCTGTCCTCGTAAGTATTGATTAAGGTGCAGGACTGCTACTCTTCAGCGACTTCTTTTGAGTGAGGCTGTCTGCGAAATACTGCAAATGTAGATGGCTTCATAATTTCCTCAAAAAATGGGTTTTGGAATACAATTATTGTTAATACATGAGACAAATTGCGTTCTCTGGCTATAGTGGGCATTGCGTTTTGCCTTTAACACGACCTTCACCGTATCACACGTTGTCAGAAAGCAGTGCCGGACTTTTCTCCATGGTTTCGGCCCCCCCATGGCTTCTCATTTCAGTGTGCAGATTAGCAGTCCTGCTTGGTTTGATCTTTGGTTGTCTTTAAACAATCCTGAACTTGTAACCTCCTTGAAAGATGAATGCTTTAGCCTCCGGCTCAATTATGCCTGTGTTTTCTGGTCCTTTTCTATCACAGTCCTTCTCTTTGTACTCTTTGTGATGCTGTTTGTCTTTCATTATGGGAAACAGACAGACAGTCGGATGGAGACAGCAAAGGGGCAATCTTAGAGCTTAAAGATCTAAGTATTTCTAAAGATAGACAATTTGTGTACGAACAACACAACACAATGGCCAGAGATAGCCTAAGAAGCTTAGGGGAATGGAGAGAAGAAGACTTGATGCACAGTGGATTCTCCCTGTGAGATATGTGATGCATCTTGTCTCCTCTGAGACTGATACTCACCATTTCAGCATGAATGGGCCTCGAGGGACTGAAATGTCCATACTGAGATATGGGATATAAAGTGTCGCGAGACTGAATCTCACAGCTGGCAAGCAGAAAATGGACTTATGAATTGACACTCACTTCTTCTGTCTTGTTTATTTGTACCTGGTCTTGATTTGATCTTTTCTCCCTCTATTTCTCTAATACAGGTCGCCATTCGTCATCTCTCTCTAGGCATCTTTTCCGTAGCACCAGGTGGAGTAATGGCAAGAGACATTAAACAATCCACCCCCTTCCTGTCCACCCCAAGCACAGTGGAGGACTAGATGATCGCTGATGTCCAAACCATTGTTTATGTCTCTATAGCATGGTATGGATGGTTGGTCTTGAGAGATTCTCTGATGAGGTAGCGCTGTCTGATTTCTGAAGCTTGTGTTATTTATGCATTGAAATGGGAGATTTATGATGTCGTGTGATTTCTTGAAACCAGGCCATGAGGCAACCCTGTCATATTGCTCCCCCCACCATGCTTCTAATAATGTGTTGGTGAATCAGTCTTTCTTGTGTGCACATTTTATGCAGAACACTTCTGTCACACGGTGTCCAGGGTCCACATACTTTAAACATGAACTGTCAAAGCCTAAAGAGTCTATTAAATATTGGCTTAACTGCAAGCATTCAATCATAGCAGCTGGGAAGTCTATAATTGCTAGATGAAGGTCAGACCACATTTCATCACTGAGTCATTATTGGCAAAATTATGATTTATTATGCAATATGAATGAATCATTCGCAGTCCAGGATGGGAAATGTATTTATACCTTTGTGCTAACAGCTTCAGGTTTTCATGGTTTTGCTGTGATGTCACTGATGCTGGTCCTGTGTCTAAACCAATGGATTGCAGACCAAATATGGGTGAAGTTTTGAATGGAGGAAACCAGGGCTGCTGCTAGATCCTTGTTTGTTTCTTGTTCTCGTTAGCCTTGAATTAATTTTATTTATATTAGGATCAGACTCTTTTTAATGTTGGGTTTCAGTACATTAGTATGGTGTATCTCAGTTTGTACTTTTATTTCATTCGGTGCTTGTTTGCAGGACAATTCCATAATCCCACTATTCCTCATATTAATTTCTCTTGTACTACATGGCCCAACCTGGTGGTTATTATCCCTGATTTTTGTCCCTCCTGGACCTAGTGAGCTTACATCTTGTAGGGACAAAACAGAAGAAATGCTATATTTATGGTGTTTATATTCTAACAGCAAACTCTTCATGCCTACTGTGAAGCATGGTGGAGGGAGCTGATTCAGGGCCTGGTATTCAACCGTAAGGTGAGTATGAGGTTTAAAAATGGTATTCATTTTTCCCAAGGAGAATGTCAGGACAGTCATAACTCACCTAATGCTTAATGAGAACCAGAGAACCAGAGATATAAAGAAGGCTATAAAGAAGATGTTTTGGAATCCTCAAGTCCTGAGACCCATCACATCAGATCTCATATCCTAAAAATCCCCCTGAAGGTTTCTTGTGTGACGTCCTTAATGCTTGACATTTTCTTATGACCCATGTCTGATCCCTTGTCATTTTCTTCTTAACCAAGCTAAAAGTGCATCATTGGTAATGATCACTGTCATACATGACCTTTATTATGATTTCTGGGACCACTGGAGCTAATTCGTTCCCATGCACCAACAGTGTGCACTGCAGTCCTATAAAGCCTGACTGCTCTGTGTATCTGGGAGCACATGTGAAAGCCCAGCTGGGAAAATCATAGACTCGGTGGCTGATTGTTGGGTTGATGAAGATCATTTGGACGTTTGGCTCAGCTGTAGGAAATCTAATTAAATTACCTTTAAAATCTGTTTGCACACTGTAGTGTGTGAAATGGAGGAGATGGAGTCGTCCAGTTCCTCTGGTTTGCAGTCTGCTTGCTGGAATTGCTTTGATTGTGTGAAATCTTTTCTGTATGCTTCACACTGCTGTGTGTAACCACGTTAAGTTATTGGGATATTACCCCTGCCAGGCCTGTTACAGCTCTTAGTGATGCAAGAGAACCTTCAAGAGAGGCACTACTGAAGGAAACACACCGAGTGGCCAATTACAAACCAGGTTTAGTATAGGTTTAACATCTGCATTATGTTCTGTGGAACAGGACGCTGTCCGAAATGGATGCTGACCAGACCGGAATGATGTAGTCTTTGTAGGCAATGCAAATATAAAGATATGGCTGAAAACTCCATTGGGGCAGGCCAGGAGCTGATTTTGTTGATAAATGGCTCTATATGGGTCACTTCTGGCTTTGTACTGTAAATGCCTGCATACTGAGTTTGCAGATAATTATGGGGTAATTAACAAATTACACTCTGCATGACCAAAAACACACAGCTATTCCTACCAGGAATGAAGTAGTCCTGCATAACCTATCTTTATTCTACAGGAATCGTGCCAGGCACTGATATAGGACATGGACAGTGGTGGCTGCTATTGTTGGGCCCTTGAGCAAAACCCTTAACCTTTAGCGTCAGTGCAAGCTGCCCTGGATAAAGCTGTCTGCTAAATGCTGTAACTGGATATAAGGATGTGGAAGAGCTAAGCTGCTAAGCTTCTTACTTTCAGATGATGTAATTAGAGTGGGAAAAGAGTGCCGAGTCGTAGTATCTTTATTTCTTTGGTGTAATTAATAGGTATTGCCTCCCAAAACCCCTGTAAATGTGTGTGTTTATTCTTTGAATGCATCAATGAAGAGGATTTCAGAATTTCTCATATTTATTTCTACATTCAGCCAAGTGCATTAGCATACCAGTTCCTTCAGACTGCAGGCTACGATAAGGCAAAACTGATGCCTGAGGGCCTGAGGGATCCAGAGATGAGCATGAACTCTGGTGATCCCGCTGCTGTACACATACACAGAATACAGAATATGTTTTTTTAGGTTGTGTAAATATGAACTGTTAAGTGTTGCTTTGTAGCTGAACAGAAGAGTCTGAGGATATGGAGTGATATTTTATATTTGAAAAGAGAAAAAGCACAGTTTGAATTCCTTGCTTGAGAGGAAAAACAAACAGATTCCTCTCTGTGTGCATAAATGCAGAGTAAAGAATAGATCTCAGAGAGAAGAAAGCAGGGTGATGTTATCGCTCATAAAACAAGCAAACAAGGAAACTTGGGTTTGCAAAGGGCTGTTGTGACAAGCAGCAATTTGGCGGTCAGGTTGATGATTGATGCAATTTGACAGTAGTGTTTATGGAGGAAGAGGAAGGACACTAGAGAGAGAATCCCTGTACAGTAAGACGTACCAAAGATGCTCAAGTTTCTGGACTTACTAACGTATGTCTGCTATTCAAAATGTTTTTGAAAGAACGACCCAAACTTTTGAGTTAAAAGAAAATGACACAAAATGACAAAATCTCCTTAATAACTCTTGTTATCCCTAAAAAATGGGATAACCAGTTTCTCAGGTTTTTCTCCCGAAGAGAAAGAGCAATGTCAGATTTTAGTAGAGATTTTAATACAGGGTCGGGCATTTTATTTAACATCACTTCAGCGACAGTGGTAATTGTGACAGGAGCAAGGTGTTCATGATTCTGGTCAAACCCACCCACACTGGGGAAAATTAGAGCAATCAGCTCTAAAACACCCAGAGAAAACCTGTGTGGACACGGGGAGGCCATGCAAAGTCCACACAGACGACCACCAGGTCTCTCCGGTGCTGTACAGAGACCACCCTAACCACTTGATTCCACCCAGATCATGATATTGGAACACCAACCCGATTCTCATATTTTCTGAAAAAACTTTGCGTCCCTATCATTCTGAACCCTGTTAAACTTACGAAACTCTGGTCTCTTTCTTGCCTTAGTGCAGAGTCTGCAACCAATCCATTTCTCTGTGCAAACCCTTCCTGTGAACCTCACTGTTCAAACACTATTTGTCTGGAATGCAGAGCTGTAAAAGGGGTGCATATAGGATATTTTGTTACTTCAATCCATCAGGGAGTGGAGGCTCTACAAAGCATTGGGGGAGATAACGGGTTTGAAAACAGAATGGAGTTTGCACTGAGAAGGGAAGTGGACCAAAGGACCAGAGGAGGCAGATTGAGAGAACTTCAGTCCATGTGTCAGGAGAGCTGTCTCTGTCCAACGTATTGCGCCACCATTGCTCCCAGCTGTCTGCCCAAAATGCCCGTTATTAGCCGAGGGCTAGGCAGCCAGAGTAGCGTTGGCAAAGCAGCATGGGCATACAGTCAAATGCTGGCTGTAGGAGCAGAAGAAAGCTGCCTCTGGGCAATTTAGGCATAGTGTTTGTGAGACTCTGTATCTCTTTGGACGACTTCAGGCCAGGGTGTGGCAAGTACAACAACTTATTTATTTATTTATTTATTATTATTGTTATTATTTGGCACCACCCCCCTCCCACATGGCCAGTTACTCCGTGTTATGACAGAATGAAGCTAATGAATGATGTGAAGAAGGAAAGACATTGGCATATGAAAAAGTACACCTACAGTCTTATGCAAAAGTTCGGCACCTCTGGTCAGCTTTGAATGCATCATTACTCTTTATTTGCTGAATTCACCACAGACTGTAAGAACAACACCCAGAGAGGCTTGGAAGGTCACCGAATTGATTAAACTCTGGAATTGTCTACACCCGACTTGGATTAAGGTCTAATAATTTGGAGTTACCCTAGTGGATCTTCTGTAAAGGTGCCCAATATAGCAAACGCATTTTTCCTCCAATATATCTAACATGAGTAATGGTTCATGTGAGTTTGTTCCCTGCGGCCGCAAAGAAATAACAAAACATAATTTGACCAGGATAATTGACTCCGTTGTCGCTTTCACTTACCCTTGCTCTTAGTAGCTGTGCTAATATATAAGAAATAATAACTACGTTTGTGACATGGAAGTCTTGGTTGTGAGTATTGGAAGAGAGACATGCAGACACTATTGCTGGGCCTGTCATAAGAAATCTCTCATTCCACTTATCACATTTCTGTCAAGAAACTCACTTCAGTCACACAGTTCCATAATCTGGCACTCATCTCTTGTTTCTGCTGCAGAACCGAGGAGTTGTTAATATGCGGCATAGCATATGCTCAGGCTCGATAAGGTGATATAACCGAATTATTGGATGAGCTAATTGCTCGCTGAACAAAAGACATCCACAAATTTGGATTCTGGTAGCTTTCATGCTTGTCTGGATAGTTCTTGTTCCATAACTGGGAACTCAAAATAAAACAATGGCATATGTTTTCCTTATAGCCAATAGTCCGAGCTGATTTACAGACTGAGACAAATGGTCTTAATACTAATTATTCATCCAAATAATACTTAACAATTAATATCATGACTCAATACAGCTGATAGAGTTTGGTGCACTTCATTATCTCCTAATGAAGTATTCCTCCATATGATATACATTGTAGGCCAAAAGTCTGAGACCATTAAGAATTTCTTGTATTGTGCCTTATTCACGAATTTAATACAAACATTCTTTATTGTAAATAATATAACCCGCACTTTGACCGAGACGGTGAAACTTAAATATTTTTATACATTTCAGAATGTATTGGTGTTTAATATGATCCACGTTTTGCCCAGCTTAATTTCACAACATTCCAAAGAGAATCCTTGACTTTCGTTGTCTTCAAGTGCCCCCATACATTTTAAATGGAGAAAAGGTCAGATGGCTCTGGAGGAAAGTCCATGACTGTCAGCATTTGTTCATGATTTATGGTCTTCAAGTAGTTTTTCCAGGAGAGCAGCAGTAGAATTACAAACCACTAACAGGTCAAAATCACTGAGCTCACATGTTTCTGACGGGTGATGTGAACATTAATTGAAGCTGCTGGCCCATTTCTGCATGATTGGATGATTGTATTCCTAATAAAGCGCTTGGTGATTGTGTGTTGCAGTGACGCTCAACTTTATATTCTGGACGCCAGTATGCCGAAATATTTTCAAAAACTGGTCAGCACTAGGCCTAAGCTACCTAAAGATGGCTTCTGGTTCCGATGCCCTGGTCCGTAAGATGAGAGCTCGATTTGGAACTTCAAAAGGTGACACTTACTTATCACCAAAAGACAGATGCTCATCTTCATAATCTTTTTCTGAACAAACACTGACATGAAAATAACACCACTCCAATCACGGCTTCTTGTTCTTTAGAGTTTATCTACTCTCTGGCCTGGCTGTTAAGGTTTCCGAGTACCCCTCTATCCCCTCTTGACTTCTTTCTAAAGTCGTCCTTCAAACAAGTCAATGGAATTCAGCTGAAAGATGAAGAGGTCCTCGCACCATGTCTTCGCTGTGATACTCATCAGGGATCAATAGCCATTTTCAGATCTTTTTGGTCTGGTGCCTTCAAGGATAGCGTTTTATCTGTTGCGAGATACGGACTGGCTGAGAAAAACAAAGAGCGAGAGGGAGGAGGTTTGATCCTCAAGGGAAGTCAGGTGTTAATACCAGATTAAGCCACTCCACCTCATTATGGAGAAGATGTCTACTCAACCTTGCTGCTCTGAAGGCTTCAAAGGTCAGAACAGTGCATTTAGCGCATCTGTTTGTTTTGAGGCTTATGCATGAGAAGCATGCGTGGCTTTAGTCCAATCTAATTAACCTCCATCCTGATCATGAGCCGAACGATGCTGCTTTTGAGCTTGCTGTGTTTGAACTGTCGAAGCACCTCTCACTTTGCATGGCATTTGATTATGCAATAATATTAAACAGCAGCTCCTGTGGCTCAGAGGTAAGAGCCGACTGCCGGAAACAGCAGATCCTGAGGACACGGGATATAACCCTGGGCTAGGCTTGTGATATAAAGCATGGGTGTTGCAGCTATTCAGTCCTGGCATCCCATCGAGGAAGCACTTAAATTCCAGGATGGGTTCTGAACCAGCCACAACTACAATCATGCTGAAACGGTGATCTCTACTCAACCCAGTCCAACCACGAAAACCCCAAAAACGCAGTGTTTCTTACACTTACTGTGATATTTATTTCATTGCCAGACAGTATGAACCCAAGATATTTCATGTTTTTTGTGGTCAACTTCATTTCGTTTTTGTTTTGGTGGTTCTGCACAGATCAGACCCTTGTTCAAGCGACTTTATATTCATATTGAATTAACAACATTTTGCAGACATCCAGAAAGACTTGAGCTGAGCAGGTAAACCTTCCAACTAGCAGTTCAAAACTTAAACTGCACTTACGCTTTATAAACAAGCAAAACTAAGTTGCATATACAGCAAGCGTCTTTATTATCTTTCGGCTTCCTTCTAGGTCCCGTAAGGGAAAGGCCTCATCAAAGATGACTACTTCCATAAAGTTTAATGCACTGAGTACCAAGTAAACGTTAACGTGCGGGAAAATTCTGCATGCTGAAATGTCTGGGCTGGGATTAAATCGTGAAATTTTATAATAGTCATCCGTGGACGCCGTGAAGCCACTGAAGGTCCTAAAACAGCGTTAGGAGTTTCTGTTTCCTTCTTAGTCTGATAGTCGGTGTAAGATAACCACGTTGCAAGGTTGCAGCATTTTTTTGACCCCACTTAGATATGGAGGTTGATCTAAGGGAGAATCAGCTGATGGACGAACCTAAACCTTATCTTCCTTTAAGCTGGGAACCAGAACGCTGCTTTCTGTCCATTGTGGCAACCCACTGCCAAGCTAACACTGGTTCTGCTGTGTTCTTCATGCAGAGCATCATTTGAACTTGCTACAAAGGGGATTTGCTCTGTCATCCTTTTATCAGCATGGCAGCCATCTCTATAAATGATGTATGTTGTCATGTCAGAGGAAATATGAGGTCATAAAATTCTCACTGGACTTAACCCTGCTTCTTTGTTCATTTCTTTCTGGTTCTTATTCTTTCCCAAAATGCCGCACCAAGGGTGATGAGCTGTCTTTCTGTGTCTCGTGCTGTCTGGATAATGTGAGATGGACAGTAGATGTATGAGGCAGCTTTTCTCACTGGATAAAAACAAAAATAAGTAGAACTGCCACGCTGCAAATTGCAGTTCATCTACTCCCATGACCAAACCCTGCACTCTGCACTCTAAATAGAGAGGAACTGTTGTATGTCCTCTGAGGTATCAGGTTAGGCTGAGCAACGCATCACAGTAATCACAGTACATCATGGTAGATGTGTCATGCGTCCGCAGAATCATTGTCATTGTCATTACAGAAGAATAATTTGTCATCATAATGCACATGGCTGCAGTATGTTTGCAATTAGTGATGGTAATAGCTTTGTTAATGATGCTAATATTGAGCAGATCACAAAGTTGTGTACAGAGATCCAGCAAACTGCACACAGAGTCTCATTACAGCGACATGATACAATTAATTAGCCTTTATGTCTAGAGGCCTTTAAATGCCATTTCCACCTGTGTTAAATGTCACTCAGTTCAGTATGGAGGATCTTCATCACACTGCTGGCTCTTGGCGCATGTAAAAGTAGACCCTTGGAGATTTAAAATGAGATGTTTAACTAAAAAAGTTTTATTTAAATAACCAACTATGGGCTGTATTTTTAGAGAAATATAGAAAAAGAAAGAATAGCTTCTTTTTTTAAAACATTTCCTAGATGGGCAGACAATCTCCAGTCTTCAACAACTGTGTACTTATACTTAAGTAATATAAATATTTAAAACAATGTTCCACAAAGACGGACTGGAAGGGATTTGTATATTTCTCCCTCTACAGTGCAATTCAATGAACCTGGAGGAATTTCAGTCTGTAATGGGCAATGGCACAAGCCTAAACTGAAGAAGTGATTATTTTGGCAAACCTTCATCAAGCATTACAATAGTGTTACATTCACAAATGCCACTTAAAACGTTACTGTAGAAAAAAGAAGCCTTACTAACCATGTCCAGAAGTGCCGTCAACTTCTCAAAAAGCATCTGGGATGGACCATGACACATTTCTTTATGTTCTTTATGTGGCTGTCTGATAAATCTGCAGTTCATTATTGATGTGTTAGCCACAAACCATTCCTTAGCACTCATCTTCACCCTTGTGGAGATTTCCCCAGATGCAAAGTTTGATCTTCTGTGGACGTTTGGCTTGTCCTTGTACAGTATAACATAATGTAACCATACTAATACAAGTTTTTTCCACTTTATATACATAGTGAATTTAATGAGAATGCAGCGTGTAAATTTCCTTCTCATCAGCTCTCTGATCTTCGAGAAGTGAAACATATTCATGGTCAGATAAAGATCAAACACTGGACTGGGTTCTGTATTGATACATCTTTTTCAAAAGCCCCCTGCGGCTTCAAAGAATCACCATGCGATGAAGATATGTATTCAGTTTTGAAAGCCATTGATCGGTACTCTTTTTAAGGAAATATGGATTTGTGCTCGCTGGGTTTTAAGCTGCGCTGTTGAGGATGAAGGACAGTCTGGTTAAATGGCCTATTTTGGACATATTTCATCTTTGGTGGGTCTTTGAAGATGGGGGGACGGAAATATTCAGCACAGAGTAATACCTTTCGCAAAAGGGCTTAACTGGCTCAGAGCTCAGAGGATGACATTATTAAGCTTACTTACTCATAATAATAATAATAATAATAATAATAATAGTAATAATAATATGAACCATTTATATAGTGCCTATCATATACCCCAGGATGCTTTGCAATATGAGAAAGGGGAAAAACAGCTCTTGGTGAAAGACGGTTTTAAGATGTGCTTTAAAGGAAGAGAGGGTAGAGCCAAAACAAAGAGACTTTGGAAGAGAGTTCCAAAGTTTGGGAGCAGTAGACCTGAAAGACGCGAGTCTTCTTCGTGGAACTTCAAGAACTCCAGTGCCAGAAGTTCTGAGGGACAGCAGGAATGAAGGAGATTGCTAAGGTATGAAGGGACAAGAACATGAAGGGCTTTGAAAGTTAGCAAGAGTCATTTATGCCTAATATGAAAGAATAATGTGTGTTTAGTTTAAATTAGGGGTGGGAATCGATAGGCACGTCACGATTTGATTATGATTCCAATTAATTACGTTTATGATTATGATTAATCTATTATCAGTGCATCTTGATGCATCTTTATCTACACAGGATTTCAGGATTCTAGTATTAAACAACAATGGGGACGGGTAAAGAGGTAACAGTGACACTTTCTCATATGAGGGATGGTGAGAAAGGTCGGTGGGACGGTGAGGGATGGTGGCTTGGCACTTTAACCATGGAAAAGCCAAACCATGATGCTACAGTACACAATACCCTTCGTGTGAATTGTGCACTTTAGACTTTGCAGCCCCATTGGGGAAGGTCCTTCATAGGCATGAGAATGCTGATGGACCAGTGAATAGGGCAGTACCAAACTGGGCCAAAAGCAAGGAAAAAAACAGGTTTCTGCTTTGCTGAATTTGGTGTGGAAGACCTGACCTGGACCTCATTTAAATGAAGTGCACCATGTGTGAGCCAGAACTCCTCCAAACCTCGCCCAATTCAAATCAGTGCAAACAGGTGTTTATGAAATTGCACTCGATTAGCTTGCTGCCCTCCCAGATGCCACCGTAGTGCAACCCTGCTCATGAAACCAGCCCAGATCTAGATGTGGGTTAATTGCACTTGTACCGATGTGTCAGGCTGGCACTGATTTACACAAAGACATCTGAGCACACGGAAGTCCTGACTGATGGATCGCGTAACGATCACAGACGTCTGCATCGCTCTAAGTGAGGCTACTTCTCGTAGCTTTTATGGCGCCTAAGTGACAGGTGGTGATGGATGGGTTTAATGACGGGCGAATTCGCTCTGAAGACTCTTGATTTTGAATCTTTTCAATGGTTGGTTCTGCAAATTACACATCTTAATGCAGCCACCGTGACCTCTGACACCCGGTCTTATGTATATCCTTTGATCCCTCTAATTTGTTACTCGGTTACTAAGCCAGTTCGAAGCGAGGACTGGATTTTGTTCAGGTTTTTGAGGAGATTTGGTGCAGTTCTTGGTATACACTTCATAATTAGGGTGTTGCACCTGCCCATGCTGGAGCGAGGGAGGTGGAACCCGGCTAAGCTGGGGGACCACCACTGGACTACCCTCCATGGATATCCTCGTGCAAAACCCATGTTTAATGCATGAATGAACTTAACCAGAGTAGAATGATTTAGATCACCAGTGTAAAGGAATTTGAAATGGAAAGGACAGAAAAGTCCCTCTAAAGCTGCACTCTCACCTTGACTCTGTTTACCGCACTTCCCAGCGTGTACAGAGAGAGAGAGAGAGAGAGAGAGAGAGAGAGAGAGAGATGGCTCAAAACATTTATTTATTTATTTCTGTGCAAAAAAAAGCCTAAGCACTTAGCACCTCCATCTGTTCCCATGCCAACCCTCCATGGCAGCCCAGCAACACGCACATCCTTTGATGTCTTCAGTCCAGATCTCGTAGGTCTACACTCAGAGAATTACGCATTCGCAGTGGCTGTAATTAGCTTTTTCCCATTTAAGCAAATTAGCCTCATTTACAGCAACGCAGATTGCCTTCTATTCTTGACATAATGTCCATAATTGTTTGTTTCTGACTCCTAGCTGCTCTTTTGGTGACAAAATGCTTGTACTAAAAAAAGAAGTCATTAACCTGACTTGTTAGCAAGATTGTGTGTAAAAAGTGGCTTGAATTATTTAATCAACACAGAAGTCCGTGTTATAGAATCTGGACATATATATTCCATCTGGTAACTGCAGTGTACTTTAGTAGCAGAGGAAGAGAAATTCAAAATTTCCAGAGGAACGGATTGCTTTGTACAGAGATTTCTTCAACTTTTTTACGCACTCTCCGAAACATCCTGTTCCTCTTGAAATTCTGTGTACTTCTTTAGAATTTAATCTTTCTCTCTCTTCTCTGTACAATGCATTCAGAAAATCAGGGTTTTACCCATCGTTCTGCACTTAATACCCCACAATTATAATATTAGATATATAATGGGTGTAGTATGAGTGGGCTACATACAAAATTAGGCTTTCTCCAGTGCATCACACCATCTGAGGTTTCCAAGTCTTTCTCTTGCATACACACAACAGTTGTTTTCAGGCTGGATGCAGAAAGTCTGAAGACAGCAGATGAGCCTTATGACGAGGAAAATCTTGCAAAGAAAGTTATGAGAGAGTTCATTCTTGACAGCGTGAGCAGACAAATCTGTCACAGGCTTGAGTTGTGAATGCATTGCAGCACTAAAAGTAGACCAAATGTTGCATATATTACTGCTCAGAAGCCCAGCTGTTGTCCCAGAAATAATCCAAACTGTTCATTGTTCCATGTATTTTTCATTTGTCATTTTTAAGTAAAACTAGCGCAGTGGAGGACTGTAGGG
This sequence comes from Ancistrus triradiatus, assembly GCA_025084515.1. Taxonomy (NCBI): domain Eukaryota; kingdom Metazoa; phylum Chordata; class Actinopteri; order Siluriformes; family Loricariidae; genus Ancistrus; species Ancistrus triradiatus. The sequence continues at coordinate 197,582 of JAJAGP010000502.1, forward strand.
AACCTTTTTGGGAGACCATCATCAAACTAGACCTGGCCAGACACCTGGTTCCTCCTGCTCTCAATAGGGTGATGCTATGAGTATTGGGGAAGAATAAATTAAGCAATGTTAGCTTTACATGATTTTACATTTTGGCTGAATCCACAGGAGACCAAACAAGCTTCTGGAGATCCACCATTGGTGCAAGACTTATATGGTTCTTACTAAAAAATGACTTTATTCATGTTTCTAAAAGGACTACGTCTTAGAAATGGAAGAACGAAAGTACATCATGAATAAGAAGTCTAGGAAGTGAACAGGCATCAGTCTGCCTACTGAAGCATAACTTCTAATCAACTGTGAATCCCCTTAAGCATTAAATTGCGAGACAGAATCTCATATTCAGCCACAAATTCCATTTTTGAACCATGGCTTGGAGAGAAAAGAAAAAAAAGCAGGTAGCATTTATATTTCATACCTTGTAGAAGATGTTTTTCCCTAGGTGGTTTAAAAATATAAAGTAATATGTAATGTGGGTGTCTTGCCTGTAGCGCTGGCGCTTTAATCAGAGCCTTTGCATAAAGGAATTACAGGGTCGGGATTGAAATTCTGTGTTTTTGCCTGTAACATGGTATATGTGTTAACTGACATTAAATGAGTTTAATAAAGTTTTGGCGCCGCTAAGAACCTGCAAGACTCAGGGGTAAAACAGGAACTTGTGTAAACGACTTGCTTTCTTTACTTGGCTCAGTAGTTAAGGCTCTGGAATGCTGATTTCAAATCCTGGTTACGCCAAGCTGAAACAGATCCCTGCCAAAACTAAAACGGTGTGGGATCAGAATCTGGCACCAAGATCCCTGCCCAAACCAAGGAAGATCAGCAACAACGGTGCATGCATTTTCTCGCTTGGAAGCAAAACTCAGCATGTTAAAGGTGTACCTGCTACCCAAATGTCCTTCCCACCAGGTTTTGGCTTTTTTTCTGCATCCAAAGTGACCCAGAAATGACAAACTGCATGGCAGTACTAATGGTTCTCAGGGGAGGAAGGCTTGTGGTCCTCTCGCCATGTCTCTAACCCCTCACGTTTTAGCCTTCTGCACAGCCATTTAGAGAAGCCAGGCTGTTAAAGGACATCCACACACTCACAGGTACACAGCTTAACAAATGTCCTAAATATGTTTCTAACATGTATAGATGTCTAACTGGACAGTGGGAAGTCCATAATCCAAATCGTTCTGTTGGGTGGATTGCTATTGACATTAAATCTAAGCTGCCCATGATTGTGTGTTTACTATGAGATTTGCTTTATAGTGCGATGCATGATCTTGGGATGCCCAGCAATGGATTGGCATCATGTCGTGGGTATTTTCCTGCCTTGTGCCTAGTGTTTCCCAATACTAACGGATTGATCAGAATAAAGCGGTTACTAAAGATGAAGAAATTCGTAACTGACAAGCAAGATGTGTAGCCTCCCTAAGCCCCTTGAAGGTCTGGCTGGACTTGCATAGTGAAGCAGAGGCATAGTCGAGAGTAGATGTACGTGGCAGGACTGCAGCTGCCTGATAACCTGAACAGGAATCACTCACTGGTTAGAGAAGAAAAGGCAGCTGGCTTTGCAAATTCTGGACAGCCCAGAAGCAATTCCACACTTGCCTACACCTTAATGGGAGAGTATATAGAACATATAAATACAGCCCTCTGCTCGACCTGGTAGTGGCAGACGTGAGGTTGGATTTTATCATGACAGCTTTTTGTTTTGACAGGTGAACTTGAACTTTGGTCAAGTTTTATACCCAAATTTGACACACGCTAGCCTAAGTATTCTTGTGCATAATTATATTCATATAGTAACTCAAGACACATTTAATGAACCATATAAATGAAGTGCTCATAAGTCAGTTCTTACAATAACACGGATGGAAGACTGGGTTAGGTTTGGGGTGACATGTAACATGAACTGGGGAGTTTAATGAGTGGTTGATGTAGCAGAGACGAGGCTTCTTATTCCCGTCCACCTTAAATGACTGCAGTTACATTATGGCGCCTGTAGATGAAGATTCCGCCCCATGATCAGTAAGTTGGATAATGTTTAAAGCACTTACATTAACCTATAGTTGGCCAAAATCATTATCACAAAGCTTATTTCATAATAAAGTGTTGAAACATCTCGTAATTTAGTGAGTAATGGATTGAAAGTGAAAAACACTTAGTCTGTGTTCTGGAGCATTCAGTTCCTGTTTTGCTTTTGGTTGGCTCTTATGAACTAACCTTGTTAGGACCCATGGAGACTTATTTACACTAAGAATAGAGTACTGTAGATGCAAAAATAAAGAAACACAGAGGAGATCATCTCTGAGCTGTTGTGAATCTGAATCACTGTGTACCGAATCGTGAATCATGAATTCAGTTTTGGCAGAAACGAGTCCGGCAGCTCGAGCCATACAAGTTAAAGCAAGTGCACCAAGTACCGAGCAAACAAAGAAAACCGAGACAATTTTTTTTGTCTGCACATACCTGAGCAGTTAAGGGTTAATTATTTGAAGTCGTTAGAAAACTGACTGTGGTTTTTCAATGAGAGGTTTTTAGAAGCTCAGGTGTCCCCTTTTGGTCATGTGCTATACATCCAGGAACATACTGAGACTGAATTAAACTGTAATCCACACACAGCACACAGTCTTTTTAATTTGATTTTGCAGCTCCTATATTGGTTGCCACAATATTGTCCCTCGCTTTAGTCAGAGCTTTATATAGTAGAAGTCAAATTAAACAATTAACCTTTGGAACGTAATTACTTCATTTTATCAGTGCGACTCCACGCGTTGCTCTCGGTATGAGGCTTGCACACAGTCCTGTCTTCTACCTAATTGTGTAGGAAAATGAAAATGCATTAGTCAGTAAACTAATCTAATAAGTTGTTTAAAGGCTGTGTACTTCTAATCGCCTGCAAAAAGCATTTCAATAAAAGCCTACCCAAAAGGAAAGCAGTAAATATTATCCTGCCTGCTTCCAATCAGTCTAACCCCTCTCCCCAACCTACATACTCCATTAGTTCGGAGATAATCTAGAGAGCAGAATGTTCCGAGCCAAAATTAGCCAGCTTTTCGGTTTGGTGAACACGGCAATGGCTTGTTCGATGAATAGAAGTGCCTTGCTGAAGTTTCAGCTTATTTGATATCACCATTTGATCCTTCATATACTCTCTGCACCTTTCTTCTTCCCTGCTTCTGGCAATAAATACCAGAGCCATTAAAATTGGGATTTCATAAAAATGAAAGTGGTAACACAATAACCCCCTGCTGGTTTTCATTAAGCGCCCAGTCTTTCATACATATGTACACAAATCCTCGTAGAACAGAACACAGAGTGTGAGCTGTCTTTGGGCATGACTATTGTTAGTACACAATCATGCTTTGGGTTGCATCTCATCAGGAGGCTAAGCACCCAGATAAGCTCCAGCTATAATTGAGCAGAAATCTAAACCACAGGCAAATGTGTTGTTGCAGACGTAATCAGACTGTAGGCTTTTTTTTTCTGAGTAAAACCATGTGTAACATGCAGTATTAGGTAAGCTAGGTGCCTATATAAAGCTTTCTTGTTGCCAACAAGCAGTGAAGACATGACCAGCTATGCTTTATGGTCTAGTTACAGACTGAGATTGACTAAACTGGGTTAAATATAACTTCAAATCAGAAAACGTTGGGGCGATGTGGAAAAAAATGCAGAGTTCCTTAGATTTACTTTGACTTTTACTTTGACATTTATTTCATTGCAAACAGTATGGATGTTTTTTTCTGGTTAACTTAATTTTATTTGTTAATATATATATCATGAACACACGTTAAAAGGTAATGGGTCTAGGCATTCGCATGAGACAAAGTACTTTTTAATGGATGAAGTTCAGGTATATTAAGAAATTAGCTTTTTAAACATAGACACATAATTATACCAACTAATTATACCAAGTAATTATACCAACAGTCTCCAAGGATATGCTCACAATTGCACAATTAAATTGTTACTGCTTTGCACCAGTGGTTCTTTCTAATAACTGGTAAACTTATATTCTCATTACGTTCTACTTTACATGCTTGAGAGGAGAAGGGTGTAAATGGGGGATGATTTGAAGAAACACCTCGAATTGACTGAACAGCTACTCTTCTGATGGCGATGGCAAATTCTACAGATTAAATATCAAGTGTAAACTAAAAGTGAAGATGTTTTAGTACAATAACAAATTTGAGAACACCTTCCAATCGGTTGATATGGAAGAAGGCTGGTGCACGATGTTCACAAACCGAGATGATTTTTATGCTGGGATAAGGAGGAGGATCATGCTTTTAATTCTTAATTAATACATAAACTCAATCAACCTAACGATTGCTTAGGTTGTGAACATCACATCTAAAGATAAATCTGGATGACTGGCATCACAAGACCGACATTGGATGCATTCATCGTGTAAACCGGTACCATAAATATTACAACGGAAATAGATCAGGTTAAAGTTCTGAGGTCAGCACTCCTGACTCTTCCCCTCATGTACCACTGCTTATAATATATGACCCCCTTCAACAACAGCTCTGTCCCAGGATATAGCCAAATGAAGGGGAAAGATAAAAAGAGTAGAAAATCCATATTTCAGAGCCTTGTCGCAGACCTTGATTCATTTCCCATTCAGGCTGAGATCTGTAATGGAGCAGGCTGTGTGCTATAGAGCAGCTCAATCCCCGAAATCACGGATAAGTGCTGACGACTGGGCTCTGTCACTCGCTCACTCTGGAGATGTATTAAACCTGAGCTCCTCTCACTAACCGACGCTTTTCTGATGGGATAACTTTCTAACAGCAGTGCTGTTTCAAACTGGCTGAATGTCCTGAATGTCACATATAACTTACTCGCTCGTTCCCATGGTGTCATGGTGGTGCCACGTCTAGTGTTGGTGCCACACAGCTGCCGGAATCTCCGTTCAAACCACTAATTCTCCTGCTGTCAGTAGGAGGTTTGGGTTTCCTCCCATCTCTAACATCTCCCCAAAAAGAGTGTGATCTGTGGGTAATGATTTGGATAATAGCATGCTATTCAATTGTAAAAAAAAATGACCCTCGCTGTCTTTATGAGTCTGAAATGACTCACAGAAAGAGAAGCCCGGGCGATGGCGAAGATGAACCCTTTATCTGACTTGTATATCTCTTTATATCTTTGTGTCTGTGATAGTCTCACATTAGTTTTCGGGTGCACAACTGGTATTTCAGTCTTCTAAAGAACATTAGAAGCAGACCTACAGAACAGCTCAGTAGGGTTCTTTTAATTGTTTTTTTATCCTGTTCATTTGAATTCCTTGCGCATCTCGTTCAGGCTTCAGGCTGTTTGTGCTAACACATTGCATGTTTTTGTAGTCAGACATAACCTCTAGCCTTCATTCTGACCCCCTAGTAATTCTGTGTATGGCCTGTCATCTTGCCTGCTGGCTTTGAAACTTCTCTAAGATCCTGGCACGTTGCTGACTTCTGTGTTAACAAAAGAATTGCTAAGGCACTATTTGCATTTCCAGAAACACGGCAAGGCAAGGCAAGGCATTTCATTACATCCATCGGTTCTAATGGTTAAATCGTGGAATAAACCACCACCCAGGGAGGCTTGAAGGAGTTATATAGGAGCGGAGCACATCATCGTCATTTATTGCAAATCATCTCAGATTAAAACAGCCAGGGCGAACACGACGTTCTCCCAGGTGGCCTCAGGGTCGATTATATTAAAAACTGGGGGAGCAATGGGCTTTAAATTTCAAGAGACACCAAGTCCCTTGAAGCTAATTTAAATGAAAGCGCGCTTCTGCATTTGTTTTAAAAAGAGAGTGTTCTTCATCCATATGCGTTACATTATTCAAATTCCATGTGGAAGTGGTCCAAGTGAACTACATCTACGTACAAACATTCTTCTCAAAGCAGCTTTAGAGCTTTAGAGATACCAAAAAACCCCGTTCCGTTTAGGGGTGTGCTCTTGTTCCGTCTAAGTCACACACAGTAAAGCATGACACGCTCGCTCAGCCATTTTATGACAGTGTCGCATGGGAGAAATCATAATTCAGTTTAACACTAAAAAACATATCATGCTATTAATGCACCTATTAGAACATTTATTGCCTGCATCACAAGTCCGCCTAATCCATTAGTTGTCATGACAACGTATCTAAGTGTTACCCATTTGTTTTTCGGGTCATTCAGTGGTGATATCAGAACATTTCACAGCAGCTGCTTTGCCAATTATGAGACTGATGTTCAATATAAGCAATGTCAGATATTTAAGATGTGTCCTGTTACTTGAGAACATGGATATGCATTGGATCGCTTTACAATCTAGGGTTTTACTGATTTCGCTCAAATGATTTAAGGCAACCCATTTGCTGTCCTGGGTATAGCTTTCAAAGGATAGCAGGTTCCTCAGCACGAGGTGATTGCACTTTAAGGTCATGCGTAGGAGTGTGATGTACTGTGAAATTAAGAGGAGAATAAACCACTCAAACGGTGGAATGGCTCATGCAAAAAGCTCAGTTGGGACCCTAATTAATTTTCACACATGTTTTGATTTGCTCTGATTTGCTACGCTACAGATGGAAAAGGCATAATGTATCCATGTGTGAGCGAGGCATTGACAAAACACACTACGCACTAATTTAAACACCTGTTCTCTGCAGGAATATGGATGTTATTTCAGCTAAAAATCAGTTTCAGGGCTCTCTGATTGGCCAGTAGGAATATCAGCACTTCTGTGGTGCTTATGACTTGAAGATTGATTTGAAGACTGATTTAGGTTTTTGGAGTCAGTTATTGCTTTATATGCTCGCCAAACAAAAAATTGGTCACCTGTAAATACTGGCACTGATTCTTACAAAGATTTCCTGCAGACTGGGATTTTTGTCACAGCTGGTAGATCTGTATGACTGTACGCTTTGATACACCTGCAAATTCAGCTGCTTCCTTCACAGTATGACCCAAATGTAATCACTCCTTTTTGGCAATCAAGAACATCTGCTTTGCGAAGCATTTCAACACATCAAACGAGACATTCACTGCACTGTACCACCTCTTCTCATTGTATGAATCCTGTCATGCACCCTACAAGTATTTAGAGCCTGATCATTATTGTGCAATGGAGTCTGGAGTCTGAAGATACTACCACCTTAAACATGCAATATGATTATTTATATATATATATATATATACACACATTTATACTGAGCCACATCATCCTGCATAGCTCTCCTCTGACCCTTTTTGCTCTCCACAGCAGGCTGTAACTGAACTGCTGAGATGCACAGAGTTCAGCCAGTGTTGTTATTAATAATAAAAGAGAAATGTGGGTCCAAAGACAAGACCGGTTGGCAACCATTTCTTTAAGGTCAGATCGACTGCTTCTGACTTGTCCAAAATAGTTAACAAATGTCAGAACTCATGCACTGAAATGTCTACTTTGTTGTAACGCTCCAAGGTGATGGTGTGTGCTGCCCCATTCTGCACTGGTGCCTCATCCCACCCAAATCCATGTCCAAGCAGCCATGTTTTTGCGTTTTACCTCTGATCACGGCATTTAACTCAGCAGCTTGGGTCTCATTAAACGCTGGCTGTCAGGTTCTGAGTGAGCATCATACTGTGCTGCTTCCTGACAGTTTGCCTTAATGAGGAGGAGTCTATTGGGTCTATGAGGTGATAAGTGTGCCTCATAAAAGGTCATATCTGCCAGTTCTCACTAGTCATTAAACATGTGCACGGTTCCGCTGGTTCCACACTTCATAAGGCCAAGTAATCACCTCGTCTATGAAAATGCCAGCTGTTTCGCCACAGATACCCTCTTCATTCCTTCTGTGGCTCCCGGGCTGTCTTCAGAGACGTGAAATCTTGAAGACACAATGCGACAAGCACGAGATACTCTTTTTATGGTCTAGCATTCGCCATCTGCTAGAACTCACACAAGGGACTCATCGGTGGGCATAAAAGACATCTACACCTAAGAGAAAAGTGTGTTTCTCATACCAGTAGCAGAAGCGCAAGCCTGCCATGACCATCAGTAACTCGGATACGCTCAGATCCTGATTCAGCACAGGCGCACCCCAGGAAGACTCAAGTCAACTGCAAAATAATTTCAAATTTGAATTCAGTGCAGTAGCACGCCACAAGCTGTAGATGGTGATGGTGGTGTTTCTGTAACTGGTCCCAAATCAGAGCTTTCCAGTGGAAAACCCATTATGTGTGGCTGTTAGTGAGAAGCCATCGCAGCCTGGTGGCAGGTCTGACTGGAGCCATGAAATGTAATTAGCTCACATTAGAACGCCATCATCAGCCAGTCACAAAATATGGGGATCATGAGCCACAGTGAGCTTCTCAAGATGGACTGTAGTTTGCATCAGAGTTGTAATGCTGTTATAGTATCCAATTACGAAATAGTATTACACGGTGTAGTAGAATAATTTATAGTTACCTAACGATACTCATTTGACAAACTAGTGTTTGAAGGTACAGCACTGAAGCCTCGGTGGTTCTGGACTTCTAGGCAAAAGATATTTGAGTTTAGATCAAAGCTTTCCCACTGGCCCTTGAGCAAAAGCCTTAGCTTTCGTTCAGCTCTGGATATGGACATCTACTAAATTCTGCAAATGTAAATGTCTAAACTAAAACAGTCCTGTAATGTGTTATCTGCTCTAGTGGTTGCCAATAATGAAACCGTGTGAATTCTTTGGTGTAAAGTTTTACTCTCGTAGTGTTTAACACACATGACAGCGAAACAAACCAACAGCAAGGAACAACCAACATGAAACAACGAGACCCAAAGAGGAGGTAAAGAACAAGCAGGGTTTAAATAGGGGAAGCACAGCTTGTTGTAATTCAGCAGCTGTTTATGGAAGGAGAAGAGGGCCAGAAGGGAGCTATGTAGAATCTTCTAGACTGCTAAACAAACCAATATAAAGAACTTGGAGCAAAAGGAAAGTCAAGTGACTGAGATTCTTGACAACGTATGGTATGTTATGACACTTACTTAACACTTAGGGTTAGAAAAGGCCTTGGAGCTATTTATGTAATCTGCCAAAATAACATACAACACAACATCAACAATAAATATCAGGAAGATGCACATCAGAAATGAAAATGAACTTCCCTCATTGCATTTAATTCACCGTGACTAAACCAGCTGGAGAGAAGAACTACGTGAAGAACTTCCCTGACTAAGCAGACGAGTCTGGAATTATTCATAACTTCCATATAGGAAGCAATCGTTTTTGTGTTCAGTTAGTCTTTATGAAGTGAGAACATGCAGATCTTTTGTAGTGGCTTGCTGCTCAATAATTCAGCACTCTGGTTATAGTTTTCTGCATTAAAGCTCTTCAAATTCTGACATCCGTCAGGCTCTCGTATTGCTGTGTTGAATTTGCTCCTCTCTAAAGCTCCCTACTGGTAAACCTCAGTGGAGAACCGAACCTATTACAAACACAGGCTATCTAGCATTTCTGTCTCTCTGTGGGGGAGTGAAAGGCAGTTTGTGCTGAATACATGGCAACACAACTGTATGCAAAGTCATATATCAGTAGGCAGCTGAGAATAAATGCGTAAACACTTTTGATGCACTCGGTTACCAGGGGAATCTTGCTCCCAAAAGGGGACGATAAACAGAAAATTGAATTAAGGAAATAGAAAAAAAGGCGAGTTTACAGAATAAAAACTGATTTGAGTAAATATTGAGTTGGGTTTCATTGAATTAATTAATGTTCTTTTTAATTCCGTGGAAACACCAAATAAACAGCAGACATCTGTATTAAAAAAAAATGAAAGGATCACCATTCTGTACCAATGTTCAGCAATGTGGGAGAAAATAGTGATTTATTTAATCAATCCCTCATTCATTTAATCATTCAATCTCAAAACGTGTTTTACCATGATAGCGACATTGATAACTCGAGATTATACCATTCAACTTTCAATGTGTAATTAATTCAATAAAAAGTCCAATATGTAGATCTTGTAGTTTTATTTCTCTCCTAGAATATGGTTCACTAGGGATGTCCTGGGTAGACGAAGGACAGAAAGTTAACATGCAGTTTGCTTTAAAAAACGGGAAGATTCCAGTAACTGAAGTAATGAATTTTAGAAACTCATGATTGGTGAATTATTAAAATTAGGAGTTTAATTTTGAGTGCATCTGTGACTACATTTGGACTTTCCAAACAACTGAAGCTACCATATTGTGACTACTTAGTCACTATTTTGTTTAACAGGAAGGAACAAAATTAACTCCAAAGGCTTACTTGAATGAACTTTGGTCCAAAAGGTACAACTGATCCCCAGGACAGCAGAATAGAAACCGATGAAGGACTTACAGGCATCAGATACCCAGAGCCCTTAAATGGCATTACCTGAATGGTTTATTGACAAAGAACAATCTTCTGCTACAGTACTGTCCTAAAAAGCCACACTCACCAGGTCACCAGGACAAAGACTGACTCTTTTGGAGGACTGTACTATGGTAGGGTGAAACAATAACTGAACTGTTTAGCCATGGAAGAAATAGGGTGAACATTTTAATGAAAAGCACATCATCCTCATAGTGAAGTCTGGGGGCGGCAGCTTCATAGGGGTGTTTGGCAACAAATGGGAATGGTGTACTTGAGAAAATAAATCATGTCATAAGTAAGTACTTGGGTATACCTGCTAAAGAGATGAGCCAAAAAGGTCAAACGTATGTGCAGATGTGTCTTCCAGCAGCGCAGTGGCTAGGAATGACCCGAAGCTTTCCTTTAAAACTGTGACAAAACGGTTTAAAGGCAACAAATTGAAAGTGCTGGACTAGCCATCACAAGTCGTGATCCAGGTCCCTTAAAATGTGTGACCCGAACTGAAAAAGCGCAGCCATAACTGAGTGTTGCCAGTTCTATCAGGGGAATGAAGCAAAAGTTCCAGTAAATTATTGTGACAAGCTTGTGAAAGGCTACACCAGTGTGTGGAGCTGTGAAACATTGAGATTGCAGGTCTTTATGTACGTATTTCTCCTGTGCATCCTTCTCATATCCAAGGCTGTTCCAAATCCAGCCCTTCCGACATGACTACTCTTAAACACTAGGGGTTGATGGGTGCTCATGCTGTGCCACTGGTCAACGGCGTCTCTCATTCTCAGAGGTAATGGCCTCTATCCTCAGAACAGCACTAATGCTACTTCTCCAAGCCCCAAGAATGAGCCCCCACTGGGCCAATTACATCTAACAGCTAGAAAACTGAGGAACCAAAGGAGTCTTAACAACCCTCTCTCTCCGTGACATTGGTCCACTGATCAGAGTTTCAGATTGTCAAAGTGGCGTAACAGCAGCACTCGACTAGCCACGCTGCAGTTGAAGCTTCAGTGGCATGACAGAGGACAGATTGTGGTTTACAAGTTGGTCTAACCTGTTCTCTACCCTCCAGACCAAATGTCCAACCGTTGTCTGTTTACGTAGCAGAAGCAATTACCCAGAGTGACTTACAATTGATAGTCTTACAATCCAAACAATTATGGGTTAAAAACTTTGCTCAAGGACCCAACAGTGGCAGCTTGGCGGAGGTTGGATTTGAACTCTACGCTGATCGAAATGGTTCTTGACTGGGAGCTACTGTGAGGTAAATATGAAGGGTCATTTCACAAGAAAACCGTGTGCAATTGATACATAGACACGTCAGAAATACAGCTGAAAACATGGCTGGAACGCTACCATCTATTCCTCCTCATTAACGTCTAAGATTCACTAATATCAGGAAGCCCACCTACGGTCAGATCTAAGGCTGGTGATCAAGCGTGGTGCTTCAGAGTTGTTAATTGACTCATCTGCCTTTAACACGTTGGATCTTGTAGTAGCAACCGCGTTTGTTAATTGTGCTGTTAGCGTGTCTGTTGAGCATCATTAGCAGCGGTGGTGTTGGTTTTGCGTCTGCTTCTCCGAGGAGTGCAGTGCATCAATCAGCGGTGTCTCCAAGGAGCCTGGAGGGCTTGTTAGCGATCCACTCTTTTAATCAGATATAAAGCGAGTTTCCCCCAATTTACTGGCTGCTTGAGCTGCTGATAAAGTCAAAAGGCCTTGAGGGAAACAGACAGAGAGGAAATAGCTGAGCACCAAATCGGAGAAACGTAGGCTACGTCAGGTAGGACACGCTGGATGTCTGATAGTTATGTAGAGTAGGCGTGTGTGATGTTGACAAAAAGGATATCTCTATAGTTTGAGATTTTGTTGATAATTTGCACCATTCAAAAACGTGTTTGTAAAAGTCTTCCATCGACTCAATCCATCCTCAGGTCTCAGTCCATCTCTCCACGACAGAGTGAAGAGTTCAACAATGTGGGGGAGACTCAGATGAGAGCTGCTGATGCTCTTTTGGATTGAGAGTCGAGAAGAACCAGTTGAGGTGGTTTGAAAATCTGACATGGATGCCCCCTTGGTTGGCTCCCACTAGAAATGTTAAAGGCATTTACCTCGGAAAGGAGACCTCAGAACAGAGCCAGGACTCAGTGGATGGATTAAATCTCACAGCTGGCTTGGGAACATCTGAGGATCCAAAGGAGGAACTGGAATCTGAAGTATGCTCTGACCTTCTCATGACTCTTACCATTAGAAGCAGATGGAAAATATGAACATGCTTCAGTTATATGATGGGAACAGTATGTGAGACCTGTGAAGTTGATTTTTTTTCTTAGATTACGTTTATGTACTTAAACTGTTAGATTGATGTACACTAATTAACCACCCAGACATTTTAATAGCCATCTTCATCAAGGGTGCCGATAACTGTGGAGCCGTCTGCAGGTCCAGCTATGAATTATGACAGTGAAATTGGACAATAAAAGCTATAAAGGTCAGAGGTAAAGTATAACAGAGATTGATTAAATGTCTAAGTAATTATATCTGATTGTTACTTAGTGAAATATGTGAATGTGTGTGTGTTGGGGGGCTGAATGGGACCCCTCGGTGTGGGTTTAATTTTCCTGTAATTAAAGACATAATTTAGTCCTTGAAAGCAGTTCTTGAATGCATAGCACATGCGCTGCCTGCTCAATTTGAGATTAATGATGAATATTCATCCGCATGGCAACCATGTTAGCCGTTCTTGTACATGAAGGCTTTGTTGGCTAATTAAAATTTACAGAATACACGTGAGCATCGTGCTTTGATGTTAATCAGATTCCTTGACGTATCGGCATGAGCGGACACTTTAGCGTCATCCGTAGCTACCCCGGCAGGACTGATTTAATAAAATAAAATAACCTCACATGGCTTAGATGTGATCACCTGGCACAAATGAGTTGGCATATGGGGAAATGGCTCAGGATATAATCCAAATACACAATTACAAACCTCTCCAGAAGTGATTCTTAGGGAAAAAAACTCCAAGAGTGGTGAGTTAGAGGGTCGGATAAAGACTTGAGTGAGCACTTCGGTGACATAATTGCACATAGCCTTGTCTTCAGTTGTTGAGAGAGTATACAAACACAGACCTTTTGCAGCTCCATGCCTTCTGCAAGATCAATGGCACAATCGTGTATTGAGAAGCCTTTGCTAAATACTAGGGTGAGCTAAAGGGACTCATGAAGTGCATGAATGGATGAAATTGATATCCAGTGATGAATCTGACCTAATTCATCTGCACTAGCAAAGCAGAGGATGTTGGAACTTATGTCTGGTGTCATTCTAATGAACCATATAAAGCTGAATGTCTGAAGAAATCAAATTTCCTGATTCGTTCATGATATGGAGTTGGACCATGGCAATCATTACCTCACAGATGCACAGGCATACATCAAAATTTTGTATATTTTCTAATTTTTCAGGGATCACAATGCATCTTGATACAGAATAAAGAGTGTGAAAGCTGTTCCTCGGAAAAGCCATATCAACTCCATTTTAGAGGACCCACTGGATATGAAGGGTTCTGAAAACCACAATGACTATTCGTTTCAGGTGATCAGACACTAGTGACATACTTAAACATAGGTTTATGTGCAGTATCTATAAAACATTGTAATATTATGAGTAAATCTGTAATAAAACTCTTGGCAAACAGTCCAAAATTCAACTGACACACTGAATCTTTATATTACACTTTAGCAATGATGACAGTTAATTTAACATATTTTAATAACCCACATTATATACCCCACTATAATATTTGAATCTGATCCAGCTATGCCAATTTAAAACTCATTTTCCTACATGTCTGGGTTTACATACATTAACTGAAGTTCAAACGCTTATAACATAGTTATGACACATTCATAACGCAGCTATAATAAGTTGCTATAAAGTTAAGCATCCATAGGAGTGCGGTGTGTCTTCTCATGTTATATATGTGTGTGTTTACAAATTCCAGACCAACAAGGATCTATATCTAGCAAGTTTTTATGTGGTTAATGCAATCCAGTTCCACCAGGACTTTGGATGTGTCAGATCGGATGAGAGAAATAGTCAATGCTGTGAAGTAAAATAATCCTGTTTCTATTGATCTCGGCGCTACGGAAGAGCTGAGTATGACTCGTGTTATGAATTAATGAGTAATTGATTGTACATCAGAAAATTGCCGCAGTACGCTATATGGATGTATAAAATGTACACGATAGTCACATTCTCATCAGAACTCTGTACTGCATATCAACATACGGTGTGTGTATTAACATGCAGAGACAAAAAACTACAAAGTTAATACGTGTCCCTCATATACGAGAGGAAGGGAAAAAAAACAAAAAAAAAAAAAAAAAAAAAAAAAAAAAAAAATTTAGCCTATTTGCTGAATGTTTAAAGTTAATTCTTTTCAGCCGTACTTTAATGTAATGATTAATTTTTTAAAAAGGCAGGCCTCCTCATCGTCCTTACGCGGCCTAGCCAGGAATTGATTAAAAAATTAAACTTTCATGAGGAAGAGTATTTAGTTACGTGGATCCCTCCCTTGCCCCTCCGTGCACAGGCAGAACGCTCATCTTTCCGTGCCTTCCCTCTAATTGCCCGCCATCGCTACAGATATCTACAGCCTCCCGAGTCTTCTCTCACCCTCCCTTCATTGTTCGACCACTCTAACCACTTTTGTCCCATCGCGCACCAGATCTGCGGGCAGGCGCCTCTTGTTTCGACACATCGAATAGTCAGCTGTGTATTTAGACGATTGGTATATAGTGTTAGGGTGTGGGATTTTTGGCCCATACATCTAACAAAATTAGCATATTTCTATTCATCTGACACCAATAAAAGAAAACGTAAAAAAGTTTTTTAATACAAAAAAAGTCAACCTTCAGATTATTATGTTCAGTTATGCACTCAATACTTGGTCGGGAATCCTTTTGCAGAAATGACTGCTTCAATGCGTCGTGGCATGGAGGCAATCAGCCTGTGGCACTGCTGAGGTGTTATGGAGGCCCAGGATGCTTCGATAGAGGCCTTGAGCTCAGCCAGAGTGTTGGGTCTTGCGTCTCTCAATTTTCTCTTCGCAGTATCCCACAGATTCTCTATCGGGTTCAGGTCAGGAGAGTTGGCAGGCCAATTGAGCACAGTAATACCATGGTCAGTAAACCATTTACCAGTGGTTTTGGCACTGTGAGCAGGTGCCAGGTCGTGCTGAAAAATGAACTCTTCATCTCCATAAAGCTCTTCAGCAGATGGAAGCATGAGTGCTCCAAAATCTCCCTGATAGCTAGGATGCATGCCGGATGATTCCACTTGGGTCAGGAGGAGAGGGGAGGGGTCGGTGCGACTAGGTCCAAACAATTGATACGCAACGAGTTAGTGAGAGTGCCCAAAATAACACGATGGTGACACATAGTGATTATACGCACCATCTTACACTATCGCCCGGTCTTGGGTCGTGTGCCACACAGCTGAGGCAGGAGAACAGCTTGACCCACTGGAGGTCCACGCAGCAGTGGCGTTCGAGCGCTGAGTGAAGCTAGTAGTTGAGCAGTGCACACTTCAATGAAATCAAGTAAAGCTGTCATTCAGCCATGATTTGCGAACAGCTATGTGGAACGACAGCGTCACAAAATAGGCGACTTCTCCTTGCATATGCTTGTCAGACCTCTAGCTCGCCAGTGGATCCATTGACCCTGCCCTTGATAAAACACAGTGGACAAACATCAGCACCTGACATGGCACCCCAGACCATCACTGACTGTGGGTACTTGACACTGGACTTCAGACATTTTGGCATTTCCTTCTCCCCAGTCTTCCTCCAGACTCTGGCACCTTTCCGAATGACATGCAAAATTTGCTTGCATCCAAAAAAAGTACTTTGGACCACTGAGCAACAGTCCAGTGCTGCTTCTCTGTAGCCCAGGTCAGGCGCTTCTGCCGCCGTTTCTGGTTCAAAAGTGGCTTGACCTGGGGAATGCGGCACCTGTAGCCCATTTCATGCACACGCCTGTGCACGGTGGCTCTGGATGTTTCTACTCCAGACTCAGTCCACTGCTTCCGCAGGTCCCCCAAGGTCTGAAATCGGCCCTTCTCCACAATCCTCCTCAGGGTCCGGTCACGTCTTCTCGTTGTGCAGCATTTTCTGCAACACTTTTTCCTTCCCACTGACTTCCCACTGAGGTGCCTTGATCCAGCACTCTGGGAACAGCCTATTCGTTCAGAAATTTCTTTCTGTGTCTTACCCTCTTGCTTGAGGGTGTCAATGATGGCCTTCTGGACAGCAGTCAGGTCGGCAGTCTTACCCATGATTGCGGTTTTGAGTAATGAACCAGACTGGGAGTTTTCAAAAGCCTCAGGAATCTTTTGCAGGTGTTTAGAGTTAATTCGTTGATTCAGATGATTAGTTAATAGCTCGTTTAGAGGAACCTTTTCATGATATGCTAATTTTGTGAGATTTTTTTGTGGGTTTTCATGAGCTGTATGCCAAAATCATCAGTATTAAAACAATAAAAGACTTGAAATATTTCAGTTGGTGTGCAATGAATCTAAAATATATGAAAGTTTAATTTTTATCATTACATTACGGAAAAGAATTAACTTTATCACAATATGCTAATTTTTTGAGAAAGACCATTATGTGTAACAGTGCGATACATGTCATTACGTAACAGTTACACAGCAGGGTTTCCATCTCAGTGTCATTAAGTAAACTCCTTATGGATAATCTCATTATGTAAATGTGTGGACACAGTTTTCTTATCGGCGTCACTAATGTCACCATCTAATAAATCAATAAATCATAAATCAATTTTTAGGTCGACATTAGTACGTAACAGTGTTATACAGCTGGTTTATATGTAACATTAAAGCAGAATTTAATGTTGATGTCCCAAGGCACCATGATGTCACCATGCAACATAGGTTGTATGTTTTTTTGTCAGGTTAACCAAGTAACATTAGCAAACAAAAGGTAGTTATGTTGCTATTACTATAGTGCTGTGCAAAAGTCTTAGGCCACCATTAGGTTTGTTGTTTTAGTTGTGGTATTATGACCATATCTAACACACTGTTCACAATTGTTTTCCACTGATCTGCGCATCATTTCAATCTTTCAGTCTACCATGTTAGCTTTTTCACCCTCTTCCCTTCTGAAAAAGTGGTTTCATTGCTAGCTACACTTCCCAAAAGACCATTCCTGATCAAGCTTCTTCTTGCTGGTATTGCTGAAGTGTAAGGGGAGGTCAGACTAAAAACTTGCCACGGTAGCCTATAGAAGCTGTCTTTCAGTTCTGCACACAAATTTCCGGTATCTTCTCATAATAAAGAGTCTGATATATTACATATAGTCATTATACAGTTGTGGGTTATACAGTGGGTTGTAATACAGATGCGACTACAGTATGTGTCATTATGCAGCAGTGTTATACAGCAGAGTTTACATGTCAGTGTCTTTACCTTACAGTATATGTAAGGGCGACATGGCTTTGTTAGGTCAGTCTCATTATGTAAATGTGTGTATGGGACATGCTGATGTTCGATGCCACCATGTTATAGGTCCATATCACGATATCACAATGCTCTACAGGGGTGTAACCATGTAATGCTGGTAAACAGCAGGTTTTTATGTTGATGTCACTGTGTAACAGTGTTATGCAGCCGGTTTCTTTGGATTCTGTCTGGATCAGGAAAGTCCTTCTCTTAAGTGAACCTGCCTTGTATCTGAGACACATGACTGCACTTGATGTTTGTACAAAAGCATCACCCTAAACGTTATATGCGACGCTTATCTAAAATCAATATTCCTCGATTTAAACGTGAGGCCTGTGCAGACAAACCTGTTAAAAGGAATGACGTGATGGGTTTGCTTTTTATGCCTGCTGCTCAAGCTTCTGTGGGAACAACGAGCAATGGAACAGCACTCCATTACACACAAGAGTGTGTAAGAAATATATAAATGTAAATCGGTGCAATTTCTGCGATTGACTGACAGCCTGAGTTTCTGGGAACTCTCAGCTGAGGAAATTGCATGTATTTCTTTTCAAATGAGTACTCTGTATCTGAGTGTTTTGCTTTATTTGGTAATGGCATGTACAGTAACAATGCCTAATAATGTTGTGCTTGCCACAGAGTACATTACAGCATAGAATGACTGGCGTACGATTATATTAATGATCACATGTGCTGAAGTACGAAAATGTGACGTCATAAAGTACTTCCGGCTTGAAATCAAGCTGACCTAGATCTCACATTGTTCTGTCTCTGTAATGTGTTCAGATCCATTACCACCCATTCACTCAAGATGAATCTGCATCTGTCGGCTGAACATCATAATCAAATTGTTTCAAAGGTCATTTAACAATAGAGCGAGAGGGAGAGCATAAGACCCGGCCTCCTGAGGCCTCGTCTCCAAATGCAATTTATGTGTCAGAGATGAATAGACCACTGAAACATTTGCAGAGAAAATGAACTGGTACGGCTCCGGTTATGACTGCATGTGGCACTTCATCTGCACGAGCTGTCCTTTTGGATCCAAGCTTTCCTCGCCAACAGGTACGTCCTCACATTTTAGCATTAGACTAATGTGAGCAGTTTTTTCCTTAGAGTCGGAAATCTGTTGTAGGACAAAAGAGAGAATTAGACAAGGGTAAAATTACCAGTAGAAACATTCAATCTGACTGAAACAATTTCATTATAAAATGCCTTTTTTTTGTTTGGGAATTTAATTTGCTTTATAATTAGTGTCGCCGTTTGAGAAGGTCATTGAAGCCATCAGTGCTTATTACATTTCGGAAGAAAATCTAAATGCAATTATTTAAAATCACATGCTTGCAGAGCCGCAATGCATCATCTGCTACTATAAAAAAATCATCCCCCAAGCCTTGATGAATTGTTCGGTTAACTTTTCCGTCTGCTACATGTCATTGACATTCACCTCTAGCATGTCGTATTTGGTGTGGCATGATGAACACATAAACGAAAGCATGGATTCTCATTTGTAAACCAGTCATCCACTTATGTAATCAAAGGCAAGTCGGTCCTCATGCATATTCATGAGATGAAGGAATACGAGTTGCCATTCTAAATGCTGCAGTATTGAGCAGCTTGGAGTGAGGTCTGGATATTAAGTGAGGGCTCTGTGGTTCAAGATCTGGACTACTAATTGGAAGGTCGTAAGTTCAAATCCTGGCTTCGCCACGATGCGCCATCACTTTTGGGGCCTTTAGCAAGACCTTAATCTTTAATAGCTCAGCTCAATTGCACGTCAATCTGGGTGATGGCTACCGCATGGTCAAACATATAAGGATTATATGGGTTTGACTGTTTCAGCCACACCCACTGCTATAAGGTGCAATAAACAACCATAATTCATTTAACAACAACAGACAAGTAATAAAAGATGTAGTACTGTAATAACTTCCTGTCCATACTTGTCCTGTGGTAATCCATCCTTGGAAGTCCTGCTGCCATGTCTACTCCAACCGTCGCTGTGGTTTTACAAATTGAATTGACCAAAAAAGCAAAACCTGCCCTGAGGATTGGCCTGGGTGTCTACACCCTCTCGTGTACTCCCTGTTACAATTTCAGGATGGTCCGGATTAAATCCTGATCCGTGGTGGTGGTGACACAAAGGTAAAGACTCTGGATTACTAATCATATCGTGGTAAGTTCAGAACCCAGCATCACCAAGCTGCCGCTGTTGAGTTCTAGAGACAGTCCTTCTTGGCTTTTCAGCTCCAGTCTGTGATATGTTGCCATTAAATAAAACCAAAGCCGCTTTGTGTCAAATGTCAATGATTTGAAAGGAGAGATTGGGCCTTTCCCCACAGTGAGAGTCACTGTTCTGTCAGCTCTAATTGATTTCAGTAGATGATAATGGGTAGGAAGGTGATGCCTCTTCCACCCTGATTCCTTACAAAGTAGGGATCAATGTGGAAACTACAAAGCAATGCGTTCGTCTCAGCACACCACAGTACCATATTCTTTGTCAGAACAAATGAGCAACTGGCTACTGGCTTACCTGCATAATAGAACTATGGATTGGGCGTGTAAGCTGAGTAGAACCACATATACTTGCCCTGGACAAGAAACGATGTGTCACTGTGTCAACGTGCATTCACTGTCACTGGGGTAATACCTTTTTCAGTTTCTAGGGGGCAGTGCGTTGTTATGCTGGTCTGTTATCAAGATTGTATGATTTCTTAAGATGGTTCAGGCTGGCTAATGGGCTTCGTGCTGGTCTGATGGTGTTGATGTCCAAAAAGTCACCTCAGGGTAAATCTTTTTGCTTATCAAACTATTATTTCTAAATGTTGCATTACTAATAATATGGCGGAGAGGGTGTGTGTTCTCCCTTAGTAATGCCACTAAAGCCCCCAGAGATGAATTACTCTCAACTAGTTCCTCTGAATGAAAGTGTAATCGGAGAACTATAACCAAATTGGTATTTAGATGAATTAGAAATAGATAGCAGTTTTGTTCCTGACATAGCTTGTAAATGTATCTCTCCCCGAGCTACCTTTTCTGTCTCAAGCAATTTGTCTAGCCGTCTCACTTCCCTACAACCTTTTTAACCCTGTCCCCTGGTATAAGAGGGATTGTGATGACCCAGAGGATGATGGGCGAGTTATTGCGGTGAAAGATGAGAGATCCCATAAGGCTGTTATTTCCTTCTGCCTAAATTTGCTCTTCATAAGACCTTCAAATGTATCGGCAAACTGTTTTTTTGTGATAATATATGATATTCTAAGAATTAAAATGTGTTTTCAGGTTGTGTGGGAATTATGTTAAGTACAAGCCGTGTTTTGCCTATAGGAGCTGTCAGGTGTATAGATCAACACCACAATCCCGGTTTTCTATAGATTTGTGTTTTAAACAGAAGTGGGATTTCATCTTTCAGTTTAGCAAAATACCACCAACTTATATTTACCAAGTTTGTCAGTCATTGGAGAACAGCAGCCACACATCTAATGCATTATTTATTGAAGGTCAGGCAGTAATCTAATGCATATTTCAGACCAAAGTTGCTCGCGGTGGCTATGTTTCGAAATGTGTATTGCTCCTTTCTAGCCCTACATGGATAGAAACATCTCAGTGGAACTGGGACCGATGTTTTGATTTGTAAGTGGTACGGTACTCACTAACCTGATTAAGATTTTTACTGTCATTGGCTCAATCATACTACTTAGAACTCATATGGCATAATTAGTAGCGCTACTCATGATGTAGGCTATTAAGTTTGCGATTCTAGCCTACTAAATACTTTGAGATATCACCCACAACTACACAAAGTAGTCTTCTCTGGTTCAATCCCCGCCTTTGGCAAAGAGATTTCTGTCGACCATGGAGTGGCATTACTGCGTGGTGCAACTGTATACCAGGTTAGTATGAGCAATTTGGGCCCTGGCAAGAATTGAACTAAAGCTATCACCTTTGGAATGGCAAAAGGACACCAGCCAGAAAAATCATAGGACTCGTGGGATTATTTGGGATTGGCACCCACACACTAATAATGGAAGGATGAGCTAAAATTGGCTGGAAGAATCTCAAAGCACCGAGGGAATCTTAACTGACAGGGATTGATGAAGTGAGTGAAGGCGTAACCAGATACTAAAGATGAAATGACAGATGGGCTTAGCATCGGTATGCCATCATTGTTGCTTTTAAGCATTTGACATTTAACCTGGAAACATAATTGACGTAAGTACCATGTTTTTGCTCAACCTTTTCCGCTTGCATTTTTACCGTGAGGATGTGTGATGACAAGAAACAAAACAGAGCTCCTGCATTTCTTTATTCGATGTACATCATCCAAAATCTAATTCAGCATCGGTCTTGGTACTGTTCGCAATCAAATGTCCATTCAGTGACCTCGTTGCATTTCCTAGCTGAATGTACTCATAACGTGTAGCTGAGGAAGAGCCAAAAATAATCCGCAGCACTGTGGCATTAAATCTGCAAAACAAATTGCCGGGTGACGTGTCTGAGTGTGACAACATCCCATTAGGCTGGAAATAAGGGGTGCATGACCCAAAATCAAATGTGTCCAATGGGCTTTTATTTAAGCTGTGATAATCAGATTAGCAACACAATGGAATGGGAGACAAAGCAAATCCTTCCCATTCAGCGCATCACAATTTAGGCTTCCAGAGAAGAACCTTTGGTGATGAGTTCAGCCGAGGACTCTGGGTGCTGGAGAGGGCTATGGGTCTGCATATATTTTTTGTCGCTGTGTCACAGTTTTTCTATTAATACTTCAGGCTGCTAAATAGCCAGTCTGTCTCTGGTGGTTGGCATTATATTGAGATTTTGAAGGACATGTTGTGGTTTTAAGCATCTTCATCAACATAGTCATTGTCTTTTACTCTTTTCAAGTCCCTACACTTTGGATATATTCTCTGCCACATGCATGACCCCAACACCAATCAAGGACTGCAGCAGGCCAGTAAGTGCCACCATATACAGTACTGTGTAAAAGCCTAGGAGTAGACTAATTAACTACTGATATAGGCACTTGCTTTGTTTCCAGCTTTCTTTCCTGACACAGACAAATGAACAGTGTGTATAACAATGTGTTTCGATTGGAAATCAGGTATGGTTGCTGCAGATGGAGAAATGGTTAAGACTACAATTTATGTTGAAAATGTGATCCCTGGCAATTGATTTTCCAATCAGTTTAAACCCACATATGCACACAAACAGCAAAACTTTCACTTTTAATTTGTGCAGCGCACCTGTTCACAAGTGCGTCATCCTACCCTGAAACCATGGCACTTGCCATTTCACTGATTCCACTTCTCTGATTGCAGCTGCATTTAAACGGCACCAGGTTTCTCATTGTGCTTGTGCTTTGAAAGGTCATGGGGAAGCTGAGGATCAATTCCCAGCTTACTGGAGAGTAACTGAGGCAGAGCGCGTGATTCTTTTGGCTCAGGTGGGGCTGTGTTAATGCGACGCCTGATGAGATTTTGCCTTTTGCACCTTATCATGAGCCAGCGCTGATGTAGGTATGACCTATGGCTTGGACTTGGTGGAATTGGGGTTAGTTTAAGTGTGTTATTCATCAGGGATTTGTTTTTACTTTTCATGCAATTGAAGTACTGGAACCTGTTTTATATTTAAATGTTAGCAGACTCCCTTATCCACTTGATACAGTCTTACAAGTTACAATTTAAGGCCCTTGCTCAGGGGCCCGATGTTAATAGCTTTGTACTGTTGGTACCTGAACGTAAACTTCCTGGTCAGTAGTCCAGTACCTTAATGGCTGTGCCACCAATAACCTATACTTAGATTCCTGGGAGGTATCCTGCCTTTGAAAGGCAGTCACTAAATAAAGCTAGTGCCCATGAGATCAAATACCTGCAGACTAACTGCTGTTTTCACAACGCATGTATGAAAAGTCTTTTCCTCGATAAATGACTGATTTACCTTTTCAATACTCTCAATAACAAATTCTAGGGTTTTGGGCAAAGGCTAGGCTAACCCTAGAACGTAAAAAGCTTCATGCATTCTTAATATTGTCAGGATGATGTGTGCTGGAGAGCTACGTCATCCTGCATAACTCCTTTCTGACACTTTTTGGCTTCCACAGCAAGCTTGTAGTACAGTATAGGCTAGCAGCTAGGCATATATATATGGCCAGCTTTCTGAGCACTTCTTTGTCTGGCCTTTTCACGTGTTATGGTCTGGTCTTCTGGTTTTCTGCTCCCCTGCCTTCCTTTGTCTTTTGGAAACCGGAGTACCCGGGGTACACGGGGAGGACATGCAGACTCCACTCAGAAATCTCAACCTGGGGAATCCAGGACCTTCTCGCTGTGAGGCCACAGTGCTACCCAACGAACCGCTGTGCCGTCCGATGGAAATGTAGTCCCACATTTAAAAGCACAAATTCTTTTATCCGTTTAATTCCTTTTTTCAATTTTTATCACTTTGGAATTCGAGCCGGAGTCTGGGAGCGTGTGTGTAAACATAATTAACATTTCCTGCTGAGAAAAGTCTGGCTTAGTGAAGGGTGGCGATGGACAGATGGCAGGGAGTGACTGTGGTGAGAGAGAGAGTAAGATAAAGAGAGAGAGCGAGGATGGTGGCAGCCTGTATTAGTTACGCTCAATTCTCAGTGACCCGTTCTACTTGGCACACAAGGGGGCAGTTATGGTGCCTCGTTAATAAACGCGGCTCGGAAAGAGTGATGATCGACAGTCAGCAAGAGCCGAGAGTTAAGCTAACACCTTTATCAAAATGCTGACATCTTCCCACACAAGATCATGTAAAGATGCTACATTGTTTTTTCATTACTTATCACTACTTTTAGTGCTTGGCTTGTAAATACGAAGGCAGCCAAACAACCACAAAAACCCTCTTTGAAACGCACACCAGGCCTATTTACATATTAATATCAGACGAGGGGGTAACGCAGTTGTTTTTTGCATGGCACCTAATTTAATGGAAGCGATAACCATCTTTAATTTCTTTATTTTTCACGCCTCTGTGAGCTCATGATAAACAAACGTGGTGAGCTATTCGTCTTAACAATGAGCAGAGCATGCTTCATGAGTCAAGACAAAGACAACAGGAGCAAGTTACAGCTACTACACAACTACACAACCTCAGGCCTCATTTCACAGCTGGTTCAATGTGTTCCAGGATATGGTCTGGCAATTATGGTCCAAAACACATTTTTGGTAGAAAGCTCATTCTGAAACATCACCACAAAATTCTACTCCTGGAATATTCCAGTACAATCCCCATTACCAGTCAGGTTTTATTGCGAAAAGCAATAAAAACAACAATCTGTGGTCTGTGAACCATCATGAAAGGGCTTGCATGGTTCCTTTCGTCTTTGACATGGGGCACTCAATGTCCGTTGTTCCTGAAAACAAGCTGAAATAGGGACACACTTGATCATAGCACATGTTTCACATCGTCTTTCAGAATCTGAGATGAGCTCAGGCATAGAGATATCTGCGGCATTTCTGGATATAATGGATGTATAGCTTTCAGGTTCCATTTCTCTGTTCAGTAGTGTTAAGTGACACTGGTTTTCTAAAGTACTCCCGTGCCCATGGGGATATATTTATTACAATGGCATGGCTCATATTTTGCCCACATTCAACAGTGGTTTCCAGCCTTGCCCTATATGGACTTCAGACTTCCCTGAATCTTTCCCACAATATTCAACAGATACAGTGGGGCAAAAAGTATTTAGTCAGCCACTGATGGTGCAAGTTCTCCTACATAGAAAGATGAGAGAGGTCTGTAATTTTCATCATAGGTACACTTCAACTATGAGAGACAAAATGAGGGGAAAAAAATCCAGGAAATCACAGTAAGATTTTTAAAAGAATTTAATTGTAAATTATGGTGGAAAAATAAGTATTTGGTCAATAACAAAAGTTTCAACTCAATACTTTGTAACATAACCTTTGTTGGCAATGACAGAGGTCAAACATTTTTCTGCAAGTCTTCACCAGGTTTGCACACACTGTAGCTGGTTTTTGTATTGACATGTACTGGCTTAAGCAGGGGGGGCACGCCTGGCACTGCAGGATCTGAGTCCCTCAGCATAGTGTGTTACTGATGGTAGCCTTTGTTACTTTTGGTCCCAGCTCTCTACAGGTCATTCATCAGGTCCCTCCGTGTAGTTCTGGGATTTTACCTATTGTAGATTCACTCTTCCCAGCCTGGTGCAGGTCTACAATTGTCTTCCTGGTGTCCTTCGACAGCTCTTTGGTCTTGGCCATGGTTGAGTTTGGAGTCTGACTGTTTGAGGCTGTGGACAGGTGTCTTTTATACAGGTAACGAGGTCAAACAGGTGCCATTAATACAGGTAACGAGTGGAGGACAGAAGAGCCAGAAATCTTGCTTGTTTGTGGGTGACCAAATACTTATTTTCCACCATGATTTACAATTAAATTCTTTAAAAATCCTACAATTTTATTTTCTTGGATTTTTTTTCTCATTTTGTCTCTCATAGTTGAAGTGTACCTATGATGAAAATTACAGAACTCTCTCATCTTTCTAAGTAGGAGAACTTGCACAATCAGTGGCTGACTAAATACTTTTTTGCCCCACTGTAGGATGACTTATATAGCAGGTAACAGCCTTTATTTAATGACGTATATGTCTTATTAATGAGTGTGTGATGTGATAACATTCATCGGCGCCACCAATATCTACATTATTCACACAATCAGTGGTAATGGGTCCCGTCCAATAATGTGATAATGTTCAGCATTGAAGGATGGGTAGTAATTTTTTTTAAGATCCTGGAGAAAGATCTTAGTCATGTTCCACACTGCTGAACAGTGTTCTTCAATAGATCTTTCCAAATTTTCCAGAAATACTGAGCAGTTTGTTAATACTCAATTTCATGAACTTATCAAATTTGAGGGAATATACTGGTGCACATGGGAAGAGCAAAACAGCCCAGTTTGGCATTAAATATCCAATAAACAATTTGCTGGTTTTTATCTTAATCCAGAGACTGGATGGAGCAGTCTAAAGGTTGGATTTATGGTGACATTTAGCAGAATGGGTGTGCTGAACCTAATGGAAGCCCAGTGCAAGCCTGTCTGCCCTTTACTGCACACCACTCGACAGGACCTTACTACATCTTTCCTTACATTCGTTCAGTCACATGCAGTTTGGATCCTATGTTGAGTGGTTGTGGTGACCGGCAATTTCCACTGCCCATCACCTGGCCCTAACGCATACTGTTCGTATAGTAAGGATAATGGTGTTAGAACGCTGTTCATTGATTTCAGCTCAGCATTCCACACTCGTCTATCTCAGTAAGTCAGCAAATCTGAGCCAGCTGTCCTCAGTCTGTAACTGGATCGTGAACTTCCTGCCTGACAAACTGCCAACACCAAAAACAGTGTCTGATCGCACAAACGCTCTTCTGGATGAACGAGCAGAAATTCCCACATAAACAGTCCAAAATCTTGTAGAAAGCCTTCCCAGAAGTTTGGAAGTATAGTATGTCAAAGCTCTTATAGATGTCATGTGCAGGTGTCCCAATACTTTTGACTATAAAGTGTAAGTCCATTACCTCTCAGATGCTAAGGTGTGTGCACATCATGCCATGTACAGAAGTTCATTTCAGAGCTCTGACAACCGTCAGAAATGGATAATGCCTCATGAACTTACACCTCATAATAAGGGCAGCATGCAGCACGATTCAACTCTCTTCTAAAATAAGCTCCCGCGTTTGCGTTTGCTGCTCTGTCATTAATGCGCCTAATTGCTTTGCTGCTGTAATTGCAGAATTTTGGCAGCGTCTCTCAGCAGGGACCCGAAAAGATCTCGGTTGAGCTTAGCACATCACAAATAAGGTCAAGTGTTCTAATAATGGCAGAACCTGGCTAGAGAGGAGAAGGATTAGATTTAGAAACATGTCAGACACCCACAGTCACAATTACAGAGTCCGCTAAACCTTGGCAACTCCTTTAACACGTCTTCCCACATGCTGTCCCAGAATCGTAATGCTGTGTATGTGCGTGCCCGAGTGACAGCGAGGCTGGGAAGATTTGCCGCTTGGGTAATGGTACAAATATCTACATCCCTCTCCAGAGCTTTCGCTGATGTACTAAGAGGGCTCTGCTCAATTAATCTGCTCAGACCTTAATGACCCTGGAAGGTGACTCGCCAGATAATGTGCAATCATGTCTGAAACATGGCTGCAAGCATCAGTTTTTGCCTCCTCTATCTCCTGAACGTGTTCCAGTGAGCCAGACTGTTTGCGATTTCATTAACCAGATTCGTAAGGAGGAATTAAAAGTGGAGCCCTCTGAAGTAGAGCCTATTAAAGAGATAAAAGGCTGTTCTTAACCTTGGTCCAGTTTGTCCGATTGAAAAGGAGACGACTGTGGGAAAAATTTAGAGACACTCTATCTGTCTGTTTTGTTACCTTTGGAGAGTAGTCATGACAGAGAAACATGTCCGAGTCTAAACTTCATTCTACAGAGGTGTCCTAAAAGTGTTTTAGAAGAAGTCGGATAAAGTCTTGTATTTTAGAGGCTTGTCTCCATGCTTGGTTTTATATGGTAATCAAACATTGTCTTTAAATTGTGCAGCTCTCCACACAAAGCTGTATTCATATTTGTTACTAGGCCCAAATATCGTACTATCAAGTTCATAAGACTGGCTACTCTATATTTATTACTGTGTTGAAGTGTTCTGGACTTGCTGCAACGAAACTAAATTAATTTAGAGACATCATACTAGCCATCATATTGATTTACGTTCTAAATAGATTAAGCCATATCTAACCTATAGGCTTTTCTAGCCTATGATCACGCTAGAAAATCACTGAATCACCAGACAATAAGTGGCTTCGTGTGATTTCTTATGAATGGGAAAAAAATCAAATGGGAACACCACCTGTAGAAAAATGCTGTGATGAGCGATTCCTATCAGTATCCAATGATCTGCCGTAAACGAAGCTACAGCCAGGCAGATTAA
This sequence comes from Ancistrus triradiatus, assembly GCA_025084515.1. Classification (NCBI taxonomy): domain Eukaryota; kingdom Metazoa; phylum Chordata; class Actinopteri; order Siluriformes; family Loricariidae; genus Ancistrus; species Ancistrus triradiatus. The sequence goes on from JAJAGP010000502.1 coordinate 226,422, forward strand.
ATGAATACCATATATACTGCATCTTTCGGTTATAGCTCAAGCTTTTGAAATCTCATTATTTTCTCAGTACAATGCTGTTCTGCATTACCTCATTCTAAACCAGGATGCATCGAGACTGAAAGAGACAAAATAATACATGATTGATCTCTAAGCTTAGATAACAGATATGAAAACCATCCATCATTGCTTCCGTCTGGTGCACATATCTCAGCATCACCGAGAATCAGGGAGATCAGACATCAGGAACTTCAGCTGGCACCACATCCTTCATGAACGCTGAAAGATCATTTGCTCTGTCAGCCCTCACCTGCCCGCACACTTCCTCAGCGTTAACTGTGCCATTAAATACACTTTCATGCTCTTAATTCCACACTTAAACCCGTACTCTTTCCTCATCCTTCTGCTGGAATTCGTCCGTTGGCAGATGTATCCACTACAGATTATCATTCCGTCTACAGCAGCCTACAACAAGTCCACATTACTTTTCCAATTGTACACAGGAAAAGGAAAAGACCAGCTTTCCCAACTTTGTCCAGTAGACATGGACAATATGCAAACCCGGGATGCAACCCTAGAGCCTTTGTGTGGTTGTTAAAATGATTAAAATGGCAACCAGTAGATCTTTCCAGGGTTGGGCTATTGGTAGACTTGGCTGTACCATTTATATTCTAGATCCTTGGTCCTTTCTGTATATGGACCTAAAACCTAATGGAGTTGGTGGGGCTCTTACTCTGTTAAAGGAGGTCAAAAGAAATCTCACTAACAACTGAAGATGTGGAATTTGTGTTTAAAATTGATCTTACATGGCAAATGCCTGTGCAAAATCTACTACAGTGGTTCCTCGGTTGTTGTTGTTAATTTGTTGCAGAAGGCTTGTCGAGAACCATAAACGTTCCATTGCCCAATTTTAATGAAACTATAGGGGAAGCCATGCTTTCTTTGTAGTCTTAAAGCATTTGCTTCTGCTTCAAATGGCATTTCATTGTTGTTACCCAAAAGCATAAATCTCAAGAGTGAAAGATTACAGCTGCTGGACTTATCTCTTGCTGGAGAGTGGCTGTCATGCAATAAGTAAATAAATAAATAAGGCACTTGAATTTAAACTGTGAATACTGTTATAACTGTTGGATCGCTCAAATGTCGTGTCGAAGCTCTCGTTTAAGTTTTGCCTCGTCAGATTGATGAGCAAAGCAAGACCTTGGAAAACCTTTCAACCTAGACAGGGTTCATTTAAATACAACTAATGGCATTTAACAGTTTTTTGGATTGAAAATGAACTTTGCACAGCATAAGACAGTCATTAATGAACGGCACCTCGGTATGTGTTCGAGCCAAAATCAAATATTAATGAACCTGGGTCTCAGCTGTTGTTGGAAACACTTTTTCCCTTAGATCAGCTTAGCACCCCATTTTCAGAGCTGTTTTATAATGCATGGCCTTTGGGTGTATGGCATTTGTAAAGAGGAAGACATGTGGTGTAAACATTGGAGCTATGAAAGAAGCACTAAGAGCAATAAAAAAAAGTCTTCTGATGCTGCAGTCATGGTGTTGGTGTCAACTGAGGTGGATCTTCAGTAGCCATTTAAAGACCCAAACATTCAGACAGCCAGGGGAAGCTCATTTCACCAGCATGGTGCCAGAACAAAGTAGAGTTTTGAAGCTTTTGTCTTGAGGTGCAGATGCTGTTGAGCCATACTTGAGTCCCATAGGGTGTAAGATACGAAGCAGAGATTAACAGGTGCCTTCAGGGACTCAGTAACAGGGACAGAGTGGAAACCAGACATGCTGCATTTTAATTCTGTAGTGCAATCAGTGGTACAATTCACCCATTTCCATTATTTACCTTGTTCAAGGGCCAAAGAGTAGCAGGATAGCAGTGCTGCGGCTTGAACCCTGGACATTCTCATCCATAGTCCATTTCCATAACTGCTGTGCCACCACAGTCCCCCACAATGCCATTTATCAGCAGAGCTGCAGCTTTTTGATTCCAAATCCAGGAAAGAATAATGCAGCATTATACAGTGTACATAAAATATTTAGCTTCAGTTTAGACACTGTAATTGGAATGTCTGTTACCCATCGGTTGTTGGCTTTGTACAGTGTTATGGAAAGGTTTTTGCACCCATGCTCAAATTCTGTGCTGTGTTTTTTAACACCACTCTTGCAAAGAACAATGCAAAACATATTTCTTCAGATTTGAATGAATGCCTAGTAAACATACTGGAAAAAAATAACTTTAGACCTGTCCAAATGATCCACTAGGGTTTTAGTCTCAATACTTAAATGACTTGCTAAGGATGTGAGGATCAAAAGTTGAAGACTTTGTGTTCTCCTTTATCTGACGTCTTTATGAACCAGTGGAAGTCCAGTTTCTCTGTACACAGTGGACTGGATGATGGGTTTGACAGCACCTTTTCATTTAATGTGTTTATGATGTGAATGAGAGAGAAAGAAATCCGAGACCTCTGTCTTCCTCATTTTCCATCTCTATCTCTCTCGCACCTCCCAATGGACCATATTGAAGGGTTCAGTATCATCATTTGGCTGCATGACCATGACAGCGACCTTGAGCTTGCTTCATATCATGTTTCTTTCATTCTTAGAGCAGTGGAGCCCAGCACTAAGCATGTCAGAGTCAGTTTGTAATGGTTTGCCTGCCTTTCAAACTGCATCTTGATCAAAATGATGAGGAGGCGGAGGCCAGGCTATGCGTTGCCTCTCCATTCTTTTAATGTCCAGAAGAGTTACTGTGCTCAGGACTCTTGTGACGTGTATCGATCTAGTGCTAGCATTCACAACCAGACACCAGCTATTTTCAGCTTCAATGAATCACAGTGGATAGTGGGAAATGGCTACTGGAACTGTCACTCGTATCCTCTTGTTTGATGATCTTTACTCCCTCTCAGACACAGCCGGTTCAGAAATGGAGGTAATAGGCTGAGGACCCAGAGGTTAATTTGGTACAAAGGATCAGTAGTTCACAGAAGTGAAATGGAAAGTTTGTGGAGAAAACAGAGTTTCAGGAGAATGCATTGAGTTTGTTTAAGGCAAATTCATAACGTCGTATGCAAAAGGTACATGTTTTGTTTTGTTGGTTATCAACCACAGATTCTTCTGACGTCTTTTTAGTCTTCTTTAGAACTTATGATTCCATTATGCATCCAATCCTTATATCCTGGTGCTGACCTTTTTTTCTCTTCAACTATTTCAAGCATAACTGTATTTTCCAATCGATTCTTGCCACAATATATCCAAAATCACATTGCTTCAGCTGTTTTCCTGGTCCTTGAATGGTTTGATTTGATCAAGGATCCACATCCAAGGTTTTAAATCCAACGTCTGAAGGCATCCATACATTTCCTGTCATGCCTATTTATTTCCTGGCTTGAATGTCCCTATGAAGGTCCATGGCCTGAGCTATTCTGATCTTTGTTTGTAGAGACACATCATTATAATTTTATCCTGTTTTTTTCAAGCAGCAACTTATCTCATATTTTTTGAATGCTGGATTCTTTTTTGCTTGCTGATCAAAGTAAGCAAAAGCTGTCCAACACCATCAGTGGCGATGTTAGTCTTCATAACATTTGTTTTCTTGAAACTGAGTCGAGAGGTTCATCTATTTTTTTCATGAAGTGCCCTGAGAAGAGCCTTCAGATCTTCCTGATTTTTGCATGTCAAGGTTTACCAATCCACCAATCTTGATAATCTTCTTTGGATGGCAATGGTACGCAGCCCCATCTGATTGTTTTGAACACGTGAACCCATTCTGTTTACCCATGTTTTTATACTCCGATGAAATCTAGCAGACTTCACCTTATAAACACATTCAGGGTAACAAAAGATAACAAAACGACACCTTATTGGACAGAGTGTCATTAAACAAAGTTCTTTTTGGAAGATCCATTGTCTGGATGCTACAAACTAGGAACACTACAGGGCACTCTTGCTCCACTATAGTCCTTTCTGGAATTCTGGCTTATCATTGACCTTCAGAAAGCTTTAAACAAAGGCTTTTCTCCCAGTTTCAAAACATGACTCATTATTTTTACTAAAGAAAAGATCTAGCTACTAATTAAAGTAGAACTACAATTAAACTAGTTTTCCTGTTGATTAGGCACTAATAAACTAAACTACAATTGAACATGAGAATGGCAAAAACTCATAAGAATCATCCACTATGACGTACCTGTATCATCAGTGATGCACTGAGTAACGTAGGAAAGTCTGTCCTTAATATACCAAAGTGATCTGATAACGCTTTTTGCCGATATACCAGTATTATTATTACCTAGACATAAGTGGAGCAAATGTATTGAAGCAAGCAGAACTATATCCATGGTTTGAAATAGAAAAATGATTCTCTCTAGACCTACAGAGATAAAAATGAGAGGTAGTGATGAGTGAGTTTCAGCTAGCTGTTATTTATTTATTTAAAGGTGATCATAAAAACAGAATAAATTAGCTTCCCGGCACACTTTTCCCAGCTCGATTAGTAGTTATTAAAATGTCTCTCTCGCCTCCATCTCTGTCTTATAAGTGTTTACAAGTATTTTAACGCTGCACCTTTTTCATATGTGTGATGTAAAAAGTATTTTACTTTCTGCTGCTTACCCTCTGAATTTTTTAATTCATTTATTTGTAAATGTAATAAACAAATTGTTCAAAAATATCACGGCCAAAAAGTTTCGTCCAGAAGTGTGTGACCTGTAGTTTGGGTGAGTGATATGAAGTCTTTAGAATGTGTATGATCAAAATGTATCCACAACTCTATTAACAGTGAACTTGCACCTAGCCTAATACTATATCAAATGAATAATAAAAACAAAACATGAAAAGTGCATTCAAAGCAGAGCTCCAGTTTCCTCCCACACATTACGACTCGCAGGCATTAAAGGCATCATTAAAAGCAGTGGCTTCACACAGTGCTCGGAGTCATGCTGGAGATGGCAGATAGAGCAGGTGACAAAATGTCCAGACGGTTCTCTGCAAGAGTGGCAGTGCAATTTAACCACACTGTGTCTTTCCCATCACTTGCTTTTCTCTCCACAGGAAAAGGTACTGCCGGCGTTGCTTCCTGCTCTCAATTCAGTATTCAACAAAAAGCACACCTGCAACATACTGTTCGCATTTCTGTATGACATGTGTGGACGTCTGTGTGATCACGGTTTGTAGGACAAGGGGGCACTCCTGGTCTGGGGGTGCATGACAGCCCTCAAACCCATCCTCCTCCCTGAAGAGCACTGGAGAATTGGGACCGTCTAAGGCTTGAGAGAGTGGAGATGTACACACATCTGGAGCTAACACAACTTCCGGTGACACAAAGACTGAGCCACTTTGGTTTGATGCCTACCTGTGGCAGGTTGAGGCTTGAGTGGCAAAGTTGCAATCCTGGCATAGTCATCCCTAGGGTGCCCCATTGTTTTGCTAGTAACCTGTGTTGTAGAGGGTAATATTATGGATATAGTTCTTGCTACGGTCTAGCATGTTACTTAATACATTGAGGATAATCTTGGCTAATGGATAACTTGGCGTCACGAATGGGATTAACTTTCTAGATGCGGCTATGTTTCCTGACAGTTGGTAATTTAAGCTTTGGCTCCAGCTTGAGGCTAAACCTCTCAGTTAAATCCTATATTTCTTTGTTAATTAGGAAAATCACTAGAATGGGAGGTTCGAGCCTCGAGCAAGTTAATTGTTCGCCAGTTCTTTTAGATTCGCTCGGAATAATTCAGATTTGGAGAGAAGTTATAGCCTTGGCTCCAGCTTCCACCCAAGGCAAATGACAGTTCTTTGTCTTTGGATGAGTCAAGCAAATGAGTGTGATGAATAATTCGCATCCATTAGTACTCACGAAGGCCAAAGTAAAAGAGCCTCCCTTGCCTTTTAATGCATAGTCAGACTTCAAAAACCCTGTAATTAATACTCGGATAATCACTTTGGGAAAAAGATAACCCTGAGCTCCATCGGCACTGACAAATCATAATTCCACATACAGTGCTCTTAAAGAATGTTAATAAAGCAGGCCAAAAGGTTTGACCTGAAACTAACTTTCCTTCACACATTTAGCTATCTATTCCTGACTTCAGCAACACTTTACCAACATATAATCATGGAGTTTGTATAGCTACAGTCCACCTAATTAAGCTCTTCACGACAAGTCTAGTGTAAATAGACATTAATGCACAAGCATGTTGCCACAGACTGCTTTTGTCAATCTACAACTGTCCAAAAAGTCATAAAATGTACATCGTACGGAGGCATGGCTTACAAATTTCCCCCTTCCTTGAGTCTAAAATTGGATCACCATCTTTTATGGGGGTGTTTCTTTACTTTTGGGACAAAGTAGAAAGATCAACAGCTCACACAACCACACAGTATTATAGAAGCAAATGCCAAAATGCTTAGTCAAATTCAAAGTCACATTTTTCTATAGAGCTTTTTATAATGGAGTATTGTCTCAAAGCAGCTTTACAATTTTAGATTATCTTCTAATATCTAGAGCCAGTCCCAAACTGAGCAAGCCTAGGCTCCTCGCTCAAGGAGGTTGGGTCTTGGTCCTCCCAAGTTTATTCCTCATGACGCTTAGGGAGTTTTTCCTTGCCACTGTCGCCCTAGGCTTGCTCAATTTGGGATTGGACGTAGTTATTAGGAGATAATCTAAACTTGTAAAGTGGCTTTTAGACAATGCTCCACTGTAAAAAGCACTTTTTAAATAAATCTGACTTGACTAGGGTGACAGTTGCAAGGAAAATCCCTAAACGTTATAAGGAAGAAACCTTGGGAGGACCAAGACTCAAAAAGAGACCCATCCCAAAAGTTGTTATCGAGTAACTGATTTAAAAATATTTATTCTTAGCCGGGTTTTCAAGGACAAACAGCTTCACACTTATTAAAGATTGCAGGCAGTGCAACAGGGTGCTCCACAGACACAACCGGCCATGTCTGAGGGAGGAAAGGTTGGACGAGGATTCACCTTTTTTCCACTACAACATATTCACACTAATCATTAGATTGGAATTGTGGGTGATAGGGGTCCCACAAAAGCACACAAATTCAGAAAGGGCTTATGTAGGTACTACCTCATACACACCTTAACTAGTTTTTCCTATCAGGTATCTGTTAGCAAGGTGTGTATATATTCACTTCAAATGTTTCCGTACTCCCAAACCATATGGTAAAGTGTAAATATCACAGGCAGGTCATGCAGCACTGTTGAGCATGTATGTGTTGCAGGTGCGTATATATAGAAAGCCTCATTAAATCGCAGTCTTCTTGTAGCACTCCTATGATAGCACCTCACGTCACTGTAACATTATTAATGATACAATCAGCTGCAGCTAAAAGTGGCAAAGTGGCAGCAGTGACAAAACATTTCCACACCTACACACGCTGCCTCAAATTCGTACCTGTATTCCTATATATGGCTCCAAAATACACACGGGTTTAATTGCAAGAACAGATAACGGAATAGGACAACAGAGCTGTCATCTTGTTTGAAACAGAGAGCATCACCTCTCGCTGTCCCTCGGTCAGAGCTGCTTCTCTGTATCTCTCAGTCTCGCACACTATTAGCAGAGTGGTTTTTAGCAGAGGGTCATTAGACAGGGCTATCTGCTCGGTGTCTGAAGACCGGCTGAGATGCTGCAGCCACACAATGCTCAACAGCACACAATTAAAGAGAGACACAACAGGCATTGTTTCAGCTCTGGCAGCATTCTTTAAAATGTGCTCATAATGATTCCAATCATCTGCACATATTTGAAAGAATCCTATAATGCCAACACGTGTGATGTCGGACCAAACAGCACTGTGGTCCTTAGATAGTTTGTTTGTCTTTTCTTGAAATATCTCTTGCGAATAGCGCTTGGAGAGAGGAGCATTTTCATGCAACACTAAGATTGTTCAAATGAGAAAGCCAAGAACAGGTCGGCGTGATCTAAAGTAAATTCTAAAGTTAATCAAGAACGTGTTTGTAGTGCTGGCAGTTACACTGCGAAAAATATAAGGCAGGTTAAACTCATAATTGATCAGATTTAGTCGGAGGAAACCAGTTTTAATCACTGTACCAAAGTAAAGTAAGTGATAAAAACTTGCTTTAGCGGTTTATTTTCCCAAAGATGGGTACGAAAGCTGTTACTCTACTGAACCATTGACCCATAATTGTATGAGCTGTGATTTGCTCTGGATAAGAGCAAGAGAATTGACCAAGAGAATCACTGATCAACAATGACTTACTGAATGGTACCTCAGTCTAGGCCACAATATTTATTGATTCTAACACTGTCTCAGGGAAGGTGAAGTTACCTATGGTTGTGTATCGAAGCCCAGTTCTGATTCTGATCCAATCCGGTTCCATTTTAAGAACTTGGCACCTGTTAAAAATAAAAAAATCTAAGTGACACACTCTCAGCCAATGACAATGCTTTGATAAGTTAAACTCACCCATAACAGTTACTGCTGATATGCTGGTCTAGATTGGGAAAGTCTTACCTCAAAATATGAGTAATTGCAAAGCCTGACAGTCCCAACTAAATTAAAGGAACATCTCATGAAATGCCAGTGACCGGTACCCATTCATTCACTTTGTGACTCAGCCATGAAAGCCGGCTGATACCTCTAGGGCATATGCCCTGCAGAGATACTCTATATTGTAGTCACAATGTGATCGTAGGCTAGAGGGGAAATGCCCAGGGTGAGCAGATGACACTTTCTATATTGTTTCCTAATAAGGCTTGAAAAAGTCCTGCTGGCCAAATTTGTTTGAAATATTAGACTAATATTTAATTAGCTTCCCAACATTCTAGGCATCATGAAGAGTATAAAGGATTAGCACCACTTTTTGATCACAAAATTGGCAAGACGGTTGCACATTTCATTTTCAAAAGCATATTTATTAAAACGCAGGCCACATCCCAGGCAGAAGAAGCAGGCAGGGGTCAGAACACAAGAAAGGCACTTCAGGTTCAATAACAAGGGCAAATCAACAGAAAAGCAAGGGTCAAGGCTCAGAAATGGTAAACAACAAGACTTTCTACTTTGTGAGGAGCATAGAGGACAAAAATAGTACAACCTCAAACCAAGAAATGTTGGGACAGTATGTAAAATGCAAGAAAAACCAAAGACGTCTTGTATTTACTTTGACTTTTATTTTCTCGCAGACAGAATGAACCCAAGATATTTCGTGTTTTTTCTGGTCAACTTCATTTCATTTGTTAATAAACATCCATTCTAGCATTTCAGGCCTACAGCGCATTCCAAAAAAGTTGTGACGGGGACAATTTAGAGTTAGCAATGAGGCAAAAAAAATAAATAAATAATGATCGACAGCAGTATCCAACAAAGGCTGAGTCTTTGAGAAGTAAAGATGGGCAGAGGATCTCCAGTTTATCAAGAAATGCCTGAAAAATATTGAAATGTTTAGAACCAGTGTTCCTCAAAGAAAGACTGGAAGGGATTTACATATTTCTTCATGTACTGTGCATAACATCATTAAACGATTCAAGGAACAGCACTGCATGAAGAACTTTCATTCATCAGTATCTGATAGAACCGCATGGAGTTACATTCACAAATGCCACTTAAACCTTTACTGTGCAAACAAGAAGCCTGATGTTATCTTTTCCAGGAATGTCCATGCATGTTTCAACAAAGACAATGCAAATCCTCTTGCGGCACACATTACAGAGGCGTGAAGAGGCCACAGATACCGGACTGGCCTGCCCGCAGCCCTGACCTGTCCCCAATAGAGAATGTGTGGAGAATTTTGAAATGAAAACAAAATGTGACAACGACAACGGCTGGCACCCTGTCTAGGGCTGGTTTCCTCAATGCACCCTGTACTGCCAGATAAGTCTCAGCCCTCCACCATCCTGAACTGGATTAAGTGGGTATATAGCAGGTATTCGTACTGTCTGCTAACAAAAAAATCTGGTAACCCTGTATATACTGGCTATAAAAAAGCACAAACCAGTGACAAACAGCAATATCAAAGGGCTGAAGCCTCTTGAGGAAAATAAGACTTTCAAAGGGATGCATATATCAGCACTTTAAAATCATTTGACCAGGCCAGACGTTACCTTTCATCTCAAGAGCTTCTTCAGAGAGGGACGAATAAGGAATATTTAGTTTCTAAATCCTTTAAAGTGCCATGCAGGATCACCGCAGGAATATTAACACAGTTTCTCATGGTATCCCCAAGGACACAGAGGGGGTGGCCTTTAGTTCTTCCTTCCATTCCAAATGTCAGGGAAGGCAAGTTATGACATAAAACATGTTCATTAAAATAAGCTACAGAAGGAACACAGCATGTTCAAGACCTCATAATAATATAAATGAATGGCTCTTTGGTGCAGCAGGGGGGTGCGATACTCCGCTCTGGTTACTGAGTGGAACTTGGCATGTTCTCCTTCCATCTGTTGAGGTTTCCATCTGCCTTCCAAATACATGACAGGTGGATTGGCAAATTGATTCATTCTAAATGAATGAACGCGTGAGAGCGCGATGTCCTGCGATGTTCTGGCATGATATCTGGTTCTTGACCAATCCATGACCCTGACCAGAATAAGTTCGAAGCAGACGGAATAAACAAAGGAGTATTACTTACAATAGGACAGGCACATAGACTTACAAACACCATTACAAGTAAGTAGAGGAAAGTCATGGAAAGTCTGTAAACACATCTACACAAAGCACACGACCGGTAAGATAGTTATTCATACACGCACAAATGACGGACTTCCGCTCTTTAACTCCCGCCTCTGCTCATGGATCTGCAGCATTGATTGGCTGTTGAGGTGAACACCTATTTATGACCTCAGTGTCGGGAGTTGAAACACATTTTTTAAAAACTTATTAAGTGAACAGATATTGATTGGATGGTCATTATAAGGCGCATACCTGTACTGGACCCGGAACCTTTATTACTAATAATGTAACTTTAATACTACAAGTTAGACTTTTTCAGAATGATTTAAACTGCAACTGGAACCTTTATTATTAAAAGTGGAATCTTTAAAGCTGGACCTGGAACTGGGTCTGTTGAACCTTCACCAGTTCAAACATCACCTGCACTCCTGCTGTAAACTTTTTATACCTGCGTCTCTTCTGGTTCATAAATACACTCCGAGCTATTAGCGCTAATAGATTTAATACTACCGTGTATCTTTAAGGCTGTGTTTCAAACCAGCTTACATGGCAGGGAGTGAAAGCACTGTTTGTCCAGCCAGTGCCTGCTAGCAGTTGGATCTGTAAACTGCCAGCAATGATCTGCTGCTCTATCCATCAGCCTGGTCTACAGAGCCTGGGCCCGTTTCAGCACTTGATAGATGTCCATGGTTGAAAGGAAATAACTTAAAGTGGTCAAGCACACTTCCTGGTGTGAATGAAATTTTCCTGTGCCTGTGGGTACCTGCGAGTCCAGCTTTCCTACTGTATATGAATGAATAATGTCAACCGATCAGAAATTGTAATATCAATGGCTTTAGAGTGTGACATTCCATGGGCTTTCTTGTACAAGAACATGGAGTCTAGTTATTTACCAAATCAATAGTGACACTCCATCATTGCTATGAGTACCAGAGTGAATAAAAGCTATTGGAATCTCCTCATCTTTGCAGTAATTTCATTAGAACCAGCCACAACCCAGTCGCCTATCAGTGGATACCGCATCGATCTCTCTCCCTCGGCGCTCCGTGCTGGCTTTGGATATCCTGGTAAGTTGCGTTGAGCTTTGAACCTCTGAGCTTGGATCTAATCTGTCTTGTGATGCCAGAATGCATGACTGAGTCATCTTCCTCCCCTGTGTGTCAATGTTTGTCCTCAAAAGTGTAGACAGATTTTCTCTGCCCTGATAATGACCTGAAACTCTGATCAAACCCGCCAGCAGCTGCATCAGATGTGCATCAACTTTGCCAACTCACTCTTGTCCAACTTTGTTTGCTTTTCCCAATTTCGTTAGTGGTTAAACGGGCTCTATCTTACTCCCTTGCATGCCTCATTTGTGAGTTCTCTGAGAATTGGGATGGTCTGGGACCAAATCAATCAGCCGATTTCCTTAATTGTCTACAGGCCTGTCTGCACTTGGATTGTTGTTGCTCTTTCAAACGTTGATGATAAGTTATGTGCTTTAACATTCTAAAGTAATTCACAGTCTTTAATGGCTCTGTTAAGGCCATTGCAATGCAGGATCATATTTCTGAATCACTGACATTCAGTACTCTCTAAAATCCTTCCTAATTCATCATACTAATGGACTAATCACTATATTAATCATATCATGTTTGTCACCACAGCCTTATTATCCTTACTTGCACCTTAAGCCTCTGTGACTTTACTTGTAGCCCATTAAATTACCTAAACAATGCAGTTTGAAACATCCTTCTAGGAACGAGCACTTGTTTGAGATGTTTGGCACGCGATTGAATAGATTAGCCATTATAAAGTGGGAAGTTTATTATTGCCATAACTCACCCCTTGTTAGACCTCCCTGTACAAGACGCAGATCACAGGCAGTATTTATGGCTAGGCGTTGCGGATATGGGTTTGCCTAGGCGTGATAATCGTTGCGTATGATTGTGTCTCAGATTGCTTCCTCTTCACCTTTTCCAGCGTGGGCTTCCGAGTGTTTGGAGTGTTTCTCTGGCCTAATTCCAGTGCATTATGGCTGGTGCCCACTTACCCAATCTGAGGCATTAAAGATCCCTCTCTGTCTCTGTCTCTGCCCCTCCTTCGCGCTGGCTTTGTATCTGTGCGTCTGTGTGAGAAATTGGGTTTGAAGTAAATGGAGATTTGTATGGAGATCAGCGATTACTGAGAAGACATGCGAGGGAGGGAATGTGCTTTCTGCACATCGACACACAGACTGAGACACTAGCCAGCCATTAAGATTAGGCTGCTGGCAAGGAAGGTTTTTATCGAACGGTTGGGATAACAGGGAGAGACGGAGACAAAAATCTGTCGCTCCACGACAGACTCCAAAAAGCCTCGCCCGTGCATTGTGTGCAAGATCCTGAAATTGTCCCATTATCGAAATCAATTTATCTGATGGTTTATTTCACATTGACAGCAATTAGCAGACAACCTCATAACGACAAACATGGAGTAGGATTCATAAACGTTCAATTAGTAGTCCAGAGACTTAGCCACAGAGCCTCTGCTGTCCTATGGCACTATAAACACTCACTGAGCACTTTATTCAGAAGATCTGTACACCTACTCACTCATGCATTTATCTCACCAGTATGTTGTGTAGATATGGGCCGGCAGCTTCAGGTAATGTTCATATCACCCTCCAGAATGGGGGGAAATGTGATCTTAGTGATTTTGACCATGCCAGCAGGATGGTTTGAGTAGCTGCTGGTCGCCTGGAGGATTCATGAACAACTCTAGAGTTCTTCAGTGGCCTTTCCAGTCACAGGATCTGAATCCAATCCATCAAAACAGTCCAAACAGTAATTCAGAAAATCCTTGCAGACTCTCTGTGCTCTTTACTAATCTTAATATCAAGAGAATCTAAGCAGTACAGTGTTTCTTTGTGAGGGCTATATTGGACTCCTGGATAAAGGTTCATGTAACATATAGCAGCCGAAGCTCTGTATGATTTCTTTTGCGTTTCATGGAGAGCCAAGGAGCTCATTGTAAGGATCTATCGGCCCATTTTCTAATGATTATTATGTTCTCTGGGTAAACTGAGATGCTACTGTTTGCTCTCTCAAAGCTCCCTTCAAAGGGGTCATTCCTCTTCATTATCCCAGTCACAAGAAGCTCAACCATTACAGCATAAACAGATTTGCCGTATCACTTTCTACAAATCACTGTGCATTCCTTAAGCAAGGCATGCATCTCCCTCTTCCATAATACACCATACATAACCTTCTTGCCAGCGGTTGTATGCAATAAAGTGCATAATGATGCAACACCATTTCATCCATCTCCCATTACATTTCAAGAATAGCAGAGATTTTATTTTTCCAAGCCTGGTTTTAATTGCCGCGCTAAATCAAGACTCTGGGGCCAGAGCGTTGTCTCGCTTCGCTAATGGACCCTGCACATCAGTGGAGGTGAAGCAATTAGCCTTATTAGAGGGAGATCATGGACAATGGATGACCTGTGGGTCTCTATGGCACTCACATGAGGGCTTTGTTCTTCCTTGTGGGCCAATCTGGTCATTAGGGTTGCTTTTCAGACCATTTATTGTTCTCATAAACTGATGGAATTTCGGACGGGATAAGATTTACATGTGGGAGAAGCTACCACGATTATTACTGGACCAATTGTAGCTGAGTGACTTCATCAGCAACATCTTTAGTAACTGCTTTATTGTTATTAGTGTCATGGCGGGTCCATCGCTGAAACGCAAGGAGGCAGTACTGTAGGGCACTCTGTAGGGCTGGAAAGGCAAACGTAGACACTTCCATAATTCAGAAAACCTCAGGTTCCCATCGTTCTTTGGACAGCTTAGTAAGAATTGAGACAAAGACCCAATAGCCGCCTATCCACTACTCCCAGACGCTCTTATACAAAGTGGGGCTTTGCAGTCCCAGGCGTCTGTAAGCTCATATGCACAGGATGGGGCAGGAATGGCTCACTTCCAACTGTGCTGATTTGACCGATGACATTGCATAAGCTGCAGAGTGAGTAGTTTAAGCATCGGTGGCACTGCTATAAAAGGGAGACTCACCCAGTGGATCTGAACTGACATTAACTAAATTAAGAGAAGTTAGGTTTGATCCTGTTATTCATAGCTGCATTTGTGTCAACAGTCCACGCTGGTGGAGGTGGTGTAATGGTTTGAGGAATGATTTCTCGACACACTTTGGGCTTGTTAATACCAATAAATCATTGTTTCAATGGCATAGCCTTCTTGAGTATTTTTGCTTTCCATGTGCACACCTTCATGTCCAGAACTCGATGAGAAAATGGTAAAATCCAGAAAAAGGTAGGTATTATTTTGTAATTCATAGCTGCATTTTCTTAGTACATATTTTTTGCAGTCTTTGTCTCTACCCTCCGGCTCCCTAGATGAGACCACAAGAGGCAGGCCCATACAGTATATCTCTATAGTGTAGCATTCAGCTGTAAGTTTATAAAACTAACTCACATGACCTCAGCTAGTAAGCTGGACACGAGCAGCTCCAGTTAGTCTCTGGAGAATCACATAATGATGTCTTATTTTCACTGGCCTTTTCTTTTTTCCAAAACTATTGCATGAGGGAGCTGACCAAGACAGATCAAATCTATAATTGTGTTTATGGGGGCATTCTTAAATCGATACCTTTGTAAATATAAAGTAAATATGGAAAATTATCATACCCATCTGAAATAGCCAATAGATTTTTTCTCTAACAGCCTGAAATGAAAACCCATTAAAAAATATTTTTCACGATCAATTTACACATTTTTGCCTGCTAACAATCAAGAAAGAAGAAAAGCAGAATTACACGGTCAGAAAAGTGATCAGCGCCCTGATTTAATTTGAAAACTTTAATCTATATTTTGCTTTAAAAGATGGAACCAGTCATCAGACTGTCAGTATATGTGTCTATATATAACTAGATCAAAATGATTTGTCCATTCTGCTTTGATTAATTGTTCGAGTTCAATCAAAACCATTCACCTTTCTATTGTTAAGCCACTGCTTAACAACCTTTTCAGAAGAAACTTGCTTTTATAGCTTGGAGCTCATAATAATGTAGAACATTTGAGTGAGTATGGGAATTATTTAGTCCAGTAAAATGTGTAGTAATAGGATCTTGAGCTCCTAGTAGGTACGTTTTTGTGGCATGACTTGCCCAGTGAACCGGAGGATGGGAGGAGAAGATATGGCCCTCTGATGTAGACTGAGTAATGGTGGGTGGACTGGAACCGGTGGCTGGAGAACAGCTTGAGTGGAGCCATAACTACTACTGGAAAAACATTATAGCATGTGAACTGGAGCTGGTACTGGAACGAAACAGAATATGTAGTTAGTGATGTGATGAACACAGAATCTAGTAACAGAACAGTACTGACACTTTTAATATTTGTCAGGTGCAGGTACAGGGTGGCATGGTGTTGTTTCAGTGGGTCATCTTGGTGCCAAACAGATCCAGAGACCTTCTCTAAAAACGTCAGAAGGTTGATAAGCTGGTGTGTGTACGGTTTTACAAATAAAACGTATGGCTTCCATGTTCCAAACTAATGCAGCCCTAACTAGGATAGAGCACTTACTGAAGATAAAGGATGCCAGACTGTAACATGTCCTATTGTCACATGCTACATGCGTCTCCATTGCTAGCCATCCTGAGTGGGATCCAAGAACTGAAGGTCCGTCCATTAACTCACAGACTCCTAATAAAGTGGTTTGTTAGACGTGCTCTTCTGGTTATGAGAGTAATAAAGATGGCAATTTGGAAAACCAGCTTTATTCTTCCTTGCCGTAGTAGGGAACACAACACACATTTGAAATAAAGAGCCCTTCACCAGGTCGCTGGCGCTGTTCTCAGTATACCCACAGGATAATAGACTTTATTTCGCCTAATCTCAGGCTTATGGTGCTTCAAGATGAATATCTTGATGAATGTTCATTGAAGCACAAGAGCTCTTTTGTTGAATTATGAGGTGCGATTCCATTTCGGCGAGGCCGCATCCTGAATTGTCAGTATTTGTCAGCTATTGGTCTAGAACAGACACTGTCAGCGCCGGCGTTCCACTGATGCAGTCGTGCTCTGCTCATGTGAATGACTAATGTAGTGAATAAATGAAAGAACAAAAGAGTGAGGGAATAATGAATAAATAAGAGAATGCAAGAGCAGGTAAGCGGACAAGTCCATGGGCAAGAGCATGCATAATGGATGTGCAGTATTAGTTTGCGAGGAAACAAATGGATGACGGAAAACTGTCGGTAGTTCATGAGGAGGTAAGCAAATAAGGAATGAATGTGAGTGAATGAATGAATATTAAATGAATGAGTGATGGATGATGTTATCAGTGTCAGTCTAACAGAGATCAGCTGCCAACAGAACACGTTACGTCCTCTTAAGACACATGTCCTGTTATTGCACATCTTCTGACAGCTTCTGAACAATGACCAAAACTGTTCTGTCAGAGATGGATAGTGGTGCTATGGATAATGGTGGTTCAAAGGTTATGACTCTGGACTACTAATGGGAAGGTTGTGAGTTCTACAACTGGTCAGTGCAATGTAAGTTGTTATCTGATCAATAAATGCTGTCATTATGTGATCAGTACTTCAGACTTTGGACGATTTTTCAAAACAAATGGTTCCTACTTCCAAATACCAAAACAGTTGGCCTTACCACACACCACTCACAGCCCATCCACAGGACTCAGGACTCCACAGCAACACCACCAACTATTCATTTCAGCCTGATCCACACCAGCCAACCTGTCCCTCTTATCGCCAAGCTTCCTCCCCAGTTCCACTCTAGGGTCTGTCTAGACAATTTCCTCCCATCTTCCCTTTCAATCTTGCACTTTTGCTCTTTGTGCCTTGGCTCTGTTCCTTTCCCCTCTCCCTCCACCTGCTTGGTTAGCACTTTTATACACATCTCAGCATCCCATATTTGTACTACGCTGACACAGAGGGTAGGTCCGGGTCCTGTGACCTAAACCCAATGTCGCCTACATGTATGGTTGATTTTCTAACATAAAATTTAGCAACGAGCAAACTCAACTATAGCCCCTTTCACACAGACAGAGTAAAGCAAAGGAGCTGTATGTGTGAGCCTGAATGTCTGAAACATTTAACAGATCATGTTTCTGTAGTGACTGATGTGATACCAGAATAAACACGAAGAACAACTTGCCTGAGTATTCCTTTCCACTCTTTCACTGATATTGCGAATGCGTCCAAGTATTAATGCTGACACAAAGGCAGCCATCATCATGGATGACTCTGTAGCCTCGGTCACCATCTTCGGTGTGCTTTAAACAAAACGCTCCTTTAACCATTCGTTCATTTTCAGATGGGTCTCACTTACAGAGATATCCTGTGATGTTAGCTGAAAGTCTAGAAAGTACAGGGTGCCCATTTCCTTTTCTTCTAACTTTTAGCAGTGCCCAGTGCATGGGTGAGATTAAGGCTTTCCTATTGTGTTCTGCTGCTCACAGACTGCAATCAGATCACATTTCTTCTGCTCTCTGATTCACCTCGCTGTGCTCTCACGCTGCCTTTGGAAAAGATGAAGAGCAGACTGAGCTGGATCTAAAGACCAGGCTGATGAACTTCAACGATCAGCTCTTGAATTGCAATGTGGGTGTTTGGGGTCTTATTAGACACTTCCTACTAAAAGGTTAATGGTTCCCCTTCTCCATTGTTTTCCGAAGAATGCTGCCTAGAGGATACTGGTGGCTGAAAATTTTTGGCTGGTGGATTATTTTCAGTCCATCGCCCAAATAGTACCTGACCTGTGCTGGTACTGTGGGGGTCCGGACCATTAGAGAACAGACTAAAGGGGATGAACAAAGTAGGTAGAGAAACAGATGGACTAGAGTCTGTAACTGTAGAACTACAAAGTGCAGTGACCACTAAAACTACAATAAAGAATAAGCAGAATATAAACTGAAAAGCAGAGAACGTTGAAGACTTTTGTACAGTACTGTACCTCTTTCAGCAAAGTGGTGCGTATTCATATGGCAAAAATTAGGTAGAGAAAAGAAGCCAGTTATAGTGGGTTATTGGTACTGATTGTTGAGGAGATTATAATATGCCAAACATTATAGCAGAAATGTAGATACCTGGGTTTGGATAGCAGGGTTTTACTGTACTATTAATACCTCACAGCAAAAGCCATTTAAGCCTTTGTTGTAGGCCAGTCTAAGAAGCAAAAGCCCAAACCAGGCTTAATTTAGATAATACAACTGGAATTGTGAGTATTCTCAGAAGAACCACTTGGGTTGAGAACTGCTCAGCAGAGACTCGTTCACACCATGAAACCTGCAGAATCAAATATTGCAGGTTGTCAAGTCTGAGTCCTATTTCCTCACAGCCCTGACCTCCTCTTTGCTCCAGTGCCAGGCCATGTGGGCACGTCACATTCTGCTCTCCTGCAGTCGTTTGTTTAGTGCCAAGCTTCGGCTTTTGCGGCGGCGTAATTAAATCAGACCTAATCCACTATTTATGCGTTCTGCCTCTGCATTATTCAAATGACATTTTTATGCATTATTGCATTTTTGCTTGACAGTAAGCACTCAAGAGCTTGCCATTACTGAACGCAGTCGCCCCTCCCCATGCCCGAGCGCATGTATTATTAATCCCCCCCTCAACACGCACAGAGCACACGCCGAAAGGAGTTGTACACAATGTGTTTTGGATAACGTGCTGCATTTGCATTTGGCTCCAAACGACAAGCAAATGCATTTTTAATCTCTGAACACTGCACATGCTGCTCTATAGATTAATGTCTGGGGTGATAAATTGTTTTGCAATCATTGTAATTAACTAACAGCTAAGAGAGGCTTTTTCTGACAAACATTTCATTATCCAGCTCCACCTGATTTCAGACTCTGCCAGCAGCCACATTATGCAAAAATATTATAATGTTACTGTCCAGGTTCATAAATTAAGCAAATCAGGATACTTTAAGGCCATAACGTGTCCGGATTTGACAGCTGATTAGAGTCAAAAAATGATTGATGAAAGCTTTGGAAATGTCTGGGTTTATGCAGAAATAATTAATAACCAATCGTAAAGTCTGTCCTGTTATTTGTTTAAAATATGAAAATGCAAAAGGTACAGTATGTGAACAAAGACAAAAACTGTATTACAACCTGTGAAACAGATCATTGACTGAAATAGACTTTGACTGGACATTACCATAGTCACATAGTCTTTTTTCTGCAACTGTAATATACAGTGGGGCAAAAAGTATTTGGTCAACCACTGATTGTGCAAGTTCTCTTACTTAGAAAGATAAGAGAGGTCTGTCATTTTCATCCTAGGTACACTTCAACTATGATAGAAAAAATGAGAAAAGAATTTAATTGTAAATCATGGTGGAAAATAAGTATTTGGTCACCCACAAACAAGCAAGATTTCTGGCTCTCACAAACCTGTAACTTCTTTAAGAAGCTCTTCTGTCCTCCACTCGTTACCTGTATTAATGGCACCTGTTTGACTTCGTTACCTGTATAAAAGATACCTGTCCACAGCCTCAAACAGTCAGACTCCAAACTCAACCATGGCCAAGACCAAAGGACACCAGGAAGAAACTTGTAGACCTGCACCAGAGTGAATCTAAATGGAAGACATACAAGACCAAAGGCTACCATCAGTAACACACTACGCCGAGAAGGACTCAGATCCTGCAGGTCCAGGCATGCCCCCCTGCTTAAGCCAGTACATGGTCAGGCCCATCTGAAGTTTTTCAGAGACCATATGGATGATCCAGAAGAGGATTGGGAGAATATCATGTGGTCAGAAGAAACCAAAATAGAACTTTTTGGTAAAAACTCAACTCGCCGTGTTTGGAGGAAGAAGAATGATGAGTTGCACCATACCTACTATGAAGCATGGGGGTGGAAACATCATGCTTTGCGGCTGTTTTTCTGCAGAGGGGACAGGACGACTGATCCGTGTTAAGGGAAGAATGAACGGGGCCATGTATCGTGAGATTTTAATCCAAAAACCTCCTTCCATCAGTAAGAGCATTGAAGATGGAACGTGGCTGGGTCTTCCAGCATGACAATGATCCCAAACACCCACCGCTCGGGGCAATGAAGGAGTGGCTCCGTAAAAGCATTTCAAGGTCCTGCAGTGGCCTAGCCAGTCTCCAGACCTCAGCCCCATAGAACATTTGTGGAGGGAGTTAAAAGTCTGTGTTGTCCCAAAACATCACTGCTCTAGAGGAGATCTGCATGGAGGAATGGGCCAAAATACCAGCTACAGTGTGTGCCAACCTGGTGAAGACTTACAGGAAACATTTGACCTCTGTCATTGCCAACAAAGGTTATGTTACAAAGTATTGAGTTGAACTTTTTATTATTGACCAAATACTTATTTTCCACCATAATTTACAATTAAATTCTTTAAAAATCCTACAATGTGATTTCCTGGATTTTTTTTCCCATTTTGTCTCTCATAGTTGAAGTGTAGCTATGATGAAAATGACTGACCTCTCTCATCTTTCTAAGTAGGAGAACTTGCACAATCAGTGGCTGACTAAATACTTTTTTCCCCCCACTGTAAATATAAAGTTTATATTCACAAAAAAAAGCTTCATATACATGGCTGTTCGTACACTTTAAATATGAACTTTAAAATGTACATGTATCCATACTGAACTTCTCATCACCACACATCCTCAGTTTTTTATGTTGTTGTTGTTCTTTTTTTTTTTTTTTTTGAGGCTTTGGCAGAGGTAATTCCTTACTGTGAAGTTCTGGCCACATAGCAGATGGAAAATTAGGATATTTGTCAGGCAGAAGTAGCAGTCCAAGGCGCGATCTTGGATACTCTCCAAACCTCAAGAATGGGAAAAGGCATATGGTGTGAACCCTTTGCCCATGCTGTGAGAAGCCTGACATATGTGCCACAACAAATACAGTTGGTCGTTCAAAACTTTTTTGGGATTTGAACTTTAGTGCTGGCAGCTATAATGGGTACTATAATTATAACATTTAATATTGGAGCTGTAATAAATAAACAGTTAAATCATAACATTTACAACTTAGAATTTCAAATAGCTAAACATAGCGTGTGAGAGCACCCAGCATGCATTGCAGGTCTGAGATGTCAGGTTTATTTTCATCATTATTCTGGGTGATATACGTATTAGTTCATTTCGTGTACACAGCTACCCAGGGTATGCATTTATTAATGAGTCTCATGCATTTTTCATTATTTTTATGTCTGGTTAATCCTTATCATGAGCAGGATGCGTGTTTCAGTTAAGATAGCTTCCTCACACGATACAGTCGGACAGCCCGGGCACTATTGGTATTTCATTTAAAGAACTCTTTTTTGTGTTATTGGTAGTTCTGGACATTTAATCATGCAGAATTAAAAATGTATTCATTGAAGTTGAGCAACTGAAACTGGAACTTCAACCTTAGTTACATTCATTTGAAATATTTAATGCTAAAACTTTAATGTTTACTTATTTAAAGTAAAATACTGAAACTATTGTATAATAATTAGTATCAAATGATATTTAATACTTGATTGAGATTTGATTGATATGTGGGACTGTGGTAGCCTAGCGGTTAAGGTACTGGACTATGGACCAAGTGGTCCAGGGTTCAAATCCCATCTCTGCCAAGCTGCCACTGTTGGGTCCTTGAGCAAGGCCCTTAACCCATAATTGCTTGGATTGTAAGACTGTACCAATTGTAAGTCGCTCTGTATAAGGACGTCTGCTAAATGCTGTAAATGTAAAATGTAAATGATATTTAATACTGGAAGTTGACCCTTGGTACTGGAGCTACAACATTTTTAATCTAAAACTAGAACATCTAACAATAGTGCTAAAATGTTTAGTATTAGATTTGTAGTTCTTAGTAATCCCACTAAAATTGTTCCTTTTAATACAATATGGGTTTAGTCCCATCATTCTCAAAAAGGTCATTTTAATCAGCGAGTCACATAATGATGGCCACCCTGAAGCTAAACGGGGACACTCACACAACTTAAAGGTGCTGACAGGTCTCACAACAGTCAAGATATTTCAAGCACAGTCACTTTTACTTCTCCTTCTGACTGTAGGCACCTCCACATGCGATCACACTGCTGCCCACACTAATGTATGGGCAAAATGGACATTTGGCTAAAATAGCATTGTAAAAAAAACAACCCCAAACCAGAAAAAGTGCAGTGTTCCTTACCTTTACTTTGACTTTTATTTCATTGCAAACAGTATGGACCTGGTCAACTTCATTCCACTTTGTTTACAACCATCCATTCCTGCATTTCAGACCTGCAACACATTCCAAAAAAATTGGGATGGGAGCAATTTAGGGCTAGCGATGTGACTGACCAGTACCTTATCCTCTGTGCCACCACTGAGCAGTGAAACCTTTGCCCAGTGCCTAAATGAAAGAAGCCTCTGTTGGAATCAAAATTAAGTCTGAAAGATTTTAAAAGCAGATCAGTTAAGTTCTGGAGAAAACCCCAGGTCAGCTGTAGAGGGCTGTGGTGGCCTAGTGGTTACGGTACTGCACTGTGGGAGGAAACTCAGACATGTGGTGGATTAATGCTTAAGGTACTGGATTGTGAAAGAAAAGGTCCAGGGTTCAAATCCCACCTCTGCTAAGCTGCCACTGTTGGGTCCTTGAGCAAGGCCCTTAACCTACAATCGCTTGGATTGGAAGGTTGTATCAGTTGTAAGTCACTTTGGATAAGAGTGTCTGCTAAATGCAGTAAATGTCAGTATCAATAAATATCAATAATAGGCAAATTTCTGAACACATTCTGAATATCTCACTGCATTATCAGTCAGACAATGAATTTCAATGAATTTCTTCTTCTAATAATTACACACATTTGTCTTTATGGATCCCGTAAGGAGTTTGTCGCCACCCCATGACAATACATTTCTACAGTTCCAGAATCACCCTGGTAGGAAGCGTGTGTAATGTGAAGCTCCATATGTAGAGGAAGACAGTAAGGTTAATTAAATAGACTGTGCACTGGCATTATGTTTGAAAGGAAAATAAAACAATAGCCGGCGCCATTCGTCAGAGCCTTCGTGAGAACATCAGGCACTCTATCGTAACTGCTGCCTAAAGGTCACGCAGAAAGTGACTGCTCACGATACTCATTTGTCTTCCGTTAGATGAAATGCATTGCAGACCTTTTATTTATGGCTCTCTCTTGTGGGAGAGGGGCGCAGGCCACGGTGTTATTTGCTTATTCAGTGCTCATTTTCCTATTTGCAGTTGCTCAAGCGCCTGCTCTGGGTGACTTTGGGATTTTCTCTGAAGGACCATGTGGGGTTTTTTAGAACTGTACCTGATGGATGGACTATTCTCCATTTGCAATGGGCGCATTTAGCCGATGCACTTATAGAGAGCACAGTTATGATGGAGTTGAGGGTCAAAGGCTTGTGCAAGCTTGGTTTCTCTTCAGGTTTCTCTGACTGGGAGTTGAACTTACAAAACTTTTGAAAATGGAGGAAAACTTAAGCCTGTTGCTACTCTCCCTAGGAAGAGTACTATCAGGGGGCGCATTCCCGCACTAGGGGCCGCCGCGGGGCCGCTAAATGCCACGGCCGGCCTCCTATAAAAAGAGCGTCCTAACGCCGGCCTACGGCGCGCTACCTGCAATGTTAGGTCGCTTCACGGATCCCTGTTACGGCGTTACTCTCTCCGGTAAAACGTGTTAAGGACAGTGATGGCCCCGTCTCGTGAAGGAGGGAGAGGGAGGCGAGGGAGAGGAAAATATTCTCTCGCTGCACCGGGATGGGGAAAGAAGTGTCAGACAGCGCGGCGGAATGCCCGGCGAGGGGAGAGAGGGCTACCGGCATCTGCGGAGGAGACAGCCGAAAGCGATGGAGGATCGCGGCACCAAGGGAACCGTGCGGAGGAAGGTTAGTGGCGTTACCCGGCTTTCCCTAACCTAATCAGTCTACGGCCCTACTGATTACCTCAGGCTTTTTAGCCTTACGGGATCCCGCCTCCTTCGCGAGACGGGGCCACCACTGTCCTTAACCGTTTTACCGGAGAGAGTAATGCCGTAACAGGGCTCTGTGAAGCAACCTAACATTGCAGATAGGCCGGCGTTAGGATGCTCGTTTTATAGGAGGCCGGCCGCGGCGTTTAGCGGCCCCGTGGCGGCCCCTAGTGGCGGGAATGCGCCCCCTGATAAGTACAAAGGGTAACAGTAAAAGACCTGTGTCCATAATACAGCCTTGTTGGGCAGAGACAAAGATGAACATTTGCCAGAAATGCACAACTCTTTCTTTTGTAGGAACTCCACACTAAACCTATGCCAACTCCACGGTAGAGGATGCATAATAGCTTGGGACTGTTTTTCTCCCCCAGGACCTGGATAGCTTGCACATTTTGAGGGTGCAATGAATTCCAAATTGTATTAATAACAATATTCATGGAGAATAGTTTAAAAAACACACAACAGAATGGTATTTAATGAAAGGATTAAATGAAAAAGATATTGTAGCATGAGCGTGCGATGGGATTTTCTGATTAGAGCTCTATGGATCTGTAAGTTTACCAGATGCAACTTCATTAAGGTTAAGGGAGTCGATTAGTCTCCAGGCAGCGGCAGATCACAGCTAAATCCTGAACTGGAATGACTTGGTAATACAGGCCAATTACTTTCTTTCCCTGAATCAAATCACCTCTGAATGATTTACATCAGATGTGAGCGACCGGGCATGATTAATTCAATCGTGAAGGCTAGGCTGAACTCATCAACGCAAAGGTATGTTAAATACTCGCAGGAATTTGAAACAACAAACACAGAAGTTCATTATTTATATACTATATACTTAGCAGTGCTTTCGGTCTATAATACTATGCATGAATCATTGCCTCTGAGAATGAAATCCATCTCGGTGTAATGGAGATGAAACACAATCAAATTAATCAGCAGCTAATGACTTGGGCCCTGATTTATGCTCAGAGTCCATCCTTGGCATAGGCAGGAAGCAAGGCCAGTGTTTGGAGACTCTGGGAAGTCTTTTTCCCTGCAGGGACAAAACTGCATTTAAAGACAAAATTACACTAATGGTCACAACTTTGTAAACACCCGCTCTAATCAGTGAGCTCTGTGATATCAGCCACGCTCAGTGTTAACAGGGTCATAACATTGAAGCAAAACAGACATGGAACCTTCACTCAAAAAACAGGGCCAGTAGAATGGGTTGTACTGAAAATCTGCAGGGTTGTAGCATCCTCTACCCTTGCTTCCAACATGACCTCCCATTATCCAAAGTTGTGTGGCTGATGGACCATTCTCAGGACAGGACAGCAGTAACACGGACTGGCAGTGGTGCCCATTATGAGCTGTGTGGGTTTTTTGATTATTTCCTGACCTTTTATTAGACGCCTACCTTGTTGACACAGCTTGTAGGAGTACAAATATACCCTTCCATGCATATCTTGTCCCAATCTAGTCACTGTTGGGTGGCTATTGGCCTGATAACTGGTCCTACCAGGTCCTAATAAATTACAGCAAAAGAAGCCAAGCTTCGTCGTCACATTTAAGCTCCTTAACTAGGGGGGACAGCAGCGCTATTGTCATTTGCAAAGTGGAAAGAGATGGGTAGCGCAATCAAGTCTTGATGACGCTATAGATCTCAGTGACAGTTCCCTTTATAGCAGCCAGAATGAAATATAAATCCAGCATGGAAGGCTATAGGCACAGTGAATCTCTGCAGAACACTGCAGCTGTTTTATGGCAACGCCAAACGCTTTGCTAATACTGTTTATTTGAAATCCAAGACAATTAGAGCATCTGCATACGCTCAGTCCTGAGAACATGTAATGCAGCGTGGCATTTCTTTACTGCCGGGTAATAGCGCAGTGTTGCCAGATCAGTAAGGACCATGCATAATATACCACACACCTTAAGACCTGTCAGGTAGCTCAGAAAAGCAATTTAGATAAAACAGGTCTCCTGGCTTCCAAACAGAGCTCAGCAATCTCATAACTCTTCTATTAAAAAAACCCGAGCAGAGAACCGTTTGGTGGGATTTGTTTAATAATTGAGGACAGCCTTAGTGATTGGCTTCAAGTGCACAGATGGTATTTTTATTAGCCTAATGCTCAAAACCAGAGCGGAATAATTTACCAAATTTACATACTGCTCAAAAACTTCCAAGCACAGATTCATTCCGCACTCCCCTCTGAGGGATAAGCTCTGTGCGGCAATAATCATTTGGGCAATTTTTTAATTTGCTCCTTCATAAATCCTGGCTGTTGGATACTGGTTTGTCAGCGGAGTTTTAGTTTAATTGTCTCATTTAAATATACCGTTGGCCCTGCAATTATGAGCTACAATCAGAAAACAAAGAAAACTAAAAACTTGATGAATTGACTGTATCCTGAATTCATACTAGTGCCTAAGGGGTGTTTTCAAATACAGAGAGTAAAGGTGATCCTAGCCAAAAACACTTTGGAGAAAGTGATTGGTGCCATCTTGGGAACGTACCATGTAGGAAATGTGAAGCAATGACCAGAGTCACAAAGGGCATGTGACTCACTATGCTGGAGAGACTGATTGGCTGATTTCATCAGGTCAGGAAAAAAGCAGACTATTGAAAAACATCATTTTGAAGCTTCTGGTTTCTATAAAAAAAAAAAGGTCATAGAGATTAAAAAAAGAAACAAACATTGTGGTTAAACATGGTTTTGCCACCAGAATGGATTTGACACATTTTGACCCATAGGGCTTGCCATTATCAGCACTCAAGCCACATTTAAAACATTAAATGTTTTGCTTTTCTGTTAGTTCTAGCAACTGTCTACTAACGAAACCTGTAAAGTAGCATTAAAGACTGTCCAGCGGACGACCATTTTGTTTCACAGACCGTCATGAGGTCATTACATGAGGGACTGTGGTAGCCTAGTATTTAAGGTACTAGGGTTCAAATCCCACCTCTGCCAAGCTGCCACTGTTGGGTCCTTGAGCAAGGCCCTTAACCCACAATTGCTTGGATTGCAAGGCTTTATCAATTGTAAGTCGCTCTGGATAAGGGCGTCTGCTAAATGCTGTAAATGTAAATGTCATTAAAGGGCCGCAAGACAGTTCTGAGTAAGCATTTCAATAAACGTCATTTGACTAACTGCGTTAAAATATTTGACTCGTTTGACAGCCTTGAACATTTTCACCAGTGCAAGACTTTTTGTCGTCTTTGGCTTTCCATCGGGTCACTCGCGCTTTCTCGAATCAGATCCCCTGTAGCCTGCGCATGTCCTCTTTGGCGTTCCATACTCCCCATGTGCGCTCTACGGTAGGAGGGGTTGCGTTGGTGCTGAGCTGAACAGCGTCTTTCGGTTCCTCCACCTGCAGTCGGGGCGCAGCTTCTCCAATTCTGAACTCCTCTACCCAAACTCCACCACCTGGAGGATTTACGCATTATTAGAGAGGAGCAGTTTCAGCCAGAGCAGAAGATGAAACACTTGCTTTTGACTCTGGCTTGCGCTTTTCTGGTGGACACCTCACTGGTAAGAGTGCTGATGTGCCACTTTATGCTTGCGCGACTTTCAGTTTCCAAAGCAGTTTTCTAAAGAAGAACCTGTAGGGCTGCGGCATCTTAGGATTATATAGTAGGTTCTGATGATTAAAGTGCAGAGCGGGTGCGCATGGATGTATGCGCTCAGTGGAGCTGCGGTATCCGGATGCGCATGGATGTATCCTGCACTTTTCTCTTCTCACATCTACACTGCAGAGGAGAAGGATGCTGCTGCTGCTGCTTCTTACTGTGGAAGCAGAGTGAGAGTGCAGACTGAGCTGGCTGACTGGGGCTGGATTTAAAGCAGGCTCTTAAGGATTTTATGCATGCGTCTCCATAATGGTTTATAATTGTGGGTTGTTGCAGAAAGGTTTAATGGATGAGCATGTGAGTTCAGTTCCGTTTATTCAGGCTGATGTCCCAGCTGCAAACGTGGTTGGCTGCAGTTTTATTAAACTGGATTCTGAGCTCGTTACAAATCAAGCTTTTTGATTTAAGTAGAATAACCTGGCGTTAGAATTAACAACTTTATAGCGTGATGCCATTATACGATCTGGGACTGGGAATCAATGATGTACCATACAGCATGGTTTCAGAAATGAATACGTAGAAGGTTTTTATTCCTGATTTATGTCAGTTTTGCTGTTCAGGTCCTTTATTCAGTGACATCACCAAATATTAACTCACATGACGATGGAGCAAGAGATGCCTGTCATTTGATCTGTTCTCTGGTTTGTATGAGTTAGCAGTCTGATTTGCCATGTTTAACTAAAGTGTGTACTCAGGAGGTGAGAGGTCGTCACACTACACCTTACTGAATCTGTTCATGACCCATTGTCAGATAACCCTCAGCTTAGTTATCGTCCGAAAATATATGCCTCTGTGGACTACCAGATGTTAACTGATCTCATAACTGGCAGCTGATGATGCTCTAAAATCTCAGTGTACTTTTCTGCATTAGTGCTGCCATCACAGAAGAGTAATTGACCTTTACCAAGGGCACTGACCCGACCCCATACCATGACAGATGTGTGATGGAATCCCGGATGCCTCCGAGCCCAGAGGAGTCGATATTGCTTCTGTACATGGCTTCCTATTGGCACGGTAACGTTTTAAGTGGCATTTGTGAATGTAACTCCCTATTGTAGAGCTTGACAAAGGTTTGCCAAAGCACTCCCTTGCCCATGTGGTTCTTTCACAGGTGGTCAAGTTTAGGCTTGTGATCTTACAATTTACGCACTGAAGTCTTTTAATGATATTATGCAGTGTAGAGGAAGTAATACGCAACTCCCTTCAAGTGTTTCTTTGAGGAACGTTGTTTTTAAACATTTACATTTTTTTTGCACACATTTGTTGAGAAACAGGAGATCCTCAGCCCATCTTTCCTTAAACAATCAGCCTTTTGTGGATGCTGCTTTTGTACCAAATCATGATCACATTCACCTTTTGACATTACCTGTTTGAAATCACATCACTTTTTTTTTGTTTTTTCTCATTACTAGCATTAAATTGCCCCTGTCTCAAGTATTTTTGGAACGTGTTGCAGGCCTGAAATGCAGTAATGGATGTTTATTAACAAATGAAATGAAGTTGACCAGAAAAAAAACAAGAAAAATGTTTGGTTCATACTGCCTGCAATGAAATAAAAGTCAAAGTAAATGTGAGACACACATCCTATTTTTTATTTTGCATTTTAAATCGTGTCAACGTGTTTGATTTGGGGTTGTACTGTCTAATTTGAGCTGTTTTATGATTTAACTATAATAACATATAAGTGTTGAAACTTCAGCCTTCATTGTGGGCGTTTATGGTGTTGATAAAGCACATTGAAACTGAGATATGGTAAATTAATTACGTAGAAAATTTAGAATATGTTCATGTTTGGTTAGACTGTTGAACTGCTACAGGACAGTCTGTGCATCTGTTGGAAAACCATTGGCGCTTTTTCTCATATCAATAAATGATGAAAAAAAACAGCAGATTCTGTGGTCTCAGGTCTACAGTGCTGAATTGCATTGCCAGGTGAGTCAGAAAAAGATGAAAAGAGTAAGTCCACAGCATGGTGTGAATGCAGACTCGCAGAGAGCACACATAACACGCATAGATAAGGCGCAGGAAGCTTGTGAAATGAGGTGCTCAGGCTTTCACATACGTTATGCCATGTCTTATGTTCCAGCGTCAATATCTGATCTGAATGGCTGAATGGTAGCGCTTTCCAAAAGTCATTTTATGAAATCTGTACTAAAGCTTATGGTTGTGGACTGAGATGTTCCAGCAAGTGTGTGTTGAGGGTGTTTTCTTCTTTCCTCAGGGTTCTGGAGGTCTGACTGCAGATGCCTGTAAACCCGGATTCTCCCAGAACTTCTACACCGTCTTCATCCCTCGAGAGATGCTGCATGGCCAGAGCATCCTCAAAGGTAAGAGCCTACAGTTTCTTAAGAGTCAGCCCCAGATGTGGGTTGGTGCTTGGTTTTTCTGTTTAAGCTGCCTATGAAAACTGTGTTTTGGATGCTTCTTTACTTGCCTTTACTCTTTCTTCCTGGACTACCATCTACTAACAGATATTGGCATTCTCTCTGCTTGCTGTGCTTATGGTGGTGCAGTTGAACGTTTGTGAACCCTTTTCTATGTTTCTGCATTAATATGACCTAAACCTCATTGGAGCGTGTTTCCAATGAACTGTTTCCATGAACTGCTTCCACCACCATGTTTCACAGATGGGATAAAGTTCTCACATTCTAATGCAGTGTTATTATTTCTACAGAAGTAACGCTTCTCATTTAATCCAAACAAACTGTAGTTTGATCCGTCTACAAATTTTTTTCCAGTTGCCTTCTAGACTGTCCATGTGCGACATGATTTTTTTGGAGAGCGATTGCTTTCTCCTTGCAACCCTGTTCAGTGTTCTCCGGAAGGGAGACTCATGAACATGAACATTATACAATCTAGAGAAGCCTTTAGTTGCTTAGAAGTTACCCTGGGTTCTTTTGTGACCTCGGGGACTATTGCATGCCTATCTCTTAGAGTAACAATGGTCTTAAAATTCCTAAATTGTCAATTGGTGGGGTCCAAACTGTTTAGAGATGATTTTGTAACCTTTTTTCTGTGTTCCTTGGAATGTTTTTTGGGGCCGTGATACACTTCCATAAACTTGTATGGTGAAGATCAGACTCTGATCCCTGTTCTTTAAATACTCGTTGACAGGACTTCAAATTATCTGCCAATCCTAGAGATTACGTTTGCCACTCACAGATAGGTAATATTGGATCATTTTCCTATTTTTGGTAAATATATGTTTATTTAATTGGGTTCTGTTTGTCTACTTATCCAGGGCGTCCACGGATCCTTAAAACTGTGTATCTAGAAAAATATTTGACTTAAAATGTCTTATATCAATCACCCAAAGGTCTTAAAAATGCCACAGACAGTAAATACATTTTGGGTTTTATTTTCTCATGTTACATTTTGCGATTTCCAGATTTTGTATGCAAGTTAGTGTGCTGCTTTAACAGTATAATTTTAAGGCGAAAAACCAAATATTTCACATTTTCCACTTCACGTTTGGTTTACAGTGGCCTTTAGAATAAAGTTTGTAAATGTAACATTGGTGTTGTGTGTCTTTTGCCATTTTGTTATTGCGAAAGTGGTCTTAATTTAATCTCTGAGTAGTACTAAAAAGTATTGAAACATCTCCCAAAGCCCTGTTTTAGGACTTTTAGGACAGAAATCTAGAATATTCTAAAGGTCCACAAAGCCCCACTGTATGCTTTTCATAAACAGAGCTGTTTCTCTTATGGACAAATGTCCTGCTGATGATTCCACATATGGCTTTTGTGATTGTTGTTTATGTGAAGGCATGAAATCATTTGCATTGCTCTGCAAAATGATTCACTGAGTCTGCACTATATATGGCTGCTGCTTACAATTAACAGTCGTCTAATTCTGCTTTTATTGAATTATCAGGCCAAACAAGGCTCTGTAAAAAGCCTAATCCACATTAAATGAGCATTTGAGCAGCACGGCTGTGTGTAGTCGGTCAAATTAAATCTTCACTTCATCTCCCGCTGTGTATATTTGCTGGCGAATCCTCTTCCTCCACCCCTCGCTCGCTCCTTCCCTGAGTGTAATACAGTCGCTCTTTTCTTCTGCCTGCATTTCACTGACGCGCTCACCTTCCATTTATTCTGCGAATATCTTTTCAGCCGTGTTCCTTTTGTGTGCTGCTGCTGCTGGATTTGCTCGTGTACCAGAAAGGGACTTACAGTGGCATGTGCGGTACAGCGCAGTCTAATTGCATTATCCACATTGTGTTGGAACGAGCTTGGAAAAGGTGACTTTTTTTTAGGTTTGCAACTAACGTTACAAGCAACGTCCGGGCTTTGTGCCATTCAAGTAGTAATTTAGTGGGATTCACACTGAGAATATTATTAAACAGGGTAACAAGTCATCTTGTATGCAGCTGATTTGATGGCAATTACACATCAGACGCTTGACTTTTTTTGTATCACCTTAAAGGTGCATTCTCAGGGGGAATCAGCCACCTCAAAAGGAATCAGCAAGTCATTCTTTGTAAAGTACAGGCTCGAGTTAGCCTGGTAAATTGTTATCCAGGACTTGTCCCATAAATTTCCACGTCATTTTTTTTTGCCGGTGTTTACATTATTTATTCCCAGGTAAAGTGAGTGTGCAAGAAATATTAAAATACGTGGATTGCCCGATAGTTGCACTATTTATGTTGGGAATAAGACAGCATTTTGACCACCTAAACTTTTCAGCCGTGGACTATGATGTTTGCAGACGACATTGTGATCTGTAGTGAGAACAGGGAACAGGTAGAAGAGAACTTGGAGAGGTGGAGGTATAATTTGGAAAGGAGAGGAATGAAAGTCAACTGTAGTAAGACCGAATACATGTGTGTAAATGAAAGGGAGGCAGGTGGAACAGTCAGGCCATAGGGATCAGTGGTCACAAAGGTCCAGGAGTTCAGGTACTTGGGATCAACTGTCCAAGGAAATGGGGAGTGTGGAAAGGAGGTAAAGAAGAGAGTACAGGCAGGGTGGAGTGGGTGGAGAAGAGTGTCAGGAGTGCTGTGTGACAAAAGGGTCGCAGCAAAAGTGAAAGGAAAGATTTAT
>JAJAGP010000502.1:259783-385444 GCA_025084515.1 Ancistrus triradiatus
ACCAGCTACAGTGTGTGCCAACCTGGTGAAGACTTACAGGAAACGTTTGACCTCTGTCATCAAAGGTTATGTTACAAAGTATTGAGCTGAACTTTTGTTATTGACCAAATACTTATTTTCCACCATAATTTACAATTAAATTCTTTAAAAATCCTACAATGTGATTTCCTGGATTTTTGTTTCTCATTTTGTCTCTCATAGTTGAAGTGTAGATATGATGAAATTACAGACCTCTCTCATCTTTCTAAGTAGAAGAACTTGCAAAATCAGTGGCTGACTAAATACTTTTTTACCCCACTGTGTATATATGTATATGTAGGTAGCATAGTGCATATTAATCACATTAGGTTTGACAGTAATGGTTCTAGACTTTTCTCCATGAACTCATAGCTCTGCTCCGAAGTTCAGTAATGCTCTTGCGTTAGACATAACGGCTGATCTGTGATGTTCCGTGTTCCTCTACATGCAGAACGTTGATTCCTCATTTCCCAAAAAGCTGTCAGAGACCCTTGTCACAATCCGAGTTAACGATTTCTGGTCTGACATTGGTGCCGACGCCCTTTAACCCCAGTGCTGGGCAGGAGCAGCAACGTCCCTCAAAAGCCGTCACACTGACAGTCATGGCGCTCGGGGTCTCTGCTTTGGTGACAGCTGGTGGAGATGGCTGTGTGAATAATAAATAGATGCGACATCTAGAAGATGTGTCATGTTACTAAACAGCCCAGGTGTGTTGTGCGATAGCACAGAGCAGAACCTTCTGGATTGAACGTGTCTCATCACTTTCCTCCTACAGGACTGAATATAAGTCAGTGTAATTGAGGTGTTTTATTGAGGTGTAATATTTCCAAATATGTCCAAGTTGACTGATCTGGGAAATCCAGGCAGTGATTTGTTTTTATTTTACACCATTAAAATTATTTTTTTTCAGCCTTTGGAATTGGAATTGGGTATTGGAAAGAACTTCACGATATCACGATACATGGGTCGTAATAACATTTTCTCTCGATACATTGCGATATTCCACATAGTTCACTGAAAATATAAAAGCGGCTATAATACAAGTGACGGTGTATAATCTGAGTCATAATTCGTCACATCACATTGATAATTCAGCGGACAATTTGAGTCAAAACACTGTACTGCCACACCTACAGGAGCAGGAGTAAAATCGATATTTTGAGCCGAAAATAAATATCGCAATATATTGCTGTATCGATTTTCGGCACAGCTCTACTTACTATATAGTGATATATATAGTGTTACCCTGATATAAAATGATAAAATACCGTGCTAGAGGATTTTGGCCACATCAGCCAAGTATAGCATAGTTTTCTCTTTTCAGAAATGTAAGTGCATATCAGTTGTATCAGTGTTCCCTATTTAAAAACAAATTTACTGAACTCACAGTTCCATTTTGGGTTAAAGCATTGTGACGGATCTGTGGTTGACCAATGCAACAATTTAACAGTAGCTCTTAAATCTGCGGTCAGAATGATATGTGCTAGTGAGCCACATCATGTTACATAGCTCCCTTCTGACCCTCTTCGGCTTCCACAGCATAGATAAGCCCTCACTTCTGTGCACTTCTTTGTCTAGTCTTTTTTTCTGGTTCCTTGGTTTGTTTCTCTCAGCGTGTGCTCTTGTCTCATGTACTACATGTCTAGTGTGTTCGGGGTTTCGTATGGTTGTGTCTGAGAGCCCCTTATAACTCCTTGTAACTGTTAGTGTTTGTGTTAGCTTAGCACTGTCTGTTTGGCTTAGCACAGGGCTTAGCGATTGTTATTTTCAATAAGCAGAAGATACACAGTTGACATTGCTTGGTTGGAGCAGTGGTCTAAGAAGCTAGCTAGAAGGTTGTCTGCTAAATGCTGTAAATGTAGCCCACCACCCAGATGACCCATGTTCAAATCCTGGCAGTGTCTTTTGGCCAGGTCGGCTTAGGTGGTCGGATGGAGGAATTTCCGAGATGCTGTATCACTGACCCTTACTGAGAGATACAATAAGATAACATCAGTCATAGAGTTCCAGCTGTGTTATGTTCATGCAGCATGTAGTGCAGTTAGTTAGATTTCTCTGAAAGATTGGTTCGTATTTGTGAAGCTGGCAGTTAAAAACCATTCTTCACACACTTGGCCCTATAAGGCAAACGAGAAAGGGTTCAGAGTGTGGTACGTTTTTCAAGCAGAGTTCCCAGTGTGACCGACAGAAAGATGAAAGGAAAGAAATCACTGAAGTGCCTCGACTCTCTGTTTCTTCTCCACCAAACACAGAAAATATAACCCTGAAAACCAATATCAGTCATACTCCATTCACCCACCCTCTTCACAACACCACAGTCTCCCACTTGTTGTGCTGTGAACATATACTAGGGAATAATTTATCTCAGGACCCATATTTTATTTCGTGCTCCATTTTTATGATTTGTGCTATAATTTAAAGCAAAATAACATATTATTTGAAGAGAAGAGTATCTCCAGCCATAACTGTGAGAAAATCTGCTCATTATCGTTAGCAGAGAGAATCGTTACACCCCTGTTGGGTGTTGAGAAGAATCTGGATATCTGTATTATATTTGTACGGTGTAATGCCACCTTTATTTCTGCCATTCTGACAACTGAATGTTTGAGTTCAGATTTCTGCTGAGGAGGTTTTACTTTTAAGCTTCCATCCGTTTGCCATGGATTGATGGTCATGGTGGATGCAACTTTGACCAACTTTTTCAGTTATAGTATCTTCTGCTCTTCTCTAAAGCCTCTCCACCAGAGAGTACAGGCTATTAAGAAGACTTGACTCAGTTGAAGATTAGCTCAGAGGTGTTGGATAGGAAGGAGAATCTTGGCAGGTGGCAGCATTTTTGTCTTGGCAGCTGTACCTTATCCTTGTAGTTTTTTGTGTGGACTTTCCATAAGAGTTTGGATCCACCTTCATTCAGCAAGTTTGGGAACTGATGTTGGATGATCAGGCTTGGCTTGGTTCCAGTTCATTCTAAAGCTCTTCAACTAATGCCATAGGGCTGAATCACATGTTTCTCCAGAACATCACTATGCTGTAGCATTCCTTGGAACTTACGCCAAAGAGAAATTGGCGTTCTTCTCTGAAATCCACATCCGATAAGGTCAGCTTCCCTCAGTGGTCCCTGCTGTGCCAATCTTTAATGATTCTATGGATTGAATTTGCTAATGATCACATAGCTTGTCTGTAGTGGGACTTCTTGTGAGTTTTATGTTCAAGATGTGCCTCTGACGATATTCCTGCTTCCTCATGTACAGCACTTTCCTCGCTATATGTATGTTTTTTTCTAATGAGATTCACAGATTGAATTCCATTCCAATCCATATCCAAGTACAAATGTTCAGACTTTCAGTTGGTGTAGAAGGACAAAGTTGTGTCTGTGTGAGCTTTCTATGGGTCAAGGCCATGACCTGTCCATGGTGGATCTGCACTGCTGATGGATCTGACACTGCTCAACTAGAGTTTGTTTTTGATTTTGTAGTGTCTCTTGCTTACTCTCTAGTAATGTAGACACCGGTTCCTTGCCCAGAACCCAAATAATTTTCCTGCAATGCATGTATTTGCCCTGTAAGGTCGTCATAACCATGGTTACAGCGAAACACTTAAGAACAGCATTGCTGTGTTCGGAATGTCAATTATTTATAATTGTATATTGACAGAGAACAGAAAAAACAGCACTTAGCAGCAAGCCACAATCATGGCATTTTAATTGAGGTTGTGAAGCAGCATTGCACACTTGCTTTTCGCCAGATCAAGTACATTGCGTTTCATCTGGGAGTCTGTCAGCGAGTGAATGAGGGACTCACTGGGAGCGTTAATAAATGTGTTGGGCTTGTCAGTCTGGAGCTGAAATGCAGCTCACAAAGATTAGTGCATGCCGGCAAAAGAGCAAATCTTGAGGTTTTGTCTTGCCTCATTCCCCTGCTATAGAAGCAGGCACCTAGGATGTGTTCCTCATTGACCTAAGGGCTTTACATTAACCATCAGGACCACAGTCATCATTGATATCAAGATATCATTGGCTTTATTGACATAATTCTTATTGTTGTAAAGAGCTAGGAAAGGGTCGCCTTACGTGTTTAAGATGGTAGAAACGTCAGGCTCCTATAGGTGGCCTTGCACTAGGATGATCGAGCTGAATTCATAGACTGAGAAGAGGTGGTACAGTGCACTGAATGTTTGTCTGTGTGCAGTTTCCATCTCCATGTGGCTGTGTGGCTTTTCTTTGGGTGCTCCGGTTTCCTGACACTTTAAAAAGAGGTGTTAGGTTAACAGGTTGTTATAATTTATTTTACTGTCAGTGTGTTGACTAGTATCATTATCATCTTGCTCCTGTCATGAATAACCATTGATGGTGATGTGATGTTGAATAAATAAATAAATAAATACTCATACCCATACCCTCGTGAGCCAGACTCGAGCATAATGCTCTGACGGTATGGTTGACAAACACAGAACGGGAGATTTTCTTTATTCACAAGGCTTAGTGAGGGCTCAAGCCAAAAT
Organism: Ancistrus triradiatus; assembly: GCA_025084515.1. NCBI lineage: Eukaryota > Metazoa > Chordata > Actinopteri > Siluriformes > Loricariidae > Ancistrus > Ancistrus triradiatus. The sequence continues at coordinate 264,302 of JAJAGP010000502.1, forward strand.
ATGTAGGGATTTAAGAGTTGTGTGATAGACAGGTGAAAAAATGGGTGAGCAAACAAGAAAAGCATACAAGACGTAGGTATTTTTTTAGGATTTGACAAGGACTGGTGGGCGTTTGTATTCTGTTAGTGGTCAGATCCATTATGTTAGTCAAAAGCATGTAGACCTGCATGATGCAACCAATGATCATTTCAAAGTGGTCAGTCACATAGTATATAACATAGTCTACAGGTAAACTGTCAATGACGTTCAAACCTCGTACCCTTTACCTGTTATTCATCTACCTGGACCATGTACAAGTGAGCAACCTCCAGTGAACTGATTAGGAGGTCTTTTTTACCCGAGGAACTTTTTCATAGTTCTTAAAGCTGTTTAAGAAAGTAGCCATTGCCGTGTGTTTGCACCGCTGGAACTGGGGATGATCGTAGGTCTTAGAACGCCCTGTACTGGACTTTTTTATCTCCTACTTCAAGGTAGGGTCTTAGTGCAAAGCAGCCCCGAGTGACGCAAGTGTTCGGCGATTGGTCCAGATGTAGTGGCGCAAGTGTATAGTGATTGGTCCAGATGCTTTGTGCTTTGTTGAGCGAGGGCAACCGCCATTTTTAAGTATGCTTACACACAGGTAGCCAAATCAACAGCAGATCTTCTCTAAAAAAAGGGAAGAAAACACAAGAGAAAATGGACTGACAGTGAAGTCAAGTTGCTGGTGTTTGACTTAACAACAATAAAGCTATATGTCGGGAAAGGGTGTAATTTCAGAGGACATTTAGCTTGCTCTCAGTGTTGTCAGTATGGCATTGAAGATTATATGGAAGCCAAAGAGAAAGCTGTCTGAAGTACACAAGAATGTTAACAAGCAGTAGGCTGAGCAATTGTCACACATTTTCTTTACAGAACTTGAAAAGCTCCCGCCTAAGAGGCGACATTTGGTTTGAATGTTTGCAATCACAGGCCATGTGTCGGGCTTCGCATGGTGGCTGTGAAAAGCTGCCGTGAAACAAGAGTATCATTGATTTGATGAAAAATAGTTTTGAGCGGTGAGCTTTATGGCTTGCCGTCACCACCAGGCAACAGCATCTTGATCTCCAAATATGAAGTCATATCCATGGCCATCACCACAAACCCTATACAGTGTGGATTTTCTGGAGGTTTGGAACGGATTCGTTCTCTTCACACGATTCCTTATGGAAAAAAGTAGTTCTGTACTCAGTTCTAGCCTTCTGGAACGTCTGTATGGAAAATTATTGGCGCGAGTCATCGTTACGTTTACTGTGAACATCGTGCAGCCCTACATGGTAATAAAAGAAAGAAAATCTTATGTTATCATGACCTGATAGTTTGCCACCTTGTCCACAGGACAGTGACTTACCGTCTCTCTCTCGTTTCTCTCACGCCTTGGGCTTGGACCCTTGGCCGCCCTTCACAGAGTGGTGCTCCCCTGATGAAGTGTGGCATTGTGTGAGTGCGAGTCTGGCTCTCAGAGGGCTCCGTGATGCATGGTGACACCTTAATTTGATATTTTGGGGACTGTGTGTGGGTGTGTGGGGGAGGTCAGGAGATGTAGAAAGTGGATTGAGATGTGGCTGCAGGTGAGTTTAATTGAGTCAGCAAAGTACTATATGTCAAAACAAAGAGAAATATAGAGAGATAACCCGAGAGGGAAGATAGAAAGTGGCTGTATCATTATTGTGGCCATTACGCTGACTTCTATAGCTAGTTGACGCTGCAGGTCTTTACCTCATCTGGGACACAGATTTGTTTCTTTCGTGGCAGCGTGAACAGCAAAAAAAAGCACACTCAATCAGGTTTTCAATTCGGATCTGGACCACTTCCATAGATGGTACTAAAATTTGATATGGATCTGATAGGTGGTGACGTCAACCCAGTCTGAACCGGATCAGGATTCAAGGCTTATAGGTCATTCCAAAGCAGACGTTGGTAGTCTGACATGAGTACATAAGGAAGGGGGTTGCAAAACCATGTAGGATTTGGTAATGCCTCCGGTTGCCAGCTGGCTTAGTCCAATACCTTCTTGGTCATTTATGGTATGGACTGGCTCAAATTAGTGTCCTGCATCACAAATCTTTGAACGATGCTTACTTAGACATTCTAATGCTTCAAGGAATTTATTGTCACACACAGACCACAAGAATAAAATGATTTATTGCAAATCTTTTTTTGACAAAAAATATAGTATAGTATAGTATATATAAAGTATAGCTTTTTCCTTTTCTCTTGGGTTACTTTTATAGCTTTTTTTCATTTTTTTTCCATTTTGGCTTTTCTTTTTTCAAGACAACATTTATCAAAAAAAACATAAGCTGGCCATTTTTCTTTTACCTGTACACACATCCTTACAAAAATAATAATGCACCACAAAGCCTCACTCACCCACTGTGATGATTGGCACCTTCCTGTATGGGGTCCGGACCCCAGGTTGGGAACCGTGGATTTAGGAGATGCCCTTATCCAGAGAGACTTCCAACAGTTGCAGTCTTGCATGCTACAGTCTAAGCAATTAAGGGTTTTGTAGGGCCTTGCTGAAGACTTTAACCCTGCACCTTCCAGTCAATAGTCCAGTACCTTCCCCACTAAGCCACCACTAATCTTGGTCCTCTTTTGCTGGTCTGGGTCAGTTCAAAAGCATGACCCGTTTAGACAAGTGTTGGATTCAGGCCACATTAAAAAAGAAAATATGGGCATCCTATCACAAATTATCTGATTTGAGCACTAAATCAGATTTGGGCCATTTTTACCTGCAGCATGAACATGGCCTATTAGATTGTTTTGATCTAATGCTTTTTCCAGCCTGCTCATAATGCAGCAGTGATAACGCCCAGAGCATAGATGATTAGGGCTATGCTCATTTGTCTCTGACCCTGGTGTACGTTTAGTCATTTGGCAGATGGTTTTATCCAGAGTGACTTACAACTGTTAGAATCCTACAAGGTAAAAAGCCCAGCAGTGGCAGTTTGGCAGTCCTGGACTTGGACCCTGGTTTTGTGGTCCATAGTGCAGTGCGTTAACCACTGTTAATGACCACAAGGAGCATGTCATATCGGAAATTGTTTATTCAAGATTTTAGACCAGTGTGGTCACCTCAGCTGGACAGTGTGGCATGATGATGGCTTAATTAATTGCCTCTGGAACTGTGGTCATCTCTTGTTAGAATCTGCTGTGCTGACGGCTTCCAAAAGCCGACCTTTAAAACAGCCTAGACAGAGCATGGTACGACTCAGCATTTAGTCGGAGCTGTGCTGCATTAATTCAGCCAGAAGTGTGTCGCCGATACACACGGTGGGTCATGAGATTAATGGAAGTGAGGCTAAATTTTATTGGCCTGTGAAGCTCACAAATTCCAGATCAGTTTTTCAGTTCTTAGAATTTAAATTTTGTTCATCGATGACTGGGACTAGAAACAACTAACAAGGCACAGAAGCAGTTTTGACTACTTTCTTAATCGTAGGAGGTCTTTGTGAGTTATCAGCTGCTAAACATACCAGTACATTGCAGAATTTATGAAGGTTTGGCAAGTTCGGTTGCAGGACTTTATAAAAGCTGTCCAATCAAACAACCAACCCTAGACACAGGCACTCATAATGAGGCACTTTAGGGACGCCATTTGCCTTAGTACATAGTACTACAGAGCTTGGATATGGGGAAAAATCAGAAACCGGAGGCAGCCCATGCAAACACGAGGAGAACATGCAAAGTTATGATGCTAATGATGACCACATACTTCTAAAGAGTGTGCTGCATTATCAAACAACCAGTGGTGTTGTAACACAGTTTAGCATGTAGTGTGTGATTTGGAAGACAGTTGACAGATGTAGAAGACAGATGTATGTGTCATGTGTGGAGTAAGCAGAGGATTTGTAATCTGTCACTGTAGCCCAGTGATAAGACAGAAGCACTCGTGTTAATGAGATGCAGCGAGAGAGACGCTGAAGAGTCTTGACTCAGAGTTCTGCATTGTTCTTAGCTGGAGTGTTTGCAGGGTTTTGAAGGAGAACTAAACTGAAGAGTTCGAAACTGAAGCACAAAGACGAAACTGAAGTCTTTGAACTCGGAGACGGCTTTGCCCACAGGGGTTGATGCTAGGGTGGAGGTTGAGGCTAGGGTATTATGGGAGTTTTTTAAATATGTGGGCGGGTCTGATTTACCCCACAAAGCTGTCTTTATTCCTTTTCTGCCCCATAGGCTGAGGGTGCTGAAAGACGCTCGACAGGGGCAGAACTTGTTTATTCATTTACTGGAAGCGGTCTATTCATTTATTAGAATAAAAAGCAGGCTGGAGAGAAGAGAGAGGCATGGAAAAAAGCAGCACACACACACACACACACACACACACACACACACACACACACACAATTCGTTTAAGCAGAAGAAACTTTTGAATATATTAAACTCCTGAGAAAAAAATGGACCAAAGCCAAATTTGCAGAATATTAAGCTTTTAATGATCTCAAGAATAAAGAGTTGGTCACGAAATTAACAAGGATTAAACAAATAGATTAAGTAATTTAGTATGGGATTACCGTTATCTTTCATTTCCATTCCTTTTTATAGAAAACAAGAGCCAGTGTTGTTCCACTCAGTGGTAATGGCATAAAGTTGATGAGTAGCTGAAAAATGTTTCCCAGTTCGTTTGTGTAATGTGGGTTCTATTCTGGTCAAAACATGAGCCTGATGGACTTGTTTGCAAGCCATTTCTTGGTAGTCTTTGCAGTGTGAGCAGGAGCATTGTCTTGTTGAAGAATAAGGTGTTAACTGACTTCTCACAGTGAAGCAGCTCACCAGTACCAGTAGCTGAAAAGGCTTCCCACACCATGACACCTCTACCTCCCATGCTTAATTATAGTAGAGCAGATATTTGAAGATCCCACTCTAGATGATCATCACGCAACTCAAATCCCTCAGTCTGCAGAACTCTGCTGAATCACTCTGAATCAAACTTTCCATATTCTGTCTGGCTTTCTTTTCTTTCTTTAGCCTTGACACTAAACCTGCATTAGACAACTTTCTGGTTATTGTTTTTTTTTTCTCAAAAAAGTCTGAGGTCTTGAGTTTTTCCTGTCTTTGAGAACTGCAAACTTCAGCAGGTTGTCATCTTTGGGCATTCCAGATCCTTCTTTGTGGTTGCTGTTGTGTTGACCCATCGTTTTGAGAGCTGATAGTGAAATAGGGATTCGCTGTGACTTTAGGGTCTTATAAATCTCAGACTAGCTGCAGCCTGTCATAGAGCAGCCATGTGGTTTCCCTGCATGACGTTCTCACTCGTTTACGTTGTGACTCACAATACTGCATAGTGTAGATCTTTACTTGTAGATATCTACAGCTAAACTAATAAAGAATTCCTTGGCTACTTCTGTTAATCGTTAATACTTCCACAATGGTCCCTTACTATTTACTGAACAGCCTGGCACTCCATGAAGTTGATAGACCACATATAAACAGAAAGTCTTATGTCTAGAAAGGTTTATGCTGCTGTGTTGGCTCCCACCTGCTGCGTTACACTTGGCTAGGACCATAAGGGCCAGTAGTAAAAAGCATCCTTTGTTTTGCTAAAACATACTCGCGTTATGGTTTGCACCCCTCGTTTCATCAGCGAATGGAAATTTCCTGATTCCAGGCAGATACCTCCAGGATTCTCGCGGTGTGGAATTAGCTTTCCTTTATAGCGCAGAAGATTTTTACAGGCTTGCTTTCAGAATGCAGTCTGCTTCTGTGGGTCATAATGCTGCCAGACAATCCCGCTGGGAATATATGAGGAATGGATATAGCCAGTGGCTTTCTGCACTGTCAGGGCTTTTGGATGCTGTTGGTCACAGTCGGTGAGAATCTGCAGGGAAATTAGAACAGATCTGAATGCTTATCTGTAATGGTGCCTGCATACAACACAGTGGAGTAGCAAACACACCATCCAGCAGACACACGTCTGGAAACGTTTGGGCACCCTGGGTCAAATGACACAAGTCCCTATGTACAGTGACTATATAAAGACTATCATCATTAATCTTTTTAATACAGGAACTCCTAGGGGTGTAACGATACATTTGTTACTGTCTCTGGCCTCTAATGTTACACATTGCAATACAATATTGCATTGATATAAGAAATCCATAATGTTTGACTAAAATACATATTTTAGTCACGTCTCCAGGTTTTCAAGTTCTGTTACTCTATAGAACATATTCCCACTTCTGGAAATGATATAGCATACCACAAGTCGCATGTTCAGTAGGCAGATGGATCATCTGGATCTTCTGAAGACCAAGAGTATGTCACGCCCGCTGGCCGCCCGGCTCGCGGCACCTGCTGATCACGCGCACCTGTTCCTGTTTTCCCACGTCACTCGCACTGCATTTAAACCACACTCAGTTCACTCTCCTCGCGGATTCACGATGTTCCTACCCTGTCTCACCCCTTCGTCCTCGACCTCTCATACCCCTCCGTATGCTGGTAATAAAACCATCTCACCAACCAGTGGCCTGCGTGTGTCTCCTGATTCCTCGACGGCGGGCGTTACAGTTGCATCCGCCGACATGGAGACAGCGGCTACTGGCTCTGGTCGCGACCCTGCTTCTGCCGTCGGACGGCGGCTCGCCGACTTCCGTGCCCGGCTTGGGGAGGTGGCTCAGGTCGTTGTGTCCCTTGCTGAGGACCAACGCTCGCTGGTCCTTTCCCTCAACGAGCTCTTCCACCGTGTGTCACAGCTGCCGCCGTCCCCCACCGCCGCAGATCCCGCTGCCTCCGTTCCGCTTCCCTCCAGCCCTCAGCGGGCCCCGTCTCCCGTCGGCGACCCCGCTCGCCAGCCTCCCGTCCGCGACCCCGCTCGGCAGCCTCCCGTCCGCGACTCTGCCCGCCGGCGTCCAGTTGGCTTCACTGCCCGCCGACGCCCAGTTGGCTTCACCGCCCGCCGACGCCCAGTTGGCTTCTCCGCTCGCCAGCTTCCGGCCGGCGTCCTCTCTCGCTGGTGTCCGCTTGGTGTCTCTGCTCACCAGCCACCCGACTGCTGTCAGTCTCCTCCGAGGGTTCGCCCGGCAAGAAAACCCCCGGACTCGGAACCGCACGCAGGGATTCTCCGTTGGAGTCCTAGCTCCGACTCGGACTTCGTGGGGGGGGCTCTGTCACGCCCGCTGGCCGCCCTGCTGATCACGCGCACCTGTTCCTGTTTTCCCACGTCACTCGCACTGTATTTAAACCGCTCTCAGTTCATTCTCCTCGCGGATTCACGATGTTCCTACCCTGTCTCACCCCTTCGTCCTCGACCTCTCCTACCCCTCCGTATGCTGGTAATAAAACCATCTCACTAACCAGTGACCTGCGTGTGTCTCCTGATTCCTCGACGGCCGGTGTTACAGAGTAACAGTAACAGTAATGGAAGAAACAACGTACCAAAATAATATGAAGTTGCCTAGATTGACCTGTATTCATTATGAATAGTTAAATGTGCGTGTTGTTACATTCAGTGTTGAAAACCTACAGGAAATGTTACAAAAAGGAAAAAGCATTTGGCAGAAAGACTCAGTATGCTGTAGTAATATCACCAAATAAGAAACTGACCCACATCCTCAACGAGGCCACAGATAGTTCTGGATTGAAATTAGTACCTAAGTGGATCCATTTTCAGCACTTACATGATATGCAGTGGATTCTTTAAACCATATTGCGCTCACAGATGGAGGCTCATTCTCCCTGGAGAAGCTCCGCTCCATCGTTTGCATCTTAGGCTTATAAATCTTTCATAAAGCTTGTCAGTTTTGCTTACTCAGAGGGAAAGCAACAGCCCCACAGGACTGAGATGTGCTAAAGGCTCATGCTACACCTGTAAACGTCTGGGTGTGCTGTTATTTTGGGCCCCTTTCATTTTTCCCTGCCTGCATGTTACAGATATCTCTTATTCCTACTAGTTTTTTCAGAGATCCTTCTAAAGCACATGTTCAGGGTGACACAGTTGACCACTTCTCCTTAGTGCTGCTTATTTTTTGGGGAATTCATAACACCGGGACCAAACGATCGCACTCCGTCTGGGGCTCTCTTATGTAAAATGCTGCATAAACGTAGACTCTGTTCCTCCTGCTGCTATTAAAATGATAGGACGCTGTCGTTGCGAGAGAGGCTGAGCCACTGCCCCATATCCTTTCATCTCTACATTTTCAAAAACGAAGCGCAGGAGCACGGCAGGCCATTTCGGCTGCCGAATCCATGTGAATGTAACTGCATGTGCCTCAGAAAAGCTGTTATTTTTTGCATCCTTTTTGTTATGGTGTCATCAGCAGATCTCTCCGAGTCACGTTTGAACAGCTCCGAGTTTCCAGAAGCACCGAGGTGCAGTCGAGCCTAAAATTGCAACCATATTTTCCAAAGACACATATGCGAATGCTGTTACTTGACAGTGAAGTCTGTAAACAGATGGCTCACGGTAAATGCAGTTGGTTGCGTTTTTGTCATTAGGTTTGCTTCTCGGCTATAAGGAATGAAAGAGGCAGGCTGGATACAAATTGTAATGACAACAGATGTCGTATGTTAGTACTACGTTTAGAAATACACAACTCTAATTTAGCAGCGTAGCTCGGCAGAGGTGGGATGTGAACCCTGGACCCTCTGGTCCATAATCCAGTACCTTAACTGCTATCCGACTCGACATTTTAGAGTTCACATTTTTTGCATGTACTTCAACTCACAACCTTCTGAATAGTTATCCAAAGCCTCACTCACTACCTAATAATTACACCCCCCCCCCCAAACCTCACCAACCAATCAGAACAAGCCTCATGTGTTCTCTTATGTGCAAATATTTTAGTTCCACATTAGGAAGGTGCTGCAATCGATCCTTTCCATTAGTCTCGTCGTGTGCTTATTAGGATCTTCAATTTTCAATTAACAGATCTAAATGCAGGTCGTCTGCGCAGACTATTGATCAGCGGACATTTACCTTGGCTTCCTGTGCTCAGGGTTCTGTTTCTGCTCCGTCCCAAAGGTGTTTGATGTTGTTGTTGTTGGCTGTGTGCAGGAGAGTCGAGTTCTTATTCATCAGATTCAACCAACCATTTATGGACATGAGGAAACAGGAAAGGCTCCTCACTGTTACAACAGTTATCTACAATATCATTGTAAGGTACTGGACTAGGACCAGGAGGTCCAAAATTCAAATCCCAAGCTGCCACTGTTGGGCACTTTAGCAAGGACCTTAACCCATAATTGCTTGGACTGTAAGTTGTATCAGTTGTAAGTTGCTCTGGATAAGGCCATCTGCTCCAAAAAAAAAAAGTCAGAATGTCATGATTGAATATGTTGCTTAAGCCTAGGGTGGCAATGGAAATTGGCAATGGAACTCCCTAAATGTGATGAGGAAGAAACCTTGAGAGGTCCAAGACTAAGAATAAGGGACCCATCCTCATTGGCAATGGTGATCTTAGGCTGGAGTATGACTTCTCAGCCATTGAATCCCAATGGTAATATTTTTTTCTTGTGCCGACATTACGTTCAGAGGCAGTTTGGAACTTGGTAGTGAGCTTTCCAACCAAGGATGGCTAAATTGTTGTTGCTCCTGGACTTTTCCACCTCACATCCTAACTGGGTGGATTTAAGAGTGCAAAGAAATTCTGACCGGAGTGACGGGACAAGATGTCAATGTCAAATATGAATGCTAGAGGGAAGCATAAACACAATCGGTTTCACCTGTTACAGATATATAAGGACATGAGCGTGGCTTAATTGGCCATACCTTCTAATTACAAGGGATGGCTACATACTTTCGACCATGTGGCGTATTTGTAAGAAGGAACAATCATCACAAGGTTGTTGCATTGTGTGAGAGTGAGGGAATCAACGGCTGATGTGTCTCAGACTCAGACAGAGTAAATGGCTATCGATTGTGGAGTCTGAGTTGGAGGTGGTTGGGTCACTCAGCTCAGTTCCTCCCTTTGCGCTCACTGTACCCAGTGGCACTGGTAGAGGTAAGTGCTCTGCCCAATTTTGCAAATGCACTTTGAAAAGTCCCCTCCAAAATAATGGGCATCCCTGGAAAAGATGAGTAAAAAAGGGTTTTTTTCAATTGTTCATAAGGCTCTCATTTTTCATTGTGAGATCCACCAAACGTACCATACACCATCTTTTTCCTCTTCTTCAATGGTTGTGGTGGGACAGCATCAAACAGGAGCTGTGCAGTATGCCTGGATGCCAACACGCAACGCGATGCTTCTCAGTTCAGATTAAGACAAGGATGCACAGACTCTGGCAGATAATTGTTTTTGACAGGCCATGACTGGCCATCATGAACCGCCCCAAGAGAGGGTAGACAGTCAGATCCCCGAGGGACGATGTAAGATGTGGCATGCCAATCTCAGATTCTACACAATAATACTCGGTGAAAACGATGATGGGAATATTTCCACAGGTCCTGTTCCCGTTCAGAGACACAATGGGCACGCTTAATGAGTCATTATTATTTATTGTAGCAAAGAGGTTGCAAAGAAGAGAAAAGAAAACGATTCCTCTGACTTTGTGCACTGCGAATCTCTCCAGAATAATGGGAACACTTGAGGTAGTGACGGATACAAATGATGAAAGCAGGTGCTTCAGCACAGGTGTGCTTTTTTCGAGGGGGATCGCTAAGCAATTACTGCAGTGCCTACAAAACAGAGCAGCCAGCGGGAAAACGTTTTACATCAGAGCGTCGGAATATTTGCTGTGTTTGCAATGTGTGGAAACTCAGTCTCCCTGAAACTCACCTTGGCAGATGCACCATGCGAACCAGAGTGGCGTAGCAGTTGATTGTCTTGCCTTGCTCTGCCTTAGAGTAGAGCCAGAGCATCAGCCATCTATACATTTTTAGGCAGGTGATGGCAGTTGGTACACAGGGGTGCCTCGTTGCCCTTAATGGGTATTCCAAACCCATCTCAGTAAGATGGTTAAGTCATATTTATGTATAACTTTATGACTTTCCAAAGGGTTCATGAACCTTCAAGCATCATAGCGGGAGTTTCAGATCCTGGGAGCGTGGTTCGACTGCATTTGGCCTATAAGGCAGTCCAACATTAATCCCACCAGTGTTTCCCGCACATACACTCATTGTTTGGCTAACTCTCTAACAGTGCGTAAGATTAATTTAGAAGTAATATAAAAGTCAGTGAGTGTGACATGACAAAAATGTTCTTTACTGTTGACGCCCTGGGACGGCCGTGTAATGGGTTGATAAAATTAGCTGCTTGTTTAGAGCCAACATTAGAGGAGTGCTCGTTTTACGCTCAGGCAGCCTCCTGTCTTCTCTCGTTACAGATCTTTAGCCTGACATTCAGCAAGCTTACACTGGATCTGAATGATCTCACACAACACACACACACAGATTAAGGAGATGCAATTGTCTAGCGCTGCCTCTTGGGGCCGTAAGGACCTGCTTTTTTACTAATTGTTACTGTTTACTGAGCATTTTATGGTCTGACTCACAGTATTTACCTCACTGGCATAGGAGGTAGAAATAGTGATGAGACCCTGGAGAGAGTGAGGCACAAACACAGGAAGTGGAGGTGTCGCAGCAGATGGTGTCGCAGCCGATCAGACTACTGAATGATCGTGCTGAAACCGAGCCAAAACCATGACATCCAAAGGATGTTTCACCGCCATCCCTGACTTTATAAGTGGTCACACATGTCAGTATGGCTCGATCAGCACTTAGCCAAATAAGGCAACGGCCCCGCCCTCATTGAATATCAGGATCTCTTTGTTTTTCGTCGCTCAGTAGTCCCAGTTTATGAGCTGCAAGTTCTAATGTAGGAAAAAAGTTTCTCTCCCCACTATTTTTGAATATCTCATAAGTGCAGATATCGGACCGATGTTCATTATTTTAAAATCACTAGTTGTTATGCTATGTGTAGTTTCCCGTGCTAATTATTGTTATTATTCTTCAATGTGGACCTGTTAGCATTCTCAGTTTGTCTCTCAGACAGTAACTTTCCCATTCGGAGCTGAGAGGTAAACATTCTCTCTCATCCTGTTAGCCCGGTCTGATATCTGCTCTCGAACGATTTGATGATGCGTTATTGAATTTCATTCACAGCTGCACGCGGCAGCCAACCTGACGTATAAGAACGTTTGATTTATGCGTCCTGACATTTCCTGAGTGGAAATTTGCTCCTGTGTACGAGTACCGGGTTTCAGCAGTGGTGGTGTGTGTCAAGTTTAATGTCTGTCATGTTTGTATAATAATCAGAATTAATTAAACGCTCGTGAAACCCTTGTCGGTTTTGATTAGCATTGTGCTAACCTGCTCTTTTTAGTCAGATATGCATATAAGCTGCTCAGAGACGGTGTCCGTGGTGGAAATTCACCTTTTAGACTGCAGGAGGCACGCACGCCGGGCAATTTCTTGCTCAAATAGATCGGTTGTTAATAAAAAAATAATAAAAAAAGGAAAGGTCATCCCTATCCGCAGGTCATCTGCTCGGCTCAGATCTGATTCCCGATTTGTATGCACGTCACATAAACGTTGGGCACAGAAGTAAGTTAGGGCCTGTCTGAAGGAAGTTGTGGCCTGTCTCTGTGGGCCGCCACAGCCATGTAGGTCTGTTCTCACTGGTTTCCATACCAACAAGCAATCCTCAGTTTCAGTCATAGAAAGAAGTCGAAGCCAAGGTCTGTTTCTGCTTTGCTTTTGTTAATAATTAGCCGTAATTGAGCCGAAAGGATCGACTAATGATCGTTCTGAAGTACAAACAGAGAGTAAAATATGTGAAAAGTTCAAAGCAATGAAAGGATGAAGTAAAAACACTGGCATGAAAATAATCAGAGTTTTCTCTACCTCTGATGGGCTTTTTTTTACATTCAAAAAGTGAAAATTCCTTTAGATTTCTGGACTTCAAGGTTGGGTAAATTTTCATTTGTCTTTTCATTTGAGCAGGCAATTATATTCCAGTTCTTGGTTTAAGCGATGCTAGCATAATTAGCTGTCAGAGTCTCTCTTTATATGATGTCGTCACACTGTAACCAACTCCTGCTCCTAAACCGGCACGTACAAAGTAGGCCTGTCAACATTAACGCATTCATTCGGAAACTTTTAACACGTTATATTCCAAGTTGACCCCGATGGCCTCCCGTAACTCTAGAGTAGATTTTTACCTGGCTGAAATACTGAAAAACAGGGCTTCAGGGCTTCAAGGCATTATTCAGATCACCTCAGGCGACCAACTGCTGTCACAAGAATTCATCAAGTGTTCGGCAGTAAAAAGGCAAAGAAAGCAGAGCAGTCTGCACATGCTCCGTAAGCACCAGTAAGCAACCATAGCTACCTCGGTGTGATGGCAAACTTAATCTGTGACAGAGGTGTAGTGAAAACAAAGGAAAGGCGTTTTGCTGAAGCCAGTATCTTATTCGGGTGAGTTACTTTTGGAAACAATTTACCGTCAAGCTGTTTACATTCATTTTGTAGCAGAGGTTTCTTTGTGTGGAAGTCTGCAGTTCATTATGGGTGTTGTAGGCAATACCAGGCTCACCCTGAGACTTTATACACAGCAAATTAAGAGATTCTAATTCACAACTCATCACAAATGAGCTGAGATATTATAATAAACCAATGAGCCAGGAAGGGTGAGAGAAACGAGAACGATGGGTTAGGGTTAGGGTTAGGGTTAGAGATGGAGAAGCCATGAGAATAGTATCCCTTTGTGATAGTAGGCACATAGGACCACGCCGAAACATTAACATTCAGCTGTATAACCATATCCTTACTCTTCAGATTCCTATAGCTAGTGAGCTGACAGGGTCACGGCTTGATATGGCCCTGCATGTGAACGGATCTGCCTAGAGCTGTGGCGATTTGCATTTAAAGTTTGAACTTCTGTTGCCCCTTCACATTCTGACCAGCTTTACTCTCAAATTTAAGCAAAAAAATATATAGCATATGCAATGTTTCAGACCCTTTCAAGTTTTGGTATGCATTTTTATATGTACAGAGTGTCTCAAAAGTAAGGAAACACTCTTAGAAAATGTAAAAGGTTCTTCACGGAGTGATCCAACTTTAGAGTTCAACGTCGATTTTTTAAGATGAACAGTAGTCTGTATCAACACACAGTAAACACGTGCCTTGATGTAACCCCACAGATAGGAATCCAGAGGGGTTAAAGTAGGAGAATGTGGTGGCCACTCCACTGGACCCCTACAACTAATCCACTTTAGGGGAACCTGCTCACCAGACGTTGTTATAGAAGGTGTTCTGCTGGGTTGAGGTCCAGACTCCAGAACTCTCACAGATTTTCCAAAGTTACTCACTGTGTTTTCTTGGTGATGTGATTCAGGTCGTCTTGTTGAAACCTTCACCTCAACCTGCGATCTTGGGAAATCCTGAAAAGATTTCCACTCAGGGTTGCTCTGTGTGTCTCTGCACCCATCACTCCATCTATCCTGACTCCTGCCAAAGTTCCTGTCACAGAAAAAAAACATTCCCACAGCGTAATGCTGCCGCCGCTCTGTTTGACTGTAGGGTTGGTTTTAATGAGGTGATGCTCTGTGTCTGGATTTCTCCGTGCACACCGCCTTTTAATGGTGGACAAAAAGGTCAAGTCTTTGTTTCAACAGACCACAGGATCTTGCTCCTCATCATCTGAGAGCAGTTCAGGCCCCTTCTGGCAAACTCAAAGTGAGCTCTCGTTTAGCTTTTAGTAAGGAGTGGCTTTCATCTGGCCACTCTACTATAAAGGCATGGTCGTGCTGCACTGGTTGTCTTCCTATAAGGTTCTCCCAAGTTCACAAAGGAACACTTGATCTCATTCTTACTGACCATTGGGTTCTTGGTTACTTGTCTGACCAAAGCAGTTGTCCGTGATTACCCAGGCTGGCTGGGCAGTCGGTGGTTTCACACTTCTTCTATTTAAAAATTATGGTGAATGCTGTGTTCTTGGGCATTTTCAACACTGCAGAAATACAGTGGGGCAAAAAAGTATTTAGCCAGCCACTGAATGTGCAAGTTCTCCTACTTAGAAAGATGAGAGAGGTCTGTAATTTTCATCATAGCTACACTTCAACTATGAGAGACAAAATGAGAAAAAAATCCAGGAAATTACATTGTAGGATTTTTAAAGAATTTAATTGTAAATCATGGTGGAAAATAAGTATTTGGTCACCCACAAACAAGCAAGATTTCTGGCTCTCACAGACCTGTAACTTCTTCTTTAAGAAGCTCTTCTGTCCTCCACTCGTTACCTGTATTAATGGCACCTCTTTGACCTCGTTATCTGTATAAAAGACACCTGTCCACAGCCTCAAACAGTCAGACTCCAAACTCAACCATGGCCAAGACCAAAGAGCTGTCGAAGGACACCAGGAAGAAAATTGTAGACCTGCACCAGGCTGGGAAGAGTGAATCTACAATAGGTAAGCAGGTTGGTGTGAATAAATCAAACTGTGGGAGCAATTGTAAGAAAATGGAAGACATACAAGACCATTGATAATCTCCCTCGATCTGAGGCTCCACGCAAGATCTCATCCTGTGGGGTCAAAATGATCATGAGAACGGTGAGCAATAATCCCAGAACTACACAGAGGGGACCTGATGAATGACCTGCAGAGAGCTGGGACCAACGTAACAAAGGCTACCATCAGTAACACACTACGCCGAGAGGGACTCTCAGATCCTCCTGCAGTACCAGGCGTGCCCCCCTGCTTAAGCCAGTACATGTCCAGGCCCGTCTGAAGTTTGCCAGAGAGCATATAGATGATCCAGAAGAGGATTGGGAGAATATCATGTGGTCAGATGAAACCAAAATAGAACTTTTTGGTAAAAACTCAACTCGTCGTGCTTAGAGGAAGAAGAATGCTGAGTTGCATCCCAAGAACACCATACCTACTGTGAAGCATGTTGGTGGAAACATCATGCTTTGGGGCTGTTTTTTCTGCAGAGGGGACAGGACGACTGATCCGTGTTAGGGGAAGAATGAACGGGGCCATGTATTGTGAGATTTTAAGCCAAAACCTCCTAGTCACTAGTGGTTGCAAAATTTTGATATCCGGTGAAGTAAAACTCCGACCCCATTCGGTGACTGCAATGAACTTTTCCGGGCCAGAAAGACATTGTAGGGCATGTCAGGTGCAGCAGGTAAGGACACTCGTTCTATCTGGCCCTAAGGGACAGCTTTGGAAGGTCAGCAAATATGGAGCATGGAAGCAGAAAAATG
The DNA here is from genome assembly GCA_025084515.1 of Ancistrus triradiatus. Taxonomy (NCBI): domain Eukaryota; kingdom Metazoa; phylum Chordata; class Actinopteri; order Siluriformes; family Loricariidae; genus Ancistrus; species Ancistrus triradiatus. The sequence goes on from JAJAGP010000502.1 coordinate 280,468, forward strand.
GACCTCGACTGTCCCACTTGAACCCTGCAGACAAAATACAGGGATCAATGGTGATGGACGACACCTAAACCTGATGGTTATTCAGAATGACATGCAGCATACATAAAAAAGATATAAAACAAACGGTTCAAACATGCTGATATATTGGTATACATGGAACGTCTTGGTTGCATAATAACAGTGAGAGAAGAGTGAAGTATTCATTATTTATTCCTTAGCATGTGAAGGACTTTAGTCAGGCCTTTTTTGGTAATAATTGTAGGCTTTGTAGTTTATTGACAAAAACAGAAGAAGGCAACGTTTCCTCCTTGCAGCATAAATACCAGGACCTTCGGGGGGAACGGAGATAATGCATTTTGAATTGCAGCATGACGACAGCTGTTATGTAACGGACAGGTTGTGTAAAGGAGACGTTTGAATACTTAAATTCACTCGCATGCATATGTATTCACATTATTCAAATAAATCGTTATGCATTTGCAATGGGAGGAAGTGGCGCTTTGTGATTGAATGATGTTCGAAATGTCAGGGCTTTAATTCACACCGAGAGCTCGAGCGGTGGCGTTTGGACTGGATGTTACAGCCTAACTTTTATACCGGTACAGATTAGCAAGAGCGACACATTCGCGTGCATAGCTACAGCTGCTGAACTAAACAAATGATCACCTTTATAGTATTTGGCGTAGTTGTTAAACTCTTAAATGATCTGTTTGTGCATATTCTAGGTAGTACACCTTTATTTGTCCTGTATATTCTCACATTCAATGCAAGGTGATTGGCATTTAGATTTTGCCTCCATTTTATAACCGACTTCCACAGCTTTGACAGTCGCAAGTACACACTACACAAATAAATACTGAGCTATCCGTGAGTCAGAAGGACAGACCCATCCTTTATAAACAGCCTGTTATTGGTGCCACGCAGAGAACATCAATTATGTGTGCCGATTAGGCCATCAGGAGGAATATGCGAGATCAAAGCTTAGCGCTGCGGCGGCAGAGCACATTAAACGATCATCAAGATGTCCGAGCACTCGCCTGCTTGCAGCATTAGCGTGACTAGACCAAGCTAAACTATCATCGAGGTGTGAGAGCACTCACCTTGGCTGGACGTTAAAGATTTTTTGGCTGGGCTAAACAATCATCACGGTGTCTGAGCACTCGCTTAGGCTCATGCCATTAGCACTTTTGGAATAGGCTAAAAATCAGCACACCACGAGCACTTTGCAGTAATGGTTGTGTTACTCTACTCACTTGAACTTGGGGTTTAATTACAGGCTGGTGGTAAACAATCACTGGGAAGGAGGGAGTGAATTTTGTGTCTGTTTGACATTGTTTGGAGTTTAGGTGCCACTTTTAGCTCATTAATAACAACATATGAAGAATGTACTTGCGCTACAATGTGAGCATCTGATACCGAAAAGAACACATACAGAATCATATAACCACACATTAGCATTACAAACAAAAAGCAAATGCAAAATGGGGATTGGTCTGGAGCCTAGAATGTAACTCACTGCACCCAGGTCACCACAATAGCTGCAAATAGTCAGCGCACAAATTTAAAGGATAATCCAGGATTCATGGCTGTACGAATCCATACACTTCCACGAGAAACTAGTTGGACAACGCACAAATTTCACAGTGTGTTTTTGACACAACAAAGTCCAGCGATACCTTGTGTCTAAGCTACATCAACCTACAAACTGATACATACGATGATATTGCATTACCCTTGGTGCTAGTTGTTGTCTCTTAGAAACCACCACCTTATCTTGACTCATTCCCTATATGTTTACTATCAGTAAACCAGAGATTAGCATAGTGGCCAGCTGGCACGGTCAGGTTGGCGTCCAGCGTTGCCCGCGTGTGTGTTTGCATCTCCTTTGGGAACGCTTGTCTTCGCTCGCAGGACGTCCTGTGTTTGTTCGATGAAAGCAGCGAGTGCTGGAGTTATCTAAAGCTCACTGATTCATAGCATTTCTTTTCTCTGACACGTAGCAGATCAAGCTCTGAGCTTCATAGTAATAGCTCAAGGGAGCCTTGTGTGTACTGATAAATATTCTAGGAATACTGTTTGTCTGTGATGTACTCTGTTACACTGTTCTATAAATCGGAGGCCCACAGTATCTGGCTGTTTTGGCTTCAGTGTGCATTAACGTCTGAAATAGCTTGCAACGTATCCACCCGTTAGGTTTGCATAGCATCTTGCGTAGCTCTCTTTTACAGCCGGCTCTCCTGCTTTATTTAAGCTCTAGATAGTTTTGTCCATGTTCTTGCTTTCCTGACTTTCTGTTTCTCTCATGGTTTCTTTTGTCTTCTTAGTGCTTAGCCCTTTGTCCTGGTCTTTGTATTGTCTGTTTCTGCCACCTTATTCTCCATGCCTGGCTGATCTTTGTTACCTGTTAGCCTCCCCTGGTCCTGTATCCCTTTCCCCATTGTCTGTATTGTCAGCCTTTAAACCTAATAAACCTAATCTACCTACGTTTCTGTCTGTCTGAGTTTTCACAGGTTTAACGTATAATCCACACACTGACTCAGACCGAAGCTCTTGTGCCGTTTTGACGTGCCTAAGAAGCAGCCATCATCAAATGTCGTTTTTGTCAGGAACCTCACAGCACTGGCACGGAGTTTCTAGTGAGACGTTGGAACGTCAGGCCAGGGCTGGCATCCTGAAATTGTGCTATGATTTTAGCACCTAGACGAAAATGCAGTAAGCTTCAGGGGATGATGGGGGTTTGAGGATTATCAGTGTGAGCTGGTCTGTGTGGGGCTCTGGCTGTCCAGTATCTATGTAGCGCAGCGTGAAAGAACCAAATTTTGGCTGTTAAACGCTTGGGATGTCAACTCAAACAACAAAAATCAGTGCTGCGCCCTTAGAAATGTCAAACTGGAATCGCTTACATATGTCTTCATTACAATATTATGTATTCCTACATAGAAAGTTGTATTTGATTCAAAAAACTCCATCTTAGTGAGGTTTTTTTTGGTCAATTACCATATTTTAACACTCAGCGCTGTTTTACCACTGGATGTGGCACGCATTTTTTTTGGCTTTCATAATATTGTCTAGAATGCTTCATTTTCTTTCATTTTCTCCAAGTACAACCATTGAGCTGCCAATTTTACAGGTAATATTTCTTCAGCTCAGTGTTGACAGACACCGCTGCTATTCTGTTCTATCACACATTTCTCATGTGTAGATGCTTTTAAGCAGGTCTTGAGTGTTTTCAGTTCTTTGTTTCACTGCACATTGGCAGTGCCAGTGGATGCGAGGGTGTCTTGGTTAAGGGAGTATTTTGCTGGGTTGGTTTGGGTCCTTTGGGGAATGTAACTACAAATCAATACAAAGACCTTATGACCACTCTCTCACTATGACGGAACATTGCTTATCCCTTATGGGAGCCCTCCAAAATGCCAGCACCTTCATGTTGACCCAGAGCATGAAGGGCACTGAACGGTTTTGTAAGTGTGGCTAGAAGCGGGTCAAGGTCTTAGCTCATTTGGGCACTTATGCCAGATGCTACGCAGTGCTCTTCACCAACACGGACAAACCCCAATTAGACTCTGCTATGGACCGGTAAAGCCTTGTGGCCTCACTAGGCAATTTACTGTTTGTGTTTTTCTAAACAGTGACATTCTGCAATTTGCTAATGATGTGCAATGCTGAACATCTCATTCATTAAAACCTTGTAGCGCTGAGTGTTGCACAGTTTTCGGTCCAGTATAAGTTTATTGGCTAATATTGATATTTTGGACGTGAGTTAGTGAGCATAATGGCGGTGCACAGAATGCGTACAGCAGCCTCATTATTATTTATAGGAACTCTAAAACATAATGGTGGAATGCCTGAACTGGTAGTGTGTCAGCAACGGCACTAACGTTCGTCGGGAAGGAAAAGGAAATGGCCTCCCCTGCGACTCGCCCACTCCTTGTAATGCCCTTTCCCATAATTCCATTCATTCATCATGTTTTATTTACCCATTCCGCCACCTTTTGAAATGGAGGCAAGTTTCGCCAGAGATCTTTACAACCTCGATGTCTCAGAGTCATAAAGATGACCGGGTTCACCTTTGCTGCTGAATGGTCGTTGCACGATATAATAACTTACTTCCGTAATCTTGCTTGACAAGCTGAGCCAAGAGCAACGTGAGACAAAAATAACTCTTTATCTCTGGATATCGGGTTGGGTTGAGAATATTTGCCCGCCATGTTGTTATAATCTGTCGTCTCCCAGAAAGTCCGAGGTGGAGGAAGGGAGAGTAAGGTTTTCCACGATTAAGAGAATAAGCATATCCTTCTGAGATTTGTCCCTCAGTCGGGCGAACGTTTACTAAAATCAAGTCCAGCGCTAAAGTCAGAGCTGTCTCGTCAGCCCCCTGTAGTGCCCGCTAGTCTGCCTTGATGGAGTCAATGTGAGAAAAGATCGCTCTGTCTCGCTCTTGTCTCGTGAGCTACTCATGGGTGTAATAAGGTAAAGGTAGTGGAGCAGACCGACTCCATCTTCAAACCGTGTGTGTGTGTGTGTGTGTGTGTTAGGCAGTCAGTCTCTCTCGGTCTGGTAGGGTTACTTCTTGTAAATGTTAGCCTGTAAGGGGGAAGCTCGCTAGGGTGGCACTGTCAAGCTTGATCTTTCAGTCTCTGGTTTTTCTTATTATTTAAACTAAGGTAAGCTAAATCAGACTGGATTTCCACCAGGAAAGTTACTCCAAATTTTCAAATCATTGGGACTGATCGTTGGGACCGACCTCCCTAACCTGGACAGCGTCTTTGCCAGTCGATTAAAGAAGAAGGTTGGCAGTAACAGCAGACACACCTTAGACACCGCCTGTTTGACTCGTTACCATCTGGCAGGAGATACAGGGCTGTCCGCGTATGCACAAACAGACTGAGTAACAGCTTCGTCCCAAGAGCCGTGGCCTCCATCACACCTCACTGACTGATTCCCTTTCTCATCGTACACTGTCACCTTGGACATTCCTCACATTTTGCACATCGCTGCAGTCACTTTACACATTCATAATTCCATATTGAAATTGCTGCTGCAGTTTTACTGATGTTTCTCTCATTTAGTGCACTGTTCCCTATGGAAGTATCTGTCTAACTGCATTGTTGTCATGCTCCCTGCGAACCTCCAACTCCCATGATGCCCCGGAGTCACATGACCAAGTTGTTCCAATCCCAAAACAAACACTAATCCCCCCCCCCCCCGAAACACCTGTCACTCTTGCACCTGTGTGTCTATATACCTGTTCAGTTTGGGATACTCATTGTGTTTCTGCCAGTGTTTATGCAGCATCACGAGCATTGTATCTGGTTGCCACTACCTGGTCTCGACTTTTCCTGGCGTTTCTCGCTTTGTGCCTCCTGAATCACCTTTCGGCTTCATTTATTGGATTGATTTCATTGGTTTTTGACCTCAGACTGTTTCGACTCTATTACTGCTTTAGTCCTTAATAAATCACTCCACGCTTTGTTTTTTTTTACGTGTGCGTCTGGTCTGTCCTCTGAGCTCTAAAACTGTGTTTTACTGCTCTTTTTATATTTCTTCTTGAGAGTGTGTCGGACTAATTTTCGTTGTACGCAAGTATGATGACAAGAAAAGCTTCTGTGCCATCCTCTTTGTTCTTCCCTTCTCTTCCAGATGAGACTGAGCTCTGGTAAATTGGAAATCTGCAAGTGTAGGAACTTTCTTCAACAATTGTATTTTTTGCTTGTGTCAAATGGCAATAACACCCTTTGTCAGTTTGTGATGTCATATTTCCTCCCACGGACCAAAAACAAGGTTTGAATTCAGCGTAAAATGTAGCATAAGGTCCACCTATTTTTAGTTTGTATGACAAAAAGGTTAATTTGTGTTTGGCCCAGTGTGGTTGACGACAAAAAGATGGTCACTTTCCAAGATGGAAAACAGTTCCAGAAACACACAATGGACTGGCGTGTTGCAGTAGTGTCCAAATTATTTTGGAAGTTGTTTTCTTAAGCATGGCACTTTGGTCAAATGTGACTTGAGCTGGACAGTTTGAAAGATTCTCTTCAGAAAATAAGAAGATAATCAGAAAAAAAACATGTCACATCTGCATTGTTACCATAGAAACAAGTCTTAATTACTGACAATGTGGATGCTTAAAGTTTTATAAAAAGATTTTTGTGTTTTTCCCAGGCACTGGTTGTTTGAGGAACATGAGTGTTTTGGGGTACGTTTGTCAACGTCAGGAGGTCTTTATGTTCTTTTATGGTCGCTCGCTTTATATGTCTCCCTACTCCATGTTCTGGTTCAGTGCTGGATCTTGGGATGATGTAATAGGCCTGGTAGAGTATCAGATGTGAACAATAGCACCATCAAGGCGGCAAAGAGCAGGGATGAAGCCTCAGTTTGATTGTTCTCAAATAGCCCTTTTGGATGTGAGAAATTACTTTTTTTTCTCTTCCTCGGATTGTAAAGTGCTTTTAATCCTAAGGGGCCGATTATCTTCTGCCAGACTTTATCCCCGTTCTCATCCTCTTCCTTTTTTTCTCATTCTCTAGCTTTCATATCTCAGAGGTTGTCGCTCAAAAAGCAAGAGGGAGAGTACTTTTCAACGCAAAATGTGAATAGTGAAAGTAAATGAGTCCCAAAGTCTAAAATCCTCCTGCGGTGATTTTACAACAGCCCCTGGCTTTGATTGTAGCCTAGGTAGTTGAATCATGCATCAGAAGACTGACATGACCACGTCATAAGTGACTACAAGTTGCCACGACACCTTAAATTCAGTGATAACAGAATGTTATAACGTTACAGATGGTATGTAGTAGACCAGTTCCATATAGCGTAATACAGTTGTCAGCCATGCTACTGCGTTGCCAAGTAAACCGATTCTACATACTCATGACTTGAATTGAAGCATTTGGAGGTGTGTTGGGTACCGGTTAAAATACTGGATGACTGATCAGTAGAACCGTGGTTTAAGTCCTTCATCAAAGGCCCTTGACCTGCATAAACTCTAATCTGTATAATTCTACCCATTGTAACTCCCAAGCTGCCAGTATTGGGCCCTTGAGCGAGACCCTTACGCCCTAACTGCTTGTCTCTAATAAAACATGACATAAAGGAAGTAAAAGTATCAACAAGTAGCATGGGACATAATCTGTCATGGCATCAAACAGTAAGATGGTACTGGCAGCACCACACTGTTAAGTAACAGGGCATCCGTACTCATGGCAGTAAAGCATCTGTTTATGACAGGATTATGTCAGTCTTATGGAGCAGGGCTATTCTGGAACAGTCAGCAGAAAGCATGTTAAGATGTTGGAGGGAACTCTACTCTCGCCTGTGGTTTTACTCCGGGTGCTCCAGTTTCCTCCCAGATTTCAAAGACATGCATTAAGTTGGAACTGGTCACTCTAAACTGGCCGAATTGTGCAGAATGTGAGCAAATTGAGCCTGAAAATGGGTGGAAAAGGCTTGTAGTTCTAGCACCGAGCCTTGTGGTACTCCTTTCACTGTAGGTGTACTTTTTCATTTGGATAATCAGCAAATTGTTAATTTGACTAAGAGGTTCCCAAACACACAGGAAACAGCTTCATACATAGTAGGCACAGATTGTGGGCAAATGAGGTTTAAAAAAGGCTTAAAGTTTCTAGCACCGAGCCTTGTGGTAATTCTCCCTGTAACAGCTATATTGCTGTATAGTATGTTTGTTTTCAAAAATGCAAAATGGATCCTGACTTAGTGATGCCTTTTAGATGAATAATGCAACAAATCTAGAAATAACATTTATGTTTCCAGTCTTTTAAAATGAACCCCCCGATTAAGATTCTACTGCGCTCCGTTAAGCTTCACATCTCTGAGCTTGTTCGAGCACAGCACAGTGTGGAGTTGAGAGTTATTTTTGCTAAAAACCATCAACGTCTCAAGTAGCGATAATTAAATTCACTGGAATTCCTTAGAAGACATTATCTTTTTTTTTTTTAGCCAGCAGGACCTGCACTCACGTCAAAACAATCCCAACTTATTAGTCTAACAAAGAGAAAAACAGAAGAGGTTTTTAAAGGGCTCCTTGAGGGGTTGTTGTCCTGAAAATGTACAGGGTGAAGAGACTCTTTGTGTGGCAGCTTGTATGGATCTTGAGAAGTCGCCCTTGTTTAGAAGTGTTCTCCAAAGTTTGGGTTTTGAGTTTAATTAAAAGGGCTTCTGCTGTGGTGTCTCTGTTGTTCCGGTTTGAAGGAACAAGGAAAGCTTGTTTTCTTTTGAATTGCTACATTACTCCTGATCTGCTTCTCTGCTTCAGTGACATTTCACTTTTTTTTGTCTCATGGCTCTTTTCTGTTCTAATCACGCCATGATTCTCCTCCACACCTGACTGGCTTGGTGTTCCCTGCCACTTTGCTGTAATTACAACCTGTAGCTTTTCCTTTCCCATTCATTTAAATCGCGTACAGATTCAGTCTGACGAGACAGAACAATAATCGTTATTCCAGAACACGTCCAATAATGCCTTGACTGATGGACTGTGTGTTCCCATAATGCATTATGAGTTGTATCAATTAATTACTATAACACTGTACAAGAGACGCTCGGGTCACATGGAAAGTTAAACTCACTAGATTCACTCCCACGTAGAGTTCTGTCCTGACTGTGGTGGCTTAGTGGGTAAGGTGGCTGGACTATGAACCAGAAGGTTCCAGGGTTCAAATCCCACCTCAGCCAAAAAGCTGCCACCCCCCCCCCCAAGGAGAGGAACCCCAACCCACCACCCCCCCCCCACTGTTCGGTCCTTGAGCAAGGCCCTAACCCAAAATTGATTGGATTGTAAGACTGTACCAATTGTAAGTCGCTCTGGATAAGGGTGTCTGCTAAATGCTGTAAATGTAAATGTCCCAGATCAGGAATCACACAAGCACATAACTGGCCATGGGAGTTTTTTTTCCAGGGTACTATGGTTTCCTCGACATTCCAGACACATGCATTAAGCCCTGTGGCATCTCCTAAAGTGTCCCAGTGTTTGTGCAATGTGCCCTGTGATGGGCTGGCACCTGATATAGGGTTGTTCCCCGCCTTTCACTCTCTCTGCTAACGCTAGGCCCTGGCCCTCAACAACCCTTTTGATTTAGATCATTAATGTATGCCGACGTAACCGGGCAGTTAATTCTATGTTTGAAAGGAGCATGCTAACTCCTCTTGTCCATATCCATGACATGTTTGTGTATTTTGACGGATCCCCATCCATCTGTGTGAAATCAAACGCTCCACAGCTCCATTCAGCATCCCAGCGTGCACTTTGGTCACAGTGGGGAATGCAGCAGGAGTGATTTTCTTCACTGTACGTATAAAGCACCTTCCTGCAAGCGACAGCGCTCGGTGTTAATTTGTGCTTAAATGCCAATAACGCTGAGCATGGGTACGAGCTCTGAATTAAATGGTGCACAGGGAGACTTTGTTATTTCCTCCTGGCTTGATGAAGTGCAGGCCCCTGTAGCTTTGCTGTGTGCAGCCGTAATAAGTCCAGGTATAAAGTATGAGCTCTCGCATGGGGGCTGGCGCAGAGCGCGAGAGCATCAATCATTCTTGTGTGATACATGAGAAGCTCATTTTTGCGTAAACACACCAGTGTCGGTATGAGAGGCTCTGCTCTGGTGTTGCTAGCTAATGTACCACATGCAAGGACATTGGAGCCACTGTACTGTGAAACCACTGAATATTAGATAATAAGCGGGATGCGGTTTGCATTTTGCTTTTAGTGGGCGATGTGAAAATATGGTCCTGATGAGAAATAAATATCCATGTATTTGTGTACAGCCAGTAAAAATCCAACATTTATTATTTTAACTGGCACTAGCTAAGTAAGCCAGACTATTATATTAATTCAAAAATTAATTAATTAGTTTAATCAACATGCTTTACCCAAGTCAGGGTCAGGGGAGCATAGGGTGTAAGGCGGGAACGAACCGCTGCAACCCGCCAATCCAATTTACTTATGACTAGTTCTAGGAGCTTTTTGGGTTCACAAATATACAGCCAGCGCAAAGCTGTCTTTTTTTCCTGTACAGAGACTTTGGTGCAGTTCATTTTTAAATCACATTTCATAATCATGTGCCTCTTACAACTCCTGGTGCTCTAGGTGTGCGATTTAAAAAAAAAAAAAAAAAAAGCACATAAATATTGATCAACTGTAACAAATCCATCTCGCTAAGATGAAAGTTGAAGAGCTGGTCGGATTAACCTCCTCCGTCGACGTCTGGAGCTCCTCTTGCCTCGAGTAGCAGGATGTCAGGCAGCAGGTGGGCTCTCAGATATGAGGGGTGGCATGAAAACAGCTCTTAGTGAAAATGACTTGTGCTGTCTTAAGCTGATTGAATGAAAATCCATCTGTTTTAATGCCACTGCCAGGGTTGGTGGGGTGTTAAGGAGGGTGTGGAGAGCGAAAAGCTAGAAAGCAAGGGTTAGCTTTGGGGGTGCTGCTTAATGCAAGTGAAAATGAAAGCTCAGGAATTTTGAGGCACACACAAGAGATTCAATAATGAAACTAATGCATCATTAATATTCAAATTTCAACCTCTTGGACGTGTTTATGGCCACACAGTACGACATGCATTTGTTTGTGTCCTGGCCGTTATTATTATGTATTCATTTTATACGTATCAACACATTAGGCATGCATCGGTACTGATATGTACTCATACTTGTCCCAAAAAAATCCATTCAATGTTTTGCACACAGGCCAGAGCCTTTAGGAAATGCTCAAGAATGTTTTGAAGGTGCTCCTGTGGTACATTGTCATTTGAAGTATGTTAAACTAAACCTCAACCAGCCACATGAACGACTCCAACGAGCTACGCAGTAAATATGCAGGCGTACCAAATGTTGTAGTGCAATCGAGTGACGACTGCGTGCTACAGAACAGCTACAAAAACGTGGCACAAACCATATCAGACCTGATGGACGCTGTCTAAAAATAGACTTTTATTTCACTGAAGTGGATAAATATATGAAGGCTTTCTTTGATACCCCCTAGATAGATCATAACAAAAGGGAGGAATAAATTGATCGAAGGAAGCCTAAGGAACGAAGATGGCAGGGCGGGCGGCGTCTCTTTCCTAGTAATGAAAGAAGTTCAATGAGTGGATCCACAACCTCAGCATGATTGCCTCGAAAGTCATTTCCAGAAGCCACAGGACAGCAGGATGCAGAGCAGAAAACATTCAGGGGTGAATTTAATAAACCCATGTCAGCCTTCACATCATGCTCTGACTGTGAGCCACATCCCAAAGCATTAAAAATATTGTTCTCTAAAGTAATAGAGCAGATAGAGGCATTTTTCTACAAAGTCATTCTCGCAAAGTCTTAAAAAAAAAAAAATAGACCCAAATGCATCTGCAATGAATTTAATCATGGCCGTGTAACTTCTGTAATGTTCAGGCTGTATAATTGGGGTCATTATACAGTCAGAGTACAATGTTATGGAACATATAATAAAGTAGAGAACCTAAACAAAAGAACGAGTATAATAATACGAATATAAGCGTGGTGTGTGCCAGCAATGTCCCACATTGATGTAAACTAATTAAACCCGTGCTAAACCAAATTACCACCATAATTACAAACTATTAAAAATATGTCAATATGAACGTAAGTGTGATTTAGGACGGACTTATCCTTGAAGAGCTGCATCTGGAAACGGTATGCTGTTGTTGAATGAGTCGATGTGAGTTGTTAAACCTCATTGACTGAGCTGAAGCCTAATGGGCTGCTCGATAGAAAATGCATTCATCCAAGTATATTTTCTAGCCCCGAAAAAGCTTAACGCAAACGGCATGCGATACGACCACAAAAATGGTTGGGAGTGATTTGTTCGGTTCGATTTGACTATAGAAATGACCGTGTAAACACATCTGTTTATTAAAGTCGTAATCAATGGCAGCAGATAGAGAACAGCTAGTCACGGTTAACACGGGGGGATCAATACTCAGTTTGAAAGCAGACAGGAAAATGAGTTAGGACTGGGGGCTAGAAACTAACAAGGAGAGTATGTAATGTACAGAATGCAATCTAGTGGTCCTATAGTGGAGAGCTGATACTCCGCTACAGTCTGATGCTGTTACAGATTCTAGATTCTTGTTGCTTTGTCCAGGAACTTGAACCTTCAATCCTCTGGTCAGTAGTCCAGTGTGTTAACCACCGCACCGCCTGTGTGTAAGTGCTGAGTCCCGTGGTGTGTAACAGATCAGCCGTTGTCTTTCCACCACTCTGGACTTACCATGTGATTCTGATTTGTTTTTCTTTATTTATTTCAAAAATGAATAGAAGTTGTGACTGAGACTCCTTAAGAAATAATGAAGGGTCAATTCTTGGTCACTCAGTGGTTAAAGTACATGTCTATTAACCTGTAGGTTGAAGGGTCCAGTTCCAGCACGGCTGGTCCTACGAGAAAGACTCATAACCTTCAGTTGTTCCATTTGTATCAATTGTAAGATGTCTAAGAACATGTATCTTGTGCAATGGCACTGCTAAATGGAAGGGGTGGAAATAGTGCTCGAGTTTTTTGCAATATTTAGTTTCCTGAATTGACCTTTGCATAGAATTCTGTTTGATTTGCTGCTTTCATTAATTTACTGGACCTTCAAACTTGCCATGGCTTTGATTCTATAAGTCACTCTACATTCAGCATGCCGGGGTTTTGATTCTGCACGTCTCTAGACCTTCAGGGTGCCACGGCTTTGATTCTACAGGTATCTGGACCATCCACAATGCGGCTTTTGATTCTACTAGGTGATTCAGCTTATTGGCTCTACATATCTGGAACTGTGCTGGAGTTCCTGACCGCCATTCTTCTAAAGATAAACCCTAAACTAGAGATTGAATGTTGCCTTTTGAGAAGTTTCTAATGTGCTGGTGGTTTCTGTTGCTTTTACTGGAGGTCTTGACCACTAGTCTTATGATGGCATTCCCTACGTTGGAGACTTGATGACGGGAGTTTAAGACAGCCAGTTAAGTCAATTCAAAATAGGGAAAGTAACCCTAACCCTCTCTCTGCTATTTTGGTCCTCGACAAGCCTTCTGGCTTAACGACAGGAACTGAGGTACCACTTTATAAAAAGGTAATGAACACCTTTGAGCTGGTTGTTAAAATGTTTAAAAAAATGTTGAATGTTCCAAGCCTTGACAAGGTGTGACTGCAGGGTGTCTGTAAGAAACACAAAGGTGTGTTTGTATGTATGAGTGTGTATCTGTATGTAGTTGGGTCTCTCGGTCACAGCTGAAATTCTGTTTGTTCCTTGCCCGGATGAAATGGCTTTAATCGTTGGCTCAGATGCAGCAGAAGATATAAGGCGAAAGAAGTAGTGGGATGGGGGAAGAAGCAAAAGACATGGAGGTCTGTCACTCGACTGTGGATCAATAAGGGAGTTTTTGGAGTGAAAATGGAAAAGGAGGAGAGACCAAGACAGGGGTTGTTTACCATTCCCTTGTTCACTTGTTCTGTCTGTATTGACAGCCTGACTTCATTTCTGTGAGGCTTTTAAAGCTAATCCAGTTTGTGAATGGGTGGGGGTATGTCCTATACATGCACTGCACTCCAGCCTTCATTATAAGACTCATAAACCTATAAATGTAATGGCACACACTGGATGTTGCCACTCTTAGAGCCACATGGTGGCGCAGTGGTTAGCGCCATTGCCTCCAGCGATCCCAGAGATGTTTTGATGCGATAATGCATGATGCCATGACAGTCAAAATGTCTGATAATGCTTGATGCCATGCGGTCTAGGTCTGAAATTGAAAGAGTAACATCAGCAGAAACAGCAAATTCTGTTAATGCATTTGTAGTCTGTATGTCCAACCTCAACCTTAGCGTTAGCTCCACTAATTTGTCGCTGATGGGCATCCAGTACCATCCAAAACCACCATGCATTAAAATCAGACAGAGCTCAGGAAGATTCATGATCCTGCCTTATTTATACGTAAAAATATGAACAAAATCATGTGCCACATTTATCACCACCCCTGCGTTCCCATTTGAAACCTGCCAACATAACAGCACTGAGTCATCTATAATGTATATGATACAGAGATAGGAAACAGAGACGCTCTAATCTAGAATGGCTCCAGATCCTATATCACTGGAGAGGTCCCTAGAGTTATTTTGTTCCCGGGGGAAGTCCTGGATGGTCACTTAAGAGTTCCTTAACACTAAGAAGCTTTCCCCATACGTGATCGTGATGGTGGTAGCATCATGGTTTGGGCCTGTTTTGCTGCATCTGGGCCAGGACAGCTTTGATGGAACAGTGAATTCTGAATTATTCCAGCAACGTCTGAAGGAAAATGTCAGGATATCTATCTGTGAACTTAATCTCACGGGAATGTGGGTCTAACCTGTTCCCTAAGGGTCTGGATTTGAACGCCAGGCTGTGGTTGCAAATAATAATATGGCATATTTTTCATAATACTGCCATGCATTTAAATGATTCGATATTTGATAATATCGTTCATCGACCCAAGGCTACTCATTAGTGCCAAGTTCTACGAATTCTCTTCGGGTGCAGATGTTAAGTTTGAGTCCTGTTCTATGATTAGCTGCTACTTATTCCCACTTCCAGACGGTCCCTTGCTGTTGTAAAGACATAGCATCATGCTTTATTAGCCGTTTATCTGATTCCTCATGTTTTATGTTGTAACATTAGACTGCAGCTTCTGTTTTATGGCATCTCATTTAGTGCAGTGCTGCTATCCAGATGGTCCATGGGTTTGGCACCGTGCTGATTGAGTGTGAGTGTTGAAAAGGGCACATTATTAAAATTTAGGACACAGATTTGTGTTCCTGATCCTGAGAGGCCTGTAAGAATCCCCGTGGTCATGTTGGTCAGGCTCAATCTGTTTCCTAAAGTGTTTTGTCCCCCGAGAAGAGAGCTGAGACGCTCTTAAATTAAATTTGCACAAGGGAGTGCGATCTTACCTTCGGATTAGACTCATTCATGCTTCATTAAGGGCTGTTGCCGCTGCCTGATAGCAGGAGATGTTATACTTAAATTAATTTGGGATCCAAACCGTGATGATAAAAGCCAAAAACAACACACACACACACACACAAACACACACACCACAACACACACAAAACGCACAACAGGATTAAATAGAGGCAACTGCAGGGTTGGAGATCTGAGTAAGGTAATTCCACAAAGCTCATTAAAGTGGAGGGAGGCCTTGACAGCACCTTCTAGCGTTGGTGGTTCCGGATTAGCACTTAGAACTCGGGCCAGCGTGAGAAAAATGCGAGTGGGAGGTAATCATTTTGGACGCAGGTTTGTATGTTTTTGCCTAGTCATGAATATGATAACGAATGTAGTGGAGCTGTCAGAAGTACCTGTTTATTTAACAGCTGATTGGAACTCATTTTCAAGCAAGTAGCTGTTTTTATAAACACTCACTGACATAAATTTCAACACACTTTTTCATTATGTGTATTGTGTGTTCTTTTGTCCTTCCTTTTGACTAAGCGAATTTGTTCTGTGTTACCTCATATGTACCCCAGTGTAACAGGAAGTCGTGACACTTTTGATCAACTAGAAAAAAGTCAAATATAAATGGAAAACATGCATCAGTTACATTTTATTTCAAAAGATTTCTAAGAGTGTCAGTAATTATGGCACACGGTTTTGTTCGAAATGATTATTTCTTAATGAGGGGTTGTTTTTCTCAGACTAAATTTACATCTGTTAAAGGCTGTTTTTTTTTTTTCTTTTCATTTTAATTGAGGAGGGCACTGAATAAGTCAAACGAAAGCTCAAAAATATGTACACTTAAAAGCTAACTAAAATAAAAGACTAGACGATTATTGATTTTATATTTGGTAAGACATGTCATTTTTTAGTACTTAAGTGAAAACAATGCAAAACAGCACATATTGTCTTGTAGGGGGTAAACAAGCAAAACTTCAGGCCCCTTAAAAGAAATGACTGGAAACAGAGGTTTAAACTATAAACTAAATGTTCTGTTGTAGCTTCAGTGTGTCTTACATAACCTAGAGAAAACATTCCTGTTTTACTTCTGAAAAGTGACGATTCCAAATGAAGTGTACTTGTATAGAATTTAAACAAAAAGCGTCTTCTTAGAAGGAAAACAGGATATGCATGTGTGAGCATGATGCATGACTGCGCCCTCTGGTGTTAAAAAATACAGTTGCATGAAATGGCATAATAAACAAGAACGCATAATCCAACTCGACAATGCACATCGTCCCATTGCATCGCAAGCCGTCATGACACGTTACAGAACTATAATTTATGGGTAACTACTTAATAACTATTAATATGCTACACAAACAAATAGACAAGCAAAGGCTAAACTACAATGGAAAACGCAAGTGAGTTTTAATCTTAAATTGCCAACACTCTATACGATTGTTTGGGTATCAATTATGTAGATACACGGGTGATACTACCGGCAAAATGATTAATGAAAGTGCTCGTCCTATTACGTGTGTACATTAATAAAAGTCTCTAGTCATAGTTCATTTCTATATTATTAACATCCTGAAGCTAGCAATATAGCACATATAACTTAGGATGGCGCTGTTTTGCCTTCAGGAACATTGATGATGAAAATGTGCACTAAGTTAAGATCATTTACATTTAGTCATTTCGCAGGCGCCCATCCAGACCGACTTACAGCGATACGGTCTTACAATCCAAGCAAGTGTGGGGTACGAGAATTGCTCTGGCGTGGCAGAGGTGGGATTGAACCGCACTTTTTGCGTCCATTTTAAAGTGAGGGAATAGATTTCCAGCAGTAATATATACCTATTTCTGGAGACAAGACATTAGGTTTACGCTTTTGATTGAATGACTGTTGATATTACATAAAACTAGCAGAGCATTTTGCAGAAACCGCTTGACCTATGCCCTATGGAAGTAAAATTATATAGTTCTTCCTTGTGAGAGTGACCAGCAGCTTCCCCTTATGCCTCTATTATGGATGTCTGAAGGCCTTGAAGCAGGAGAGAGAGAGACAAATAGGTGAGTGTTACTCAAGAGCATATCCCATAATTGCCCTTCAATCCAACACAGCAGCAGCAGGTTTCTGTTGCCATTAGCATTGACTGACAGATAAAGCCTGAGCATGACTAAACACACTGGCAGCACTACCTCAAGCATTTCCAGCACCAACATTAAGATAAAGGAAATGGATTATCAGGTTGCCAGCAGGACGACTACATTGGCTGAGGAAAGAAGAACCGGTTGCTTGTGGAAAATAAATACATATTTGTAGTTTCAATTTGACCTACAAATGGGGACAGTTTGTATTTTCGGACGTTTGGTAGCCGTGGAGGTTTAGTTAAGACTTCTGTGAACTAAAAGTCAATCCAGATACCACAAAGTATGTAACAAATTTAAATAAAATCTACTGAGTGTTCCAGGCAATTTTTGTGGCCTCTTGGTTTTTACGTGTAGACAGCTGATGCTATGTGCATACCATGTTTAGTTTTTAAGATTTATAGGTTAACAATCATTTTTTATATGAGTACGTTAATAAAATCGGGCTGAAAGGCGAAGTAGTGCATTCTGGAGGTTTCTAGAAGTTCAGTTCCCCAAATTTGTAGCCTTTGATTCATTCAGGAATGGACTGCCAGAGCTAATCGGCATCGCTTACGCTAAATAGATAGCTAAAACAAGCTTACCTGAAAGGGAAAGTCTCGGCTAATTTGGACTGGTTATTAAGGGCTGGTATACCAAGATTCCGTTCAGTTAAAGTGATTTCTCTCTTTCAGGATCCACTAACAAGCAACTCAGCTTCTGAGGGAAAGCTAAAAATGGGGGAGGTGAGGCAGGCTTTTGCACTTGTTGATATATGTGTGGGTGGCAGCTGGAAGAAAGAAGAAAAGAAAAGAATTACCACCCTCCGAACGCTCTTCTCTTGGCGCTGATAGGGAGCGGTTTGTAATTTGTAGCTCCCAACACACACACACGCTATTGTTAGTTACCACACTTTCGATTAGCATTCCCTTGCCTATTGTGCAGTAAGCACACAGCAGCTCAAAGCTCCAGGGAAAGAAACTGGCCCGCCATGACAATTAGTCAATTAATTGCTTATCAGATTTGATTTATAACCCACCGCAAATGAATGAAGAGTCTCTTTTGTTCTTCCCATGTATTCCCTCCCCCGTCCCACCGGGCGTCGTTTTCACCTGCCAGCTTTAATCTCACCCACCGCGGCGTTATAATGCTCGTGTGAACCCATTTCCTCTCAAAAACCTTGTCTGTTCTCACTTTCTTTACCCCCTATTGCAATGGATGACCACATTTATGACTCCTCCATCATTTGATCCTCTACCTCCTGCCATTTATGAAAGTCATCGCACATGCTAGTACGGCAAACGCACCATCCTCGGAACGAAAAAATGACCAGTCAGAAAACTTAATGTACAGAAATGCGTCGCTGAATGCCAGTTGTTTTTTATCAGACTATCTCATGAGATGTTCGATGAAGAGTTTACAAAGAGCCACAAAGTACATGAATGCTTCACAATTTAGACAGCATACCAGGAAGATTGGATGTTCAAATTCCTGAAATGCCTTTTATTTACTCTTAAATTACAAATAAACACCAAGCGCCTGAGATCACTAGTGAAAATACTTGTTTGGATCTTTTTACAAAGTGTGCATGCTACAGCAAGATAATGACCCTCCAAATAACTTCAGAGCTTTACTAACTACTTGAAGACCAAAGAAGAGTGGAAGCATTTATGGTGGCACTAGAAGAAAGAGAAAGCCAAGCATTCCGTAGTCTTACAAGATGTTCTTTGTTGGGAAATCATCCTAGGATTTCCTGGATCATTACATTTGGCACTTGTGGATGCCATTGTGGACAGCAATGGAGAACATACCAAATGCTAGCACATTGTGAAAGTTATGAAAGTACTTTTTTAAAAGATATAACTATTCACTCAAAGTGCTATGCCGATTGTATGATTTGTAAGGAACAACAGTGCATTACATTTACTAAAACCAAACACTTTTGGTCCTGTAGCTGTGCTGCTCCTCACTTTGCATTGCTCCCTCCAGCTTGAGCACTTTACTCATCTGGACGTTATAATCAATCAAACGCCTGGCGCTCATTTGTTGACAAATCCAGCCTCCGGTTCAACTTATGAACCACCGATCAATCTGGCGGTGTCAGTGTGATGGTGTGTGGTCCTCCAGAGGACTGTCCATCAGCTGGGGTTTGGCTGCACTGCAGGGACTTGCATGTGAGGCAGTGGTCAACGGTTCTATCACTCAATTCTTGTTTCACTCTTCAATACACATGAAGATGAGAAAAACTGCAGGACTATACATAGAGAGAGAGATAGAGGCCATTTGTGGCTATTTGATGGCTCGTGCATTAATGAGCAGCTCATGCAAATGTCCGTAATTGAATGGTTCAGTGATGGATCGTATAATGACACCATGTTCCATCAGACTGAAAAATAATCTGTCATTTACCTTTCCCTTTCAGATTTCTACACAACTGTCTCACACACACACACACGTTCACACTTTATAAAAGCCACTCATCTTGTCATTCAGCCGCGATCGTGTCTTGGTTGCCAGGTTTGCTTCCTGGAGGGTTTTATTGAGATGAAATGTCACTTTTAATGGAAAGTGTAATAAAAGCAAAACAGCGACACGGAATATTGCTTAGGTGAGGAGAAAGCGAAGGAAGGAACTCAGTTACTGGCCGGTGTGTTTCTCTTAAGCGTAGCAGTTTAAACTTTAATTTAGTGCAGTAGCTGGCATGGAGGAAACCCACGCATAGAAGAAACTACACACAAACATTAATCAGAGATACAGGTTGTCCCAGAAGGTGCCAACACGACCTGCTTTGCCAGCCTACCACCTGATGAAATGAAATAAAATACAATTACTGCCTATGAAATAAGGTCGCTACTTGGTCGCCATGCAATCACAATTCCATTGAAGCGTACTGACTAATAATGACTCTTGGGCTTTAATATTTAAGAATCGAACTACTAATCGATAGAGTTTAAATCCCTACAAAACCAAGCTGTACCAACCCATGTTCTTTCTAAAATGGGACAACTCTAGAGCTGTTAAATGGTGGTTAAGGTGCAGGAATGTGAACCAGAAGGTCCAGGGTTCAAATCCCACCTCAGCCAAAGCTGCCATTGTTGGTCCTGAGCAAGGTTAAGACCCTAACCCAGAATTGCTGGATTGTAAGACTGTACCATTGTAAGTCGCTCTGGATAAGGCGTTGCTAAATGCTTGTAAATGTAAATGTGAATGAAGTTTAGTTGGCCAGCACTGTTTTGACGCAAAAAAGACGTATGCTAATAAACAGTAAAAAGGCAGCCTTTCTTGAGACAAAACAGAAAGACCAGGAGAGGTTAAAAAGGGTTGGTGGAGTCATCGGGGCGTAAGGCTCTAAACAACAGCCGTGCGTTAGCTCACTCTCAGCGTGTGAGTTCTTACAAAGTGCAGTTGTACCATTATGCGGTGTGTGTGGTGTGTGGTGTTTGCTGTGGGTGTGCACATGTAAGCGTTCAGAGCAAACTGCCTTTTTGGCACTATTTCCCGCGTGCAATGTTAATTTGCAAGTGTGGACAGAGAACAAGTTGAAGGTGACAGCAGCAGCGATCAGCTCTTACCTTGAGTTCCACACAGGGCCAACAAACACGCACTGGGATTGGGGGGAAAGTGGTGGGAGGGGGCTTGTGTGTGGTGAGAGGAGAGAAAACAGAGACATACCACTATTTTCAAAAGTGACTTTATAGCATTTATAGAACGAATGAAATTGGAGAATCCAGAGCATCACCACTCCCTAGCTGGCTTGACAGAGCTTTTCCCGGTACTGCAACCTAATTAAGGGGCAGTATGCAGTACATAGTCATGCAGTAAGCAGTACTCAGGCCCAGGGGGTGGTGGGTGGTGTAATTGTAATGAACCGCTTTGTGGCTTGTTCACCCAAGCTAAATCTGAACGGCTTGTTGAATCCCATGTTTTCAGAACTGGATTGGCCACAAAGACATGACTAGGTTGCCAGGTGTCACAGTTTGCAGGTTGGTACGCAGCCGGATGTGCGTAAGCACTGACATAGTGATTTGTACATAATGTCTCCTTTCCTGTTGAACTAGCTCTGATTGTTTACATTTATAACCAAGCGAGTACACAATCCAAACACAGAGCCTACAACTTCAAATAAATAGAGCTTTCTGACTGTGGGATGTGTGTGCCAACCAGAAAGGATCTATTCGCCATTGGGTTTTTTTTTAGTGTCACTCTTATCACCCTTACGATTGTTTTTGTGCATTGCATATTAGTCACGTCAGCCGGCACTGACAGCTCATTACTATTGAATTTCAGTTGGCTGTGCATTTCATTTCATGCAGTTGTGGAGTAGTCTAGTGAGTGTAACGCAATCATAAGTGGCCTCCATACAAATATTACTAATATTCCGGCAGTCCTTGGCCGTATGGGGAGCGATTCAAAAACAAACACAAGGACTGACGCAAATGAAGACGTTGGATTGAAAGTGAAAACACGACAGCTTACTGTTTCAAAACTCATATGATTCGGTATGTACTTTGATTCCGCTTTACTCCGGTTCGCATGATTCGGTTCTTGGACCGTTGCAGCTTTGCTTTCTTAAAGTCCAGCACTTTGAGGGTGAAGGAGAATTTATGTGCTTGGAGAGAAATAGAAATTGCCGCTGGTTGTAAACTTATTTACAGCTCTTGCTCTTAGTGATTCTGTTGCTTCTTCCTCCTCCTACCTCAGGCATTTGGTGGGCATTAAGCATGTGCTGAATGGGAACAGTAATGGGTTTCACTATTTTAGTGCTCCTTTATGATTGATAAACAATCAGTGCGGTCAACTTTCCTGTGTCTTCGCCTTCAAACATACCTTCACCAACCGGGTTTATTTTTTCATTGCTTTATTCGACCTGCAGTTACATCAACTTGTTTGAGTCCTTACATCTCAAATCGGCATCTGATTTGTCTTCGTGTTTAAGGTACCTGATTAATTACCAAAAAAAAAGTTGACGTTCAATTCCCAGCTTTGATAAGATTGCCACTTTTTGCCCCCGATCCAGTACTTTGCAGTCCACCTGTCATTCCATCTGGCGCTTTGTAAATCTACGTTCTTCCTTGCAGACATGTGAGTTTCAGTCCGGAAATTCATGGTGAACAGCAATGCTCAGGCTTGACCTTCAGCAGGTGTCTTGGACTTGTGCCTAAAGCATTGATGTTGCTGCCTTTGAGTGCCTGATAGTTTATTTGCCTTAAGGACGCCGATTTGAAGCAGGTGTCGCTAATAAAGTGGCTGGTTGAATTTTGTTTGCATTCTCAGCGAAAAAGGAAATAAACTGTTTTACAAAGTGTTCCTATCATCAGCGTTTCTATTCCAGGTGTTTTTGTGTTGTGTTGATGCTACGGTAGCAGGAGCCCCCCAAAATATAAATAAATAAAAGAAAATACTTTGGTTACAAAAACCAAACGAATGACACTTGAAAAAGAGCTCGGCAGCTAACGTCTACAGCTCCGTGCAGGCGGCTTTGTTCAGTCGTGTGGCAGGGGGATTTTTAAAAAATGGTTTTACGTCTTTGTCTTCCATCTTCGTTACTTGAAGCATCCTCTCCTGTAGGTAAAGGAGCCAGACGCTGGAGGCAGAGCCAGGAACAACAAAAAGGATTTTAAGCCTAATAAGCCTTAATAAATCTTCCCGAAAGCAATGGTTATTTCCTCTTTGAAACTTACAACTTGCTGTAACTCATTTGTATTACTAAGCCCATCTTTTAAAACCTTCTGCTGTTGGATGGAACCACTGTGTTGTATACATGAGTCTCATAGAGTGTCTTATATGCACTTAATCATCTCCCTAATTACATTTTTTCGTGTGGGGTTGGGACTTGGCAACCCTAGAAATTAAAGGGTAGCATCCATGAAGGCTACCAAACACCTTTGGGGAGGATTTGAAATAGACCAGGATACAAACACTTCTTAAAGCGCACCAAGGAGGGGGGGTGTTTCACACCCAATGAATTTTCATGGTGTTAAAATACATGGGCAGCGGAAAATGTTGTGGGTGGAGGTGGAGGGCACTATTGGCACGTTGACTGACTCAGACGAATTCTCAACACAGATCGTAGAGATGAGGAGTCATCCGAGTTCATGATGAGAGAACGTGTCAAGCTTGACTTAAAAACCTCGGACACACGGGACTTGAACTCTATAAATTCAATACAGTTCAGCTTAGTTCCCACTTCCACGGTGCTAAACTAATGGATTTCTCACTTCAGCCTTCAGATAAGAAGGCCGAATTGTGACTCCTGAAAGATGCTCGCTTTAGCCCCCGGTCCGGTATACGCTGTGTTTAGGCCCTGTTCGACTAGAGCATCTTTTTGTTTCTGCGCGATTTTGCTTTCATTCTGATCAGACTAGTATTAGGAAGGACGAGGAGGAAAATAGAAAGGGAAGGCAATTCACAGAGTCGTCAAAGCACAAAGATCTAAAAGCTTTTTAAATCATTCGGTTCTCTATAACTTTCTCCTCCGTCTCTCAGTGTCTTACTCGTCTACCTGCCATGAATCCCAGTTACTAAAGCCAATGCGTTCCTCTTTATTCGAGGTTAATTGTAGAACAAGGTTTGCTTAAAGCATTGGAAAGACTTGTCAAGTTTGGAGCAGTAAAGCAGTGGTGAAGTTCCAAAAAATTCCAAAAATTAGTGTGCTCAGTTCATCTGGGAACACAAGAGTTTTATCGGGGAAGCGTCTCACACATTGTAGAGTCTAGCTGGAAAAAACCGGCGATCGTTTTCCATCTGCAAATTGCATTGCTTTTAATTTACAAGGACCTGTGTTGCTATTCATAATAGGATGGGGAGCGTACTCTGACTGCCTCCTCCGGGTCCAGGGACAGTCAGTTGTCCCTTTTCAAACTGATGGTCCTTGGACTTTCCTTCAAACAGCGGTCTTCCCTATAAAGGATGTGGCCGCTGGCCTGTAGTTGCGGTGTTTAAATTGCTAAATCATGGAAGTCCTGGCCTTGATGATGTAGCATTTCTATGTTGTGCCAGGCATTTTCGTTCCTCCCACGAAAACCTATGTCCAGATTGAACCTGATTCAACTTTCTGGGAATACTGGCATGCATTAAGACAAAAGCAATGCGGTGCTGTATGAACCGCTTACTTATTAAACCGCCATGTCAGCCATGCTGATGTGTTGCCAAAAAAAAACAAAATTAACTGCATGTTGCTGTTAATGTCAGCCCAGAATGAACTGTATGCCACAATTGTGTTATTTCAGCCCCGAGTGTATCTGCACGACAGAATCTGATCTTCCTCCAGTGCTCTGTTTGTTATCAGATCTGCCGACAGCTGATCAAACTTCCCTGTCAAATGAGGCAACTGAAAAAGATAAAGAGGGATGGTGGGTGCATGCCATCAAGACCGATAGAGTGGGCGATTTGCCTTTGTTTTGTTTTTTTCTTAAATGAGGTTTTCAGTTGAAAGATCCCCGAGCCCGTGGCAACCTCATGAGGAACTTTTGATGGGCATGGTATTTTATAATGATTATAAAATGCTTTTTTATACTATCCACGGGGTTCTGTCGAACTAATAGTGCAGAACCAGTGTCAAAGGAGGAAGCTAGGGGACAACGCCGCGAAACGTGGACAGATGTTCTACTGGACAGGACAGTAAGACATTATGGACAGAGGAAGTGTGAATGGGGCAGAGGCAATGGAAAATAATCAAGGGATTGAGGGATGCAGAAAAAAGATGATTGATGGACGTATGATCTGATTATGTGTGGATGATGATTTGAGGTGGATGCAATTCTCAGGAACCAGAAAGAAGAAATAGAAATGAGCATGTGAATAAGCAGGGTAGTTAGAAGGAAGGAATGGCTTGGGGCAAAAGTTTTGAAATGATGTAGAGTCCTGATTTGTGCGCAGTTACAGGAAGGAAAAATGGTATATAAAAGCTACCGACAGAAGACGGAATTAGAATTAGAACCAAAAGGATGGATACAAGAAAGAAATTCAGAAGCAGGGGAAGAGTTACAGGTGCAACACGATGGACAGAAGCAAAAGATGGCCAGAAAATCTGTTATGGAAGATGGAGGTGAAGGAAGGTGGAAAGACAATTTACGTAATGCGACAGTGGCACAATTAGACTAAATTTAATAGAAGGAAAACTGACTGATGTAAGAAACAAGAGGTCCAAGCAGGGAGGATGGAAGGACCGGTGAATAAAGCCAGAAAGCAGTAACGCGGGACAGATGCAGCCACGATGGATGGAGCAGGAAAAATGAAGCCTTAATTACGTGAGATAAAAAAGACCCCTGAACAAAAGCACGGGAATATGACGGATACAAACAACGGGTCACAATCCACATAAAAACGCTACCTTAAGAAAAGTCTCTTAGATGACCTTAGTGAAAAGACCGGGACTAAAATAGGAACAAAAACAGGGACAAGACATACAGAGCGTAGACATACAGTCCACTGAGACAATGGACAGAAGCAGCAAGATGGGAGGTGGAAAGAAAGGTATGGACACAAGCGTACTGATCTACAAAACCCGTGAATTAAAACAGGAAACAGGAGTTATGCAGATGTTCCCCAGGCCAGGTGCAAATTTGCTTTAAGAAATTTGAAGGTATTGATTTCCACAAGCCAGTGATGAAACGCTTGGTTTACTTCTGATCAATATTCGATTCATGTGTAAGCATGTAATAACGTATGTGCAGAAGTCATAGGCATTCTATATTTTCAGTTTATGTTCTGCTTATTCTATGTAAGTTGTGTGGTGTCTGCACTGTAGTTCAACAATACAGACTGTAGTCCATCTGTTTCTCTGCCTCTTGGTATTTCCCGTTTCTATGATCTCTAATGGTCAGAATGCCTTTAGTCTTTGACACAGTGCTTTATATGTCAAAGCAATTTTTCTTAGTTTCAATTTAGTTAACGTTAAACCTGATGTTACTTTTGTCTGAGCATGCTAAGATGGACAATTTTTGCATCCTTCGTTCACAGAGATGGAATCCACTTCTGCTGAGCGTGAATGGGCCTTAGGGGACAGAGTGGTCCATATTTGAGATATGTAATGTAAAGTGCAGTGGGACTGATAATGTCTCCGTGGTAGCAGGCTGTGAATACACTGAATTGATAATGCCCGCTCCCATTTTCTCTATTATCTTTATCACCATCCTTCTCTGATGTTCCATTTCTGTTTTAAACATTTCACTCATTCTTTCTCTCGATCCGGCTTGGCGTTCTCTTTCCGACACATTGCCTCTTATTCATTTTCTGTCAGCCTTCTTGCTCTATTTCTCTCTGGGTGTCTCTTTGTCTCTCATAACTCCCAGCGGAGAGGCGGTAGGAGTGATTGAACACCCCCATCTCCCCTGGGGATCTGCCTGTAGCCTAGTACCTATGCTCAGTCTTGAGGACGGATAGTGAAAAATGAGCTGATGAAAGAGTGCTGTTTGTTATCTGCTGATGTGGCAGGGTGGAGGATGCTGAAGCTTTTGCTTACACATGCTGTGCTGTCTGTCATTCTTCTAATAATTCACCACCTGCCACCGATTTTTGCTCTTTGTTCTACCATGCTGGGTTTAGTTTAAGGCTCTTGGTTGTACTTATAACCATGTCCATTCGTTTTAACTTGGTTTTTAAGTGTACCTCTACATGCATGTGCACTGGGTTCTGGATTGTCTGATCATTGTCTGTATGCCTTTGTGAGTACATACAGTGGATGTAGTGTTTACATCTGTCCCGCTGAGCCCACTCTCTCCTGACACCTTCACTAGGAAGCCGCAGACTGAATGAAGAGCCGGTGGAGAATAAACCCCCCCCCCCGCCCACGCCATTTGGCCAGACAAGGGTCGAATTAGAGGAAAAAACAACATGAAATGTCTTAATAGGTGTTGATCACCACAAGTACCTTCTCTGAGACCTTGTAACTGTACCGAAGGTCCCTGTTTCGAATGTTATCCCCTTAGTTGGTCTTCTTTCTTCTTTCTGTAAAGGACACAATGTCATTTTCATACTCAACAAACTATTCAGCAAGTCCTTATGTCCTGGTAATGGGGGCATTGCTGCCCTGGAAAAGTCTCAACAAGAGCAATCAATCAGAATATCTTTGTATTGACTTCTAGTGACTCTTCCCTTTAAGGGGACAAGTGGACCGTGCCCATCTACATGAGTGCGTTATTTCCTATGGAAAATCATCACTCCCCTCTGAAGTACTCATGCTTTTGTCTTACTGCCTGAAATAAAACCCATTCAAATGTATATTTCCAGCTTTATATACACATTTTTTTACAACATTCAAGCTGCAAGAACAAAGGCAACAAGTGTTGGAAAAGGGTTCAGTCCTCTGATTGAATACTTTTGCTTTGACTACAGACATTAGTCTGTTTGGATATGCCTCTACCGGCTTTGCACGCCTACATTGGGGAATATTTGCCCATTTTCTTTGCAGAATTGTTCAAGTTCTGCTCTCGTCATTGTGGCACATGTCCAGAACAGGCGTCTTGTTTGCCACTCTACCATACAGACCAGCTTCTGTTAAGTTCGTGAAATTAAGTTGTCACATGCACAGATTGACCGATCTCAGCCATGAACACTTCTAAGCATCCCTAAGTTCATTTATTTTTTAGGGTTTGATGATTTTCTGTAGGCACTGTACAGGCATCCTCACAAGGTTGATCTTCCCTCCTGAGCAGCTTCCCCTCATTAGCAGTTATGGAGCAGTTTGAAACAAGTGCCTGTTCATGCATGTTCTTTGTTAGTCAAAGAGCACGGACTTGTTCAGACCATTCACTGATACCTTGTTGAATATGACACATTAAAACTACTAATTAGAAAAATGTGCATGAGTTATTACTCAAGTCCCAATACGCACAATTAAAATTTACAGCATAAGGTCAATATACTTGCTGTGGTGCTTTAATAAATCAAGTGGGTTCTGGTCTTCTTTGGCATGCAGAAATTTGTGCTTAGTTGGATATAAATGCAATAGTACGCCATATGGATGAACGTGTAGATTATCCTAAACAATACCAGCTATTGAAATCTGTAGTCAGCATTGTACGATTGTGTAGCTGGTGAGCTTTTGTGCTGCGTGGGTTCGGAAAAATGCAGAGACGCAGGAATATTTTTAATGAGGAAGCGGTTTGAAAGTTCAATCTGTATTTGATATGAATAAACCGCAGGCTCTGTTGTAGTATTTTTTTAATATAATTGTCAATTAAGCATTGCAATCTGGTGCAGATTGTGTATTTTGTACTACAGAAGTATTAATGATAGCCCAGTGAACCAAAACAATAAACGTCTGGTCCCTTTATTGCTGAAAATCTCTCATTTTACCACATTCCAAAGGTGTCATTTTGGGATTGGGAAGGATATTTAACAACAGCAAACTCAATGTCATGTTCATGAAACCAGTTTGAGATTTTGCTTTGTGATGTGGTGCATTATCTTACTGGAAGTAGCTCTTGGGCGATGGCAAAATTCTGGTCATGAAGGGATCACATGGTCAGGAACAATACTCAAAGAGATGATTGGTTGGTATTGACAGGCCCATTTCTCACACATTTACGCTATGCCCACGAGTCTGGACTGTCCATTGATTGGTCCATGCTGTTGGTGTTAAGTTCTTACCATCAGTGTGCCTCAGCAGAAATTAAGATTCATTAGACGAGGCTATGTTTTTCAAGTCGTCAGCGGTCCAGTTTTGGAGCTTGTGCCCACTGTAGTCTCAGTTTTCTGTTGTTGGCTGACAGAGTGAAACCTGAGGTGGTATTTGGCCGTTGTAGCCCATCCCTCTCAAGGTTCTAGATGTTGCTCATTCTGAGAGGCTCTTCCCCTCATCAACAATTGTACAGAGTAAACTGAGTCATATTGAGATTCCTGTTCCAATGCTTTGGGTAGTCCAAAGCCCCTGCAACACAGGGCACAGGTGTAAGCATGCCCTGCTTTGGATACCAGTCCACAGTAATGGCCTTGTAATGTTTTATCAGTGTTCGCTGAATATTTTTCTTACATTTTTAAATTTTCTGCTACATCTGTCAAACCCTCTCCATTCTAGCCATGACCACGGCTTGTACAAATTCTTATTGAGCGCTTGACATTTTTGCTCTGACCCCTGTCTGACCCCTTATGTTACATTCTTCCTGGCCCTGTAAAGGTGCCTCATTGTTGTTAATTATCTCTGTCAGCAATGACCTTTCCAATGATTTCTGAGAACGCTGCAGCTAATTCAGTCCCATGGTCCTCCAGTGTTTAAATGCAGGTTTTTATCACTTGCGCCATGTTTCAGTCTAGCTCCTGCGTGCATCTGGGAGCAAATGTGAAAGCCCAGCTGGGAAAATCACAGACTCTCCGGGCTGATTGTTGGGTTGATAGAGATCGTTTGGACTGCGGCTCAGCTAGAGAAAATCAAATTACCTTTACAATCTGTTTGCGCACTGTAGTGTATATGTGAAATGGAGGAGATCGAGCCTGGTCGTTCATTCTGTTTGGTGTCTGCTGAAATTGCTATGATTGCGCTTTTCCATTCCAGTGTGAAATCCTTCCTTTGCGCTGGGTGTTGGGTGTAACCGTGTTAAGCTTACAGGATATTGCCTCTGTCATGCTCTGTTATGGGACCCTATCAGCGGCACTCGGAGATGCCAGAGGAGCTTCCAGAGAGGCCATATTGCAAGAGAACACGCTACCGTCTTTGTCCAGTTAATTGAGTTCATTTCTTGAAAAAGTGATATGAATTGTTATGGATTTTATGTCAATGTACATGATGTGGATTTTAATTCAGTGTACGTTATTCCTCGTGGGAAAACTGAGGACCGTAACTGAAATGGCAACAGTCAGCCAGGGCTTATCGTTTCATATCAGTGCCCAGACCTCATTTTCATATTCCAAAATCTGCTGGAAAGCTTCTTGGAGCAGTGAAGGCTGTTGTAGCCGAAAAATGGAGAACAAACCCCATACTCATTTCCATATATTAAGATATTCAGATGCTTCAGGTGTGCCGTCGTGAGAAACAAGTGTGCGAATTGTTTACCTCCCGTTCTTTATGGGAGCACTCGTTTGTTGTGACAGGCTGTACTATAGTTGTATTGTTGCTCTGTTCACCTGCACTAGTAATAATTAATCAAAACAAACAATCAACATGACACAGCCATTGTTTCTCATAATCAAGAGGACTAATTAGGCTGTAATGAGACGACACGATCCTGTAGAGGGAGAACGCCGAGTTCTCCTTTCCCACTGCCGTCTAATTCCTATTAACGTAGAAGCCCTCGCAGAGGGAACATTTTGTTTCACATCATTCAGTCTATGAATAATGGATTGGCTCTATTGCACCATACTCCAGGGAAATCCGGCATTTGGCAGTTTGTTGTTCTGTTCTATTGACAATTCAACTAGAAGGTACAAATAGTAGTTATCTAGTTTATGTTTTGCTCAGTTTTATATTGACAGTACTTCTGGGTAATCAAGCTAGTACTCATCTGCATGCTAATGAGCAAGTGCACTTAATGATTTCCCTTACTGTTAAGCCAATTAGTTACTAATTGTTCATCAGAGCCAAAACAGTATGACCACCAGATCCGCACTGATGTTTAGGTAGATGGGACATGTCAAATTTGATGTCCACATTGGATGCCTTAACCCAGGGGTTTGCTTACCGTGTAATACAGTGGTGCTTGAAAGTTTGTGAACCCTTTAGAATTTTCCCTATATTTCTGCATAAATATGACCTAAAAACATCATCAGATTTTCACACAAGTCCTGAAAGTAAAGATAAAGTTAAACAAATGAGACAAAATATTATACTTGGTCATTTTATTTATTGAGGAAAATGATCCAATAATTACATATTAGTGAGTGGCAAAAAGTATGTGACCCTTTGCTTTCAGTATCTGGTGTGACCCCCTGTGCAGCAATAACTGCAGCTAAAAAACGTTTCCTGTAGCTGTTGATCAGTCCTGCACAACCGGCTTGGAGGAATTTTAGCCCATTCCTCCGTACAGAACAGCTTTCAGGCTTTCATGCTCTGGGGATGTTGGTGGGTTTCCTCACATTAGCTGCTCGCTTCAGGGTCCTTCCACAACATTTTTCCATTGGATTAAGGTCAGGACTTTGACTTGGCCATTCCCAAAACATGAACTTTATTCTTCTGTAACCATTCTTTGGTAGAACGGCTTGTGTGCTTAGGGTCGTTGTCTTGCTGCATGACCCACCTTCTCTTGAGATTCAGTTCAATGGACAGATGTCCTGACATTTTCCTTCAGAATTCTCTGATATCATTCAGAATTCATTGTTCCATCAATGATGGCAAGCCGTCCTGCCCAGATGCAGCAAAACAGGCCCAAACCATGATACTACCACCACCAGCATGTTTCACAGATGGGATATGCACGGGTTCTCCTTTCTCCAAACACAATGCTTTTCTTTTAAACCAAAAAGTTCTATTTTGGTCTCATCCATCCACAAAACATTCTTCCAGTAGCTTTCTGTCTCGTTCTCTCGTGATCTTTAGCAAACTGCAGACGAGCAGCAATGTTCTTTTTTGGAGAGCAGTGGCTTTCTCCTTGCAACCCTGCCATGCACACCATTGTTGTTCAGTGTTCTTCTGATGGTGGACTCATGAACATTAGCATTAGCCAATGTGAGAGGCCTTCAGTTGCTTAGAAGTTACCCTGGGGTCCTTTGTGACCTCACCAACTATTACACGCCTTGCTCTTGGATTGATCTTTGTTGGTCGACCACTCCTGGGGAGGGTAACAATGGTCTGGAATTTTCTCCATTTGTACACAATCTGTCTGACTGTGGATTGGTGGAGTCCAAACTCTTTAGAGATGGTTTTGTAACCTTTTGCAGCCTGATGAGCATCAACAACTCTTTTCCTGAGCTCCTCAGAAATCTCCTTTGTTCCTGCCATGATACACTTCCACAAACATGTGCTGTGAAGAGCAGACTTTGATAGATCCCTATTCTTTAAATAAAACAGGGTGCCCACTCACACCTGATTGGCATCCTATTGATTGGAAACACCTCACTAATTTCATCTTCAAATTAACTGTTGATCCTAGAGGTTCACATACTTTTACCACTCACTAATGTAATATTGGATCATTTTTCTCCATAAATAAATGACCAATTATAATATTTTCATCTCATCTGTGTAACTGGGTTCTCTTTATCTACTTTTAGGACTTGTGTGAAAATCTGATGATGTTTTAGGTCATACTTATGCAGAAATATAGAAAATTCTAAAGGTTTCACAAACTTTCAAGCACCACTGTAAATCGCAGTGTCAAAGGAAAATAAATAGCTTAGAGAGATTAGAAGAAGCCAAGGACGTGAACCGTGGCCATGGCTGAATAACCTGCTCCTTTACTTAACCAATAAAGAAGTGCCTGTTACCGCTGACTCCGTTTTGATTGTTGAAGCGTTGCTCTTTTGCGCATACTTGTCCGTTTAGGAGCGTGAAGCGTTCAGACAAATGCACTGATATAGGTCACATTAAAAAAAAAATCAGATTTGGTGAGAACATCAGATTTGGGCCACTTTGCCTGCTGTGTGTACATACCCATAAGGTTTTGGCTCCTCTGTGTATACAATACCGCATAACAAAAGAGAAACGTACCAGAGTGCAAAATAATAATGAGGACCGCTTCCTATAAATCCATACAGCTAAAAAACAGCAACAATTCCATTACAAAGCAAGAACTGCAAGATGCCGCTGTTTGTGGGTTCCTTTATTATGAGTGAATATGGATTCTTACAGTTTCCATTCTAGCTATAGGACAAAGCAATTTTGCTTTGAAAGACATAGAGAGTGAACAATGGAGGTAGGTGGCGTGCATTTTTTTCTTCCTTTTTTTTTTTTTTAGAAAAGAGACCACACATGATAGTGCACGCTATCAAACGAGCGGAGAAAATTAGAGCAGTTCTTCTCTTTTTGTCCAGAAGCAGAGTAAAGAATGGCCCTCAAAACAGAACAAAGAGAACAAAAAAAAAAATGAAGAACGAGAAGAAGGTGTGCTGGTTGTTGAGACAATCCTTCTCAGATCCCAAAGTCATTGTTGGCCATGCTTAGCTGCTATTGTGTGTTGTGAATCGAAAGTCGTTTACTATGAGCAACAGTTAGGCTTTGTGCAGTGCTTTGTGAGTGGGAAACTTTGGTTTTTCAGTGGGTCTTGGCTACTGTTCGGCTCTTGAGAAAGGCCCAGAATTGTGTAAGTCACTCTGAATAAGAGTGTCTGCTAAATGCTCTAAATATAAAATAAATTAAAACAAGATTTTTAAGCATCGGATTCATTTGAGCTTCCTCCAAAACTAAGTCATGTCTACAAGCAATGTTTGATCTGAATACACAGAAATAAACACTGCTGTTGAAACGACTGAAAGTCAGTGTTTGTGGTGTGTTTTTCCCCCCAGAAGTTTGTAGACGCCGCTTCTAATTAGAGATCTCTGTCATTTCAGGCACACTTCCTACTCATAATATGAATCATACAGGCATTGAATCTCTATAAACGAACAGTGTCAGTAGAACTGGTTGTACTAAACACATTAATGACTCTCAGTATGACACTTTCATTGGTCTCCACATCCACAACTAGTCAGCTCATAATCTTCCTGCCCTGCGATCCTAAAACAGTCCATAAAGACGTCCATAAAGAAACTGTGATGGAGAACTTGGCTGGCTTACACTGAGCCCAGAAAGCTTTCTCAGACGAGTGAAGTTTCTGAATGTCATGTTTGGGTTTGTATGGTCACACAAAGTCCAGTCCAGAAGTCTGGATCTTAAACTGCATCCGGATATGAAGCCAAATGCGAATGTAAATCCGGTTTCTGGTTCTTTCTTATGCGATTCACATTACAGAATATATTTCCTATTTAATTGAAACATGCCAGAAATCAGATTTGAGCTTCCTGGCCTCAACTGGTGTTACCAGTTTTTGTATTTGTAGTGCTCTAAGGAAGGATTGCCCAGAAGCTTTTCATTCCTGCTGTATTTATTGTGTGTCAGGTGTTTAATCAGTCAGTATTGATGAAAGAACCTTGCTGATGTTTACCTGGGTGACAATAAATCGTCATACTAACCCTGCTCTCTCTCTCTCTCTCTCTCTTCTGCAGACACTCTGCTGTCTTCAGGTCGAGGTAAGTTATCACAGAGCTTTATGCTATGCCACTTGTGAGAACCAAAGTCTCCCTACGATGATAGTAAAACCTGGAATTTTGACTAGTGAGGACCATCTTTCCGGTCTTCACTTCTCTAACTACTTTTTTTTTACAAAAACACAACTTTTATTTGAAAAACCAAAAAGGCCAAAAGACTTTAGAAGGTTAGGGTTGGGTTTTGTAGGCGTACTATTAATTAGCTGCAGTAATGCTCCATTGTCATTCATGTCAATGGAAAGTCCTCACAAGAATAGGAAGACAAACATGCGTGTGTGTGGCTGCACTCAGGCGATGAATTCCAATAATGCAAGTGAATTTTTCATTTAAAATACAAAATTATATTAAATATTTTCTAACAGTTTCTTCAAATTAAGAGAGTCCAGGCATCCTGTTGTAGTGTGTGTTTGTAGGGACGCACAGTGCTGCCTCACAGAAGCTTTGATACCAATTTAGTCAGTCAAGTCACACAAAAGCATAAACCCTGACTGCCTATTTTTGGTCATTTTGTGCTTTTCCTTTTCTTTAAGTCTGTCTGTAATACCTGGTGAATGCTGTGTGATCTCTGAGAAGAAAATAAAAGAGATGACTGTGTCTGTGGCCTTGGTTGTAATGTAGGTGTGCAGTCTTTGTGTGGAACATCTGAAATGGAGGTCACTCAGGGCTAAACTGGATTTAATTGAACCTTATTTTCACGTCTCGTTTTCAGCTCTGAACTTCTGTCTGGTTATATAAAGGCTATGAATGTGGTGCTAATGCAGCGCTTAAGCTCGAGCCGTCCGTCTCGGTAATTATTGAGTAAAAAAGAATCTGTTTTTAATTGGGCCGTACCTGGCATATAGACGTGTAACTGGTAGAGCCGCAATACCCGGCTGGCACTGAAATGCTTGGCTGTAATCACCACATCATACTTTTTTTTCTGTAAATTATGGGGCGAATTACAAAAAAACAAGCGTAACAGACGTACGTGTAGGAAGCATCAATTGCCCTCTTTTTTCATTTGCACAAAAAGCCTCCAGGTCCGTGTTCCAATCTAATCTTGCGGAAAGAGATTAAATTAATTCTCTCAAACACAAAATGAATAGATTTATATGTTTTCAAGATTGAACACTGACAAAACAAGTGAATATTATTTCTACCGGGGGTTTATTAAATATGCAGCGTTTTATAGAAGCCAGATGGTGGTTCTAATTTCGCAGAGAGTTTGCGTCATGTGGACTTGTCAACAAATAAAGCACATAGGACATGATGGGAAAATCTGGTCCTGTTAATTGTGCTCTATTATCAATTTATAAACAGAAATATCAGATATGCAAGCGTAAATAATAACAGCAGTATACAGTATGCATTACAACAGCACGTTAAGCTCTGGCACATATTAGACAGAAAGTGAAAAGATGGTTCTTGTATTGGAGTTTTTGGTCTGAGGGAAATGTTCAAGTGATTTTGACAAGGACCAGATCATTAGTGCCAAATAACTGATAAGCTAGCGATTTTATTACGAGCCTTTGATGACCCATATTCAGAGGGCCTTGCTATTGAGCTGAAAATGAAAATGCTTTTTTGCTCGTTAGCCCAAGAGTGGCAGCTTGATGAAGCCTGGATTTGAACTCACAACCTTTCAGTTGATTAATCAGAACCTTAGTCACTGCCCCACCCTCATCACAGGATAGGGCAGTGGTCCTCAAAGTTTTTCTACAGTGCCCCTCTTTTGTACGTACGAATATTTTCGAGCTTCGCCACTCTGACACATCGTTTGAATTTATTTCAAACACTGTAATTCATACAAAACTGCAACTTCTTGTTGAACAAAACAAAATAAAATGACAAAAAAGCATCTTTACAGTGGAATTGTTACAAGTCATGCCTCGTTCATTGTCCTTATTGACTTGGTTTGGTATTCCCAACCAATTGGCAGTCCATGGTTGTGCTTTGTGGTGACTTTTTTTTGCTTACATCTCCCAATTGGCAGTAACTTTGTGGTAAATCTGGTTGGTCATACCACCCAACTGGCAAAGTCCCTCTGTAATTTGGTTGTTTTCAGTGGGTATACCAACCAATTGGTAAAATGGTCTATTACCTGTTTAGATTTAATAAATACCCGCTCTCGCAACTGACCCTGGAGAGCTGAAAGTGAAGGGGTGTCCATTTTTCTCAAAGCTCAGACATTGTTTGTTGGAATTGAATTGGTACAATAGGAGTCATGCAGGGTTATTTTTTGAATCCAGCAGGGAGTGGAGGCTCTACAGTGCAGTGGTGAGATAACTGGTTTGATAACAGGATAAAGTTTGTACTCAGGAGGGCGGTGGACTAGAGGACCACAGGAGGTGGACCGAGAGAAGAAATTCAGCCCATGTGTCAGCAGAGCTATATCTGTCCAACTAATTGTGCCACCATCGCTCCCAGCTGTCTGCTGAAATGCCCACTATGACCAAGATCGAGTGATGGCCATGCAGCCAGTCTGGCACTGGTGTAACAGTATGGAAATGCAGACAAACACTGGCTTCAGGCAGAATGGAAAGCTCCCAGTGGGCTGTTCGGGTGGGAGTGTGCTTTTGTGTGTTTCTTTCACCTTAGCAGGGAGATTTCCACAAAGGATAACAATACATTTCATTATCGGTGCACTGATCCAAACAGATGCTCACCACACGCAGGTACAGCACTAATTGCAATCACTAATGCTAGCTTTCACAGGATCACACAACAAGTGGTGTTTTATAAACCTTTTGACATTTGCTTTGGAAGGAAATTCAGTCATTGGTAGCCAGTTAGTATTTGGGTAACGTACAAGTACATGAGATTCCACCCTTGCTGCTGTGTCACTCCACTCATGTCTGAGTAGACGTGGTCAGTCATAGATAGCAAGGCAAATTCTCATAGACAGTTTTCCCAGAGTCATTGGAATGAACCCTCGTTGAGTACTGCCTTAAATGCTGCTCTCAGTGTAGCTCCACATTTATTCTGACTCATAGAAGCTTTTTTCTACATCTCTCCCACCAGAGGCACACATTTTCTATTCCCTCCATCGTTTCTGTGTGTAGCTGTGAGGTCTGTAGAGGATGGGCCGTGACCAGGCAAATCCCAGCACAAATTAAAGAGCCGCAGCCATTATTACAGCCAATGGCTGACTGCAACTCCCAGAAGTTGAATTACAACCTTTCCATTCCTCATCACATCCCAAGAACAAAAAAAACTCAACTTTATTATGCCCTTGCGACCTCCCTCCTATCTCTGGCCCTTAGAGGAACAATTGTTTAAGTCTAAACTGGTTCAGAGATTACATACAACGGTGGCTGAATGAGAAGAAGGATGGGGATCCGAATATTGAGAGATATCTGAATATGTACAAAAGTGGTTCAGTGTTTAAGGCTTGGGACTACCAGTCAGAAGTTTGAGAGTTCAAATTATGGCTCTGCCAAGCTCCCACGGCTGGGACCTTCAGCCATCGGCAGCTCAACGCCGTTGTGTCGCTCTGGATATGGCCATCTGTTACATGAGGTAAATGTCAGAATATTACATAAACTCCTAACACATCGTCTGGTTATTGGTTGACTATAGAAGGCGCTTCATCCTGGTAGTCGTCAGTGAAAACACTGTGGCATTATTAATCTGAAATATGGGATCTAATATGGAATGTACTTAATGATCTCCACAAGATGCTGCCCAAACCATTAGGGATCCCCACATTACTTCAAAATTGGCTTATCTTCAAAATTTGATTATCTCCTGACATAATTCAGCCCATTTCTAAGTAATATGGTAAGACTTGACCAGACCATATTGGAATTTCCATTGCTAAGGCCTTCAGATTTAGTATCCACACATCAGGTTATGGGTCTTCACACACGTACCTAAATGTGAAAGGTCCTTAAATGTCAGTTCTATTAAGAATTGTTGTACCTGTACATACGGCGTTTAGCAGATGTCCATATTCAGAGTGACGTACAGCTTTAAAAGGTACAATCCAAACAATTGAGGTTTAATACTCTTGCTCTAGAGCTCAACAATGGCAGCGTTTTTTTCTGGCTTAAAGAAATGAGAAGGAAAATTAATGGCCACCGATATAATTACAGGCTGAAAATTGGA
Organism: Ancistrus triradiatus; assembly: GCA_025084515.1. Classification (NCBI taxonomy): domain Eukaryota; kingdom Metazoa; phylum Chordata; class Actinopteri; order Siluriformes; family Loricariidae; genus Ancistrus; species Ancistrus triradiatus. The sequence continues at coordinate 318,714 of JAJAGP010000502.1, forward strand.
AAATGGAACGCTGATACTGGGAAAAGAAGGGAAATTAAAGGGTAAAGAGAATGTCAAGGTTAAAGTAATGAAAGAACGTTGATAAACAACTGTAAAAATAATAGGAATTTAAACTGGCACCTGCATAAATGGAGGTAACAGCAGACTGTATACAATCTCTGCTTTCATTTGCTTGTACTTTTCCTTTATTTCCCATTTTCATTTCATTGCCATTTGGGGATGCTAGGTTGAATTATTTTGCTCTTTCCATGGCTTCATCACATAAGCTTGTTGGCTCTGCATGGCACTGTACCCACCAAGTGGTGCCAAGTGCCAAGTCGCCCTGAGATCCCAGGATCAAACCCATCTCCAGGTGATAGACTGACTAGACATTAAATACTCACATTCTCTTATGTTTGTGTACTGGAATAACTAACAGTGCTCCCCAGTACTACTCTGTGCCCGGGTCCTAATGCCCCCCAGCCTATCCCGTGACACTGCTATGACTTTTGAGAGTGTTCTTAATGAAATGATGAATAATGTTCCAGTTTCTTGTGATTTCTGCACCTGCAATTCAGACTCGCGCTATTCGGTTAGTTTCCTCACGTTGCTTTGAAGTGCTAAATGTCAGAGCTCCTGTAGCTAATACAAGCTGCGATTTAGTCACTTCAAAGCCCTTTTTCATAGCCTCCCTTATTTTGATGTCAGATTAGGCTCCAACTTCAGTATATCCGTGAAGTCCTGTCGGTATTTTTGCCTGGTTTCTATTGGAACTGGATGGATGTGTTTGATTTGCGGCTTTCCTCACATGCTAATGCTGCATCTGCCAGGTGATGGAAATCTCTCACCTCGCTTACCGTGTTCCTCTTTGCTTCCCCACGCGGCATATTTCAGTCGCACCGTCCTCTAATCTGGCGCCATCGTCTCTCGTTTCGGATGGAGAGCCGGAGAGTTGTTAATATGCAGCGTAGCATATGCTCCGGTATCAGCCTCAATATGGCGATATAATTGAATTATTTATCTGAGAAAACAGCCCGTGGTCATAGAGCTGAATGAATAAATGAACTCGGCTCGGACTGCCTGACCCGCGCTTGACAAATAAACACTCACAGATTTGGTCTCTGCTAACCTTTATCTGGCTTTTTGCAGCGCTTTCGTTCAAATGTGTTGATATTGGACAATAAATAACTCAGTTCCATTTGACAAGACACTGATGTTCAATAATAAATGGATGGGGAGGGTAAAATCTACTCTCTCTCTCTCTCTTCTCTTATTTGTCCTCTTTTTGTATTTCTCTCCTGACAACGCTTTCACTGTAGCTCTTTCTCTCCCAGACAATTCAAAACAGGTCATGCCCATATGCCCTTCTGTTCCCGTGGTTATGATGGCACCATTACTCAGAGCTGTGTACATAGCTGTTGGCACCACCGTGGCGATTGTGGCAAGGCAGGCAGGCTGGCAGAGGTTTGCAATGCCAGCCGAGTAGGCCACGATCCCATAAACAGAGGGCACACACAGAATTAGTCCACTGCTGCCTGCCCACACAACACTGCGCCATGTTCATTTCCAGCAGGTTGCCCTGACTCATAAGAACTCCATAAGGATTCACATTACATTTTGAAACTATGGGTGTTTTCATATATAGTCAGTTTTATAGAAGGAACCGAACTCAGTTCTTCTTGCATTCACACTAAGTGGGTCCTGGGTAAGGTTGAATCAGTTGTATTCGTGTTTTCATGTGGCTCTTTTACAAAGCGAATGAGATGATGATGTGAAATAGTAAAACTGTAAACAATAAAGTGGAGATGAGCGTTGGAGAGGAATGATATTTATCATAATTGTAATACAATCCATAAAGAAATCTAGATTTAAGGATGCACCGATCCGGTATTAGGATCGGATATCGGGTCTGATGTGAACAAAATTAGCTGGTTCGGGTAATGGAAAATTAAGCCAATCGATGGGACCAATCCATTCACTCTCATTTTGTGACACGTGCTACTCCGTACATCAGTTATGCCAACAAGTTTGATGCCAATGTGCAACATCAGCCAAGCAAATGGGGTGGTGGTAGCATTGCAAAATATAACATAATATTACTGATTAATAATATATGAATAATATATAAATATAGTTTAAGATGTTTGACTTTTGATTTTGCTGTGCCAAGGTCCTAATTATAAATAAGAAATAAATAGAAGTTTAGTACATTTATTTCTGTGTTAATTTGTTATATAATGTTTACGTCAGTACTGATGCCTTAAGCCTCTCCCACATGCTGAGGTATATGGTTATTAATTCAACCACCCGCTTGATTGCCAGCATCTCCTTCTCTAGGATGCCGTCTCCTTCACCGAGAGAATTTGGCTGATGAATAGCACTGGGCGCTCCTCACCCTGTACCACCTGGAACAAAATGGCTCCCAGCCCCCCTGTATGATGCATCTGCCTGCAGGGTAAATGGAAGAGAAAAATCAGGAGCATGCAGGAGCAAGCCCTTTTAATTTGGGTAAAAGCCTGCTGGCACTGCTTTGTCTACTTGACCGGATCTGCTGTTGCCTTTTTAGTGAGATCAGTCAGCAGGCTGGTGACACCAAATGTGGCAGCACAAACCACCTGTAATAGAGAACCATCTCACTCAGACAGATCTGAAAACTTACCAGCGTGCAGAATACGAACCAGCCAGTGTACCACCCTAAGAAGTGAGGGTGAGTGTCAGTTGAAACATGTTCATGTTCAACTGAAGTCAATATTGTAGATTCACATCTGCTTACACACTGTACTGCCTGATTGGGTATGTATAATGAGGAAACCCACGTCATTATGGAGTGCAGAGATGTCTACTCAGCCTCGATGCTTTGAAGGGTTTGAAAGGTCAGGACAACGTAGGCACTGTCTGTTCGGTTTAAGGCTTCCATCCAGATTGTGTTACGCATCCTGAAAAGAGTGCTGCCTTCTGAGGCTCTGAGACTAATGGCACTCTAACTTTGAACTGTTTCCCATTGCTGCAACAGGACCTGCACCGCCTTTGGTCAGCTTAATGCAATAAATTTGACAGAGTAGATAATGAACGTGCCACTCCATGACTCAGCAGGAATGGACTTAACCCTGCGATACAGGAGCCCTGAAGTGTGAAACAAATGAAGAAAAGAAAACACAACCACAGGTCCAACAACGCAGCTGCAAATCAGAAAACCTAACAAATCCAGAGACCCAACGGTGAATCCGAAAACAAAGCAACACAAGAGAAACTCCAAAAACACAACGGCAGCAAATTGTGTGCTCATCATTAAATCCCCAACTCTTGCAGTTCATCCTGCTTCGTGTTATTGTGTTTCTGATTTGCTGTCATGTTTCTGGGTTTGCTGTTGTTTTGTGTACTTTTGTTGTGTTTTGTTTATTTACTTTCGGCTTTGCACTGCATGTTTTCTGTACTGTAGCCACCTAGGGTGAACATAAACGTGCTGTGGGAACTTGATTTAACTTTTCTGAGGCTCTGTTAGCACTTTGAAAGCGCCTCTTATCAACCACCGTCACTTATCATCAGCCATATTCATTCAGCCGTGTTTTGCCAGTGGTCTTGTGCTTATCTACTTCCACAGCTATAATTTACCCTGGAATATCTTGCTCTCTCAATGCACAACGTTTGACTCTGACATCGTTTGCACTGCTGTTGTGATATAGGTGTGTAAGTGCGTCCCAAGCAGATGAGATACGCCGGGCTTAAAGAGGCTGAACAAAGAATTTGAGCTATATGCTGTTTTTATCCTCTGCTTCAATGACTTTACAGGAAAAAAATGTAGCTTTATGTCGAGCAAGTCTCATTATAGTGGCTGCTCTTACTCCGTGGTGTAAAAAGGCCATAAGGGATTTGCATAATGGAGTCATCAAAAACACAATGAAGTTTAATACAGTGAGATCAAGCTATGCATATTAGATTCTTTCCCAGTTTCTTTCCAGTGGTAACCACCAATCCTGACCCTATTACCCAGCTCTCCCCTATTATATGCTATCAATAATGGTTGATACCATCACAACAATCAGCAGAGGAATGGGAAAATGGAATCGTCACCATTGGGACAAATTCATGATATGGAATTCGCTTGATGTCACCAGTTATTTCGGGAATCAGCCTTCTGAAAACAGTGTGTGCCAAGAAAATAAATGATGTGTGAGACACTCAGCAGGGTTTCATTTATATCTGATAATATATCACTGCCTTAGAAAATAGAATAGAATTTAGTAACTCCCAGCAGAAGATCAAACAAAGAGAGAGCTGCATCCAAGGTCTGTCATAAGTCTCCCACCAAATGGCGTGCATCTGTCATAGGTAATCATCGAACAGGACTTTATTGGTCATATCGTTTTGTTGTTTCATTCTATGGCAATCCGTTCGCCCTGTCCTTGTGAGTGGCCCAGTGGTGCCTGATGCAGATCGTGCATTTCCTCTTCCCATTACTGTCAAGATCGTAGTGTATAGTTTGCACAGTGTGTGCGCCGAGTAACGATAAATAACCAAATAATGTATTCTTTATAAAAGTAAAAAATGGCTTCCAGTACACTGTAGCCTTTATGGTCATTTACAAGTGAGAACTGGATTTAAAAAGCAGGAAATATGTCAAGGGGAACGATTGGCATTGACTAAAAGTATATAGACAGAATGTAACTGAAATAGAAGATGCACAAAGCTTAGGTTAGGAACTTCTGCGTGTTTGCCAACAGCTGCAAAACGAATAATATTTCGGCGTGGACTTTGTGGCACCAGGCAGCAGGTTAGATCAGACATTTGTTGTATTCATTTATGTGACAGTTTGTTGACAGAAATAAATGCTGCGTTAGCTGGATGTCTCTAATTTGTCAGGAAAATCAGCACCTGTCTCACACTCACACTAAACAGGGGTAGCGCCCTAACACTACACGAGTCCAATCCGCCGCACAATGACTGCAGTAAAGTCACGATGATTTAACCTTAACAATTACTGAGTTCAATTAAAATAGATATCATTATTTATAATTGTGTGGCATTAGAAGCTAGGTCGACTGAGATGGTAATTAGGCTATAGGGTAATCATAGCCATCCGTCTGTTTGTTTGTTATTTAAGGTCGCTTTCAGCATCAGTGGCTATGTACAGCAGGCCCACGGTTACACCGAAGCTAGCCATACATACTCAGATCGGGCCAGTTTGGCGTAATCAGTTAACCTAATGCATGGGACTGTGGTATCCTAGTGGTTAAGGTACAGGACTATGGGTTCAAATCCCACCTCTGCCAACCTGCCACTGTTGGGTCCTTGAGCAAGGCCCTTAACCCACAATTGCTTGGTCAGTAAGACTGTACCAGTTGTAAGTCGCTCTGGATAAGGGCGTCTGCTAAATGCTGTAAATGTAAATGTATTTGGACTGTGGGAGGAAGCTGGAGCACCCAGAGTAAACCCGGGTCAGGATCGAACTGGGGACGCTGGAGACTCTGTAATGATCATGTGCATTTCTCCCTAGCTGGATTTGGATCATGACAGCATCATTTATTGTAAAAAAGATCTTCAGAAGATTCATTTGTCAAAATGATATAATGAGAGACAGGATGCATCCTTGTTGCACGCCTTCGTTTGGGTTAATCCAGACAGTGTTCCTGTCCTTGGCTCTGAATCTCAAATGGTCCATTTGCAAAATAATGAAGAACATATAAGGCACTCCATATTGGCAATCTCTCAGTGGGGCCTGGTTGGATTCTGGTACAGGGTTTCTTGAGTATGAAAGCAACTTCAAGTGGTAAAAATCCCAAAAGAGGATTGTTTACTGATCAGACAACAATACACTACTTGGCTCTGTACACCTGGTCTTACCATTCATGGTCTCTACTATGGAGCATAATTACCAATTGTAAGGATACGTTCGTTTTTGTAAATGATCCCATCCAGAAAATATGGAACACAGAAAGGTCAGACTTTCTCTGGTCTCTCTCCCCAAAGACATTCTGCATCTGTTATTACATGATGAGCTGCCTCCCAGTCGCTCGTGCTCCCTAGACAACGTACAGCAGCTGTTGATGAAAGCAATATAGTCTCGCCGGACCAAACAAACCCCGAAGAAGGAAAACAGCGCACAACATTGTCAGGTAAAAACCCGCTACAGCAAACTGTAATTCGCACATCATCATCCAAACTCTGGAGACACATGGCAACAGGAGTATCCTACACACCTAAGAGCACACGATACCCATGTGTTGTGTTGTCTGAAATAACGTGAGGTATATTATCAATCGACATTCACATCTAAGTGTATGACACATGTGGCTCAATAATAATGACCTCAGGCATGGCAGCACGATGTGACATTTACCATAGTAATACTTCCCGGTGCTTGCGGTGTGATTGCAATTAGTGACGGTAATGGCTTAGGAAATGATGCCGAGACAGATCAGACCCCAGGGTTGTGTACGGAGATCCCAGCAAGCTGTGCGCATCTCCTGAGAGCGCTAACATGATGTAATTAATCACAGACAGCGCCATCATTAATTCTTGACGCACCAAGGACAAATAGCTGCATTAGACGAAATGCAAGACCAAATTACAAAACCGTAACTTGACACACATGAGCATCACACGCATTTTGCACTGGCTCACAGCTAGCATAACCCTAACCTTTTGCTAGCGTAGCTAGAGTACACAAATGTAACACAACAACCTTCCAGGGCAGGATATCTACAAATTAATGAGAAGGCTGTGCACCTTTGACATTTAAATGTCAGAAAGGCCATCCAGCTTTTAGGAAAAGAAATGCAGAGTTAAATAAAACAAGCACTGCCCTCGGGACTCGCGATACGAGCATACGCTGTACCCTCAGTGCTAATGCTTCCAAATGCTCCACTGAGATCCACACGCACTGAGGACGGGATGCACGTGTGGGTGTTTGGTGTGTGTGGGTTGCTGAGTAATCACGAGCTGAAATAGCCATCCTTGTGCAGGGCTGTATATATATGGGCTTTTGCGTACCAGATTTTTGTGAGCGATGTGCTGGGGAGGTTTGAGTCCTGGTGCTGCAACGGCGATTCCCACCCAGCCCGGAGATCCATTGGTGCCCCATGTCTGCGCCCTGTGCTCTCCAGGATAGGCACCATAGCCATAGGCTGGATAAATGAATGCTTATAAGGGCAGGTTCCTTTGGTTTGTTCTGTCCATGTCTATGCTCTAAATTGTGAGTCTCTTAGGTGACCGCGATCAGAATAAAGCGCTCTCGCATTAGCCTTCTTTAACTTAACTAAGTTTGTATAAGTTTTGACCTTTGTGTAACTGTAAGAATGTCCTTGGAGAACCCGACGCACCCTTGACATTTACGTGGAAGTTTTTTTTTTCTGTTTTGCCCTTTAAAAGACAATCTGTATTGTGCTGAGGCTGGTTGGCACAAAAGTGGGTCTTTATTTTTTTTCTGAAACGGTTTCAGCGCCATGCTGACCTTTGGCGCCCAAACATCCTCGTGTCAGGTGAGCAAGTTTTAAGGTCAGATCTTTTCCTTTGTCAGCTTTATCTCCAGTACCTGTCTGGTTTTGTTATTGTGGTTCGTCCCTATTTTGGGGTTTATTTTTTCTCGCTTTCGCTCATCACTTGACTGCTGGCTGTCCCTCATTAAGCCATTTCTCATTTTATTTCGCACCCATCTGTGCCTGTTTGGAGCGTTTTCTCTGCTGTTCACTTTATCTCTGTTGCTTTCATGTTGCCTCTCATTCTGCGCCATATCTCCCCTCTGTTCTCGACAGACCCTGCCAGGCGTTATGTGGCATACGGACTTGCAAGCATGCATGCCACCCCAGTCACATTTACATACAAATTCATACGAGCACTTGCGTTCCCACGCACTTAATACCTGACCTGATATCCTGACCTGTAGAAATGTTTATCTGTAATTAAGTACCTTCACTACCATCAGAAAACCAGAGTGGTACCTTCATTCCCCTTCTTTGCTCACTCTTCCATTTTCTTTTGCTTCCACAATTTCTCCATAAGGTCATGTTGCTTAATTTTAAAAGGTTATGTTGGACATAAACAGTGTCTGAGTGGAAAAGAACTCTGACATTTGTACACATTAAGAGGAACACACTTTCCATCTGGGGAAAAAAACAAACCTGCGCTATTAAGGCTTTCTAGAGCTAAGGGTTTTGTTTGCCAGCCTCTTGACGATGGTACTTTCGAAGAGGGTTAGTGTAAGAAATGGGGATTTAAAAGTCTGGGAAATAAAAGCTGACCAGTGTTATAACCTGACAAACAATTAACTGAAGAAGTTGATTGTTGGTTATGACGATTGTTGCCTTAGACAAATTATTCTCTTACGACAAGAGTAAGCGCTCATGAAATCCCTTTGTCAGTTGTTGACATCTGGTGCTTTCCCAGTGAGACGAGACTTGTTGAGGAGACTGATATACAACTAAAGTGATCAACATGTACCCTCCTGGTGCAGCACTCGACACTAAATATGGCAAAACATCAGAAACTTTAAGACTAGAGTTCGTTGTAGTCGATGCGATTCAAGAGCTGAGCGTTAACCTTCAAAAAAAAGACTTGTAGTCCAGTTGCCCTTGGGCCGAATGACAAACGCATGCATCTGCATTGGAAATTAGACAGCTGAAATCAGTGTAGAAGGTACCTATAACCCAGTGTCATGGATTGATGACGTGATTGAATGCCTGTCCAGAGCAAAGTTCATCACGTCAGTCAGACAGAGCAAAGGATATTGGCAGGTGTCACTGGCACACAAGAGTAATTAGCCCACTGCTTTTCAGACCCCAGACAGGCTGTTCGTCTTTACATTACCTTTCAAGGTAGATGGATGTATAAAACCACAGCAGCAGTCTACAGGAAAACCTTGTAGCCAAAGTCGGCACCCCCTTATATCCAGCCATGATTATACCATTGCTAAACAATGGTATACCCTATGGTGGCCTAGGACTTTTGCATAGTACTCTAGATTAAGTAGTGATATTTGCAGGAAACCCCGATGCAGCATATAGCTGTGCCTCATGCATTTGGACACTTCAGGAATTCGTCGGGAAAGTGGTGCTTATTCATGTTGCAAATCACAGATGGCCACAGTGACAGACACAGTGTTCGGCTGTAGAAAAATCCTTGAATTGAAGGGTGCAGGAAACTCGTTGTTACATACCTGTATGTATGAGGTGACATACAAATGGCAGAATGAGAAGAGTTGGCACTTTGTACTTCGAAGATGCCCAAAAAGGAGACAGCATGCATCAGTTAGATAGGAAACAGACACTCACAAGGAAGATTTACAAAAAACATTGACCCCTAATTGAGCTGCCACCTCATGGTGCTAGGTAACAGTGGCAGGAAGAACTCTGGGATGCATAAAGATGGATCCTTGTAGCAAATATAAAGGGAGCTGAGCAGTACTGGATGAAAGGCATACCATCTTCAGCCTTAACGTTTATATCTTTTGTTTTTTAGGAATTATATTTTCACAGTAGTGCTGACAGTGTCAGTGATGTACCACAGGGTCTGATGCTCACGTCCAGTTGCTGTCTGTGTAAAGTTTGGCACATTCTCCCCATGGCAGCTTAATCAGGATGAAGTGGCTGCTGAATACAAATGAATGAGCCTTGGAGTTTATTTAGTAAAATGTACCGGATTTGTGCAAGTTTTCATGCAAATAAAGTCTCTTCATGTGTTCAGCTACGGGTACCACTTTTTGAGCCAAACTACGAACAAAGGAACAGAAGAAATGGACGTGGACCAAGTAGCATTTTATTCCTCTGCCTGTCTTGCTCAGCCTTTCTCAGCATGCCCTTCAGGCCCACAAGGAGCATGCGGGAGGAATCTATTGTGTCTTTTATACAACTAAGTCAAAGTATAAAGGCGTTAATCACTCATTCTCTCAGAGTGTGTAAAATGACAGATTTCTTCCAGACACAATAAAAATGTAATTTGTGCCTTTCAGGCACCTTGACATTTGAAACCTGTTGCTTGTCTGATATGGCATGCATGCCACAGATACATGATGAATGAATTAACCATATGTACTGCCATGATCCATATCGGTGCCTTGACATGTTAGTAAAGTATTAAAGACTCGAGTTTATTCTCAGATACAAACATGGCGTCACAAACAGGATAATGATCCAGTGCCAACACAACTCGTGATTAAAAGCAAGGTCCATAGTCATGCAAGAGATTAAAGAAAAAAGTGTAAGGCTTTCAAGTGTCTGGTTTTGCGCTGCCTCTTTTCAGTTCCGAAAGTCTCTCATCCCATTGTTCTAATGCGAACGTGCCAGCGCAGAATCACAGCTAATGGATTTTCCCACTCCATGGTAGATCAACACGCTAAAGTTCCAGCAAGACTTAGAAAGACTTGAGTTGACATTCAGTAGGGTTTAGTTTTCCTCAAAGCAGTCCAACAGATTTGCAGATGCATCTGCCTTCCTTGGCCCTTTGAGATTCTGTGGCTGGTGGTTGGATTCAAATAAACTGCAGCACAAACATGCTCACTTTTCTGCCCTCGTAAGTTGGATGCACAAGGACAGTAGTTGTGTGGCTCAGCAGCTTTGGGTTTGTTGATGTTCTTATTTAAGATCTTCATAAAACGTTTATAGGACATGCATTATAGATCATAACTTCCACAGCTGTTTATGTATCCGTTTTGATTCATGACCATAGACCTGCTGCCTGACCATATTTACTATAATGTAGTGCATGTAGAGTGACGTGGAGTGCATGTCTTTTTGTGCTGGCACACTTTTCATTATTGTTCATTGAAAGGCCTTCTAAAGAACAATTTCAAATAGAAGACCTTTCGAGAGGATTTATATGTGCACACAAGTACATCAAACTGATTTAAATAATCTGATGAACCACTGGGTTCTTGGATCTATCTTACCAAGGTCCTTCTCCTCAGATTACTTAGTTTGGTGGGGTGGCCCACTCTAGGAAGAGTCCTGGTTGTTCCAAACTGGTTCCATTTAAGAATTATGGAGGGCACTATGCTCTTGGGAACTTTCATCAGAAATGGCAATGAGCCACTTTTGTATTGGCAAAAAGGTAGGTCATGCTTTTGGTATACTTTGATTACAAATTCAAAATCACCAGATTTTGTTCTGAAAACTAGCTGGATTCCTTGGAATCGTTGGAATGCATGATCGGGGTTGATGCTGTCATTGAAGTGAGGAGCAATGTTGTCTTGAGCAATACATTAATATGATTAACGTCCACCTAAGTGGGCTGGAATTACCTTGAGAACGTCAAGCTACCCATGGACTGGTAGGCGGTACTTGTGAATTTTTGTCCTGAATCTTAGATATGTATTCTTATCTTAGATCTTACACTAATGCACTGAACAGATTTAGCAAGACCGTGTATGCTGTACTCTGCTCTTACTATTGATTGACCTGTCTGCATATTAAAGACAACACACGTTCTATATTTTCTCCTCAAACACCAACGTCCTCTAGCCAGGGGCGATTTATGTGCTTTTGGACGTTGTGGTCGATGGGCAAAAGAAAGACGAAAGAAAAAGTCAACAGCGAGGAGGAAAGTACGCACATGGATGCATGTTGGACGTTTGTGAGGCTTTTCATCATTCTTTAGCGTTGAGTAGATGAGTGAGAGCAGTTCTGTTTATGATAATATCCTAATATCCCTCACCCTTACCCCTTAACCCTGACCCCTGCTGCCCAGTCCTGCCTCTCGGTCTTGTGTTTGTGAATTATGACCATTCATTCATTCATACTTACAGAGGCATACCCCAGAGAACATAGGGCGCAGGCGTGAGCGTGCTCTAGTCAGAACGCCAGTCCATTGCAGCATCAGCAGGGCTTTCAGAGTTTCACTGTTTAAGCGCTGAGGGATTGCCTCCCCTCCCTCAGACAGAGTTAATCCTGGCTGTATGTGACACTAGAACCACAGGGACTCAAACACAAGTCACCACAGTGGTAGGCTGGCATATTAAGCTCAGCACTTGGTCGATTCATTCTGACATTCTTTATTTATGACATGTGTAACAATTTGAGGCTATTTGAGGCTCACGGTGAAAGAGCAGTTCGGGAAAACTGGAGGTTTTAGCATGCTTTTTGGGCCTGGGCTCTTTTTTTTAGAGGTAATTGGACAGCTTTTCACACAGATCCGTAAATCCTGGATGGAGCGTGACATGCCAGTTGGTTATTTTGGAGACAGTGGTGTTTTCATTAAGGTAGTTTGGTGGATCGGAAATTGTGCTGCGACTCCAATGATGTCTTTCTTTTAAAGATAACCTATGTACAGGCATGTTCTGTGAAACAGGTCATTGATCGAAAATGTCCAGAGTTAAAGACAATTTTTTATTTCCTATTATAATTTGTTATAATTGTTAAGACATCAGACAAACAGACGTTGATTGGATGATTGTTAAATGGCGCTTATTTGTACTGACAATTTGACTAAATCCTCATTTCCAGTTATGTCCAGAGACCTTCTATGCCCTGTTCTGCAACATTTCGACCCTTTAACAGTTAAATTGAAGCCTAATTATGCTTTCTTACAAACGTATATCTAGCCCACAGTCTATTTAATGAGAGTGCCTCACCTAGATTTTCTCCTTATCAGCTCTGTCGTCTTCGTGGACTGAAACACCTTCATGGTCTTATACAGATCAAACACTGTTAAGTGGAGGAAGACGTGGATGAACTGAGTACCGATGGAGAGTTTCGCAGAGCTTTCTCTTGCTGCCTCAAAGAGCAACAATATGGTAAAAGTAATGGAAAGTCATTGATCGTTTCTCCGTCACAACTCATTTTAAGGAAATATCGATTTGCTGTTGGTACTTTCAAAGCGGTGCTATTTAGAGTGAAGTGAAACTTAAATTAGGGGGGGAGAATGGGGGGGGGGGGGTTATGCCTCAGAAATGTGCAACTTGTGAATTTGACAGCTGGCTCAAGATTAAATGATTAAATCCATAACACTGATTAAACATCTGACCCACCACATGCACTCACCGAGCACTGTATGTGGTTACCTGGGTTAGCTTAGATGTTCCGTCAGCTTGGACCTGTTTGCCCGTTCCCTGTTGACCTCGCTCAGTGACGAGGTGTTTCCGTCCGCAGTCCTGCTGCTCACAAAATCGGACTTTCTGCAGTTATTGGATTATTGCGTGCATGTAAACGCACTCAGCATGCTACTGAACTTCCAAAGCACTAGGCCTATAGCCCATTCCAAACATTTCATCCACCCAAGGCCTTCCTTCTGTTAATATGTAGGATCAATCCGAGCTCATGTGGTGGACGATGTTTTCTTATATCCCCCCTGAAGTCTGCAAAAATGTTTTTAAATCCATATAGTTGCAGCATATGCTGAATCAATATACCCCATCCGTAGCACTCCTTTTAGCTCTGACTGGCCTTATGTTAAATCTCAAGGATCAATTGCAGTTCAGCTGAAAAAAAAACACATTATACTAAGGAAGAGTAATAAATTACACCAGGATGTGACTTCTATGGAGGTTTTTAAAGCCATATAACTTCAGCTTTTTCATGTCATAACCCACCTTTTTCTGAGTGATAATGTCTCGTGTTAAATGAGAAGCATCTGAATCCAAACTTTCCTCCCTCTCTCCCTACAGCTGTACATACATGTCCTTGATTGACATTACCTTGGTCTGGAATATAACCATACATAAATTATTTACACTATTGCTCTCTATGCTTGCTCCTGTTGCATTGTGGGTTCAACTCTGTGTCAGTCTGAACAGCCTGACCATGTGCTTCCAGACTGTTTTATGGGCCTCTCTAAAGAATAATGAAGTAGTGATGCTGGGAAAAAGTCAAATCTAAAATGCAATGTAAGCTGTATACAGGTAGTAGGGGGACAAACAAAGGAGTACTACTTATAATAGGACACGGACACACAAACACCATTTACAACTTGTTAGAAATAAGTAGCGGGAAGTCATACACGCAAACGCATGTAACTAACTTACACAAAAAGGTCTCTAAACACATCAACCGCGTTAGAACAGTGTCTAGTCCAAACAAGTGAGCACACAATCCCTAAGGACAGAATTCTGTCTCCAGTCTCGGGTCTTGAATCCGTAGAATTGCTTGGCTGTTGAGGTGGTAAAAGACAGATTTCTATTTCCTATTATAATGTATAAGAATTGTTAAGACCTTGTTTGTTACAGTGAATGGACATTGATCTGATGGTCGTTAAACAGCGCACCCCTTTAGGAGCAACATGCAAGCCTTAGTGTGGCTGCAGGAAAAGTGAAACTCGTGTCAACATCTGAATATGCAATAAAAGTTGTAAAAAAACCTGGAAACATGTATAAACAAAAGCAACATGAAAAAAATCAACACGGCTCCAGCACAGGGTTTTATGTGGCTGTCTGAAAGCAATGCAGAGGAGCACATAAACCATTATAGGAAGAATAGGAAGATAAAATAGGCGGAGGAAGGAGGCAAATTAAAAGCTGATTACTCTCCAAAAACACTCTTGCTTTCTGGAGGGAGCCTTTCACCATGATGGAGTGTTTACCGAAACCGCCTCCCGCCGAGATACGCAGCACGCCTGAAAGCATTCGGTCTGGAGGAACAATAGCGAGTGGACGGCGCCTTTCTCAACATGACATTTCTATTTCATATCTTCTCGTAGATGTCATTTTGACAGCCATTTCAAGATGTATACTTTAAAATGTTTAAGAAAGTATAGGGCACTTTCTCAAACAAACAAACAGAGCCGCCAGAGCCGTGCAAAGCCTCGGGTGCTAAAGCACCAGTTAAAAAACATTCAAGCGACAAAGCTGAGAAACACTCCCACAGCTGTAACGTTCGGAGATTGAATTTAAAAAATGTTTAAAAATGTGGCGGCGATGGGTGAAGTCATCAAAAACAAGAAATCTCAGAAATCTCTCAGGATTGTATGCCCAACATTTATAGAGGTTACACACAAACATGCAGTGAGTGGCAGTTTTGTGGGAACAACATGCTGACCAGCAAGGTCATATGCGGACTTGCTGGAGCTGACAGGAGGTCTACAGTATTTTGACCAAGACATCTTCACAGCAGTAACGAGCCAACGCAGGGCATTGTTACTCAGATCACATCAGAGGGCAGTAACTCCCCCTCCCTCCTCCAGATGACTGATCATGCCATGCCAACGAAATGTTTCCAATGAGAAAGCCACGAGATCCTATAGCGACTCTATTTAAGATGTCCATTTACTTTAGCTACGAGGCTAGGGAAAAGGTTGAGGTTAAGTCAAATTGTAGTGTTATTTACACCTCTGCAGTCAACAACGATCTTGTGCATGTGGTCTTAGGCTTGTGTTTGGCTGCTCGGCTATTGATTCAAGTTCAGAAATAAGAACCTTGCTAGTGGCAGTTTGGAAATTGGTTGCCAGCATTTCAGCAGACAGCAGCCACACTCTGGAGCTTCTGCAGCCTGCCACTGACCCGTCCTAGATCTTTTTCAGCTCACATTAACAGCACTTACAGTTGACTGACTCCGCTCTAGCAGAGCATAAATTTGATCAACTGAGTTGGTGGTGTCCTTTGACAGTGCCACATTGAAAGTCTCCGAGCTTTGCAGTGTGACTCATACTACAGCCAAAGTCTGTCTAGAAAGATAGACACAGGGAGGACAAATTAGGAGGAGGATGCTAGTATAAATAGAAGGCATTATCCACACCTTGGCCAAATTGGGGGGTCAGTTTGGGTTTTGAAAGGGAAATGTATCCAAGTAAACCCAAATTCTTGAGGAATATCATCTGCAGCCCTGTGCTAGACAGCTGAAGATGGACCCCAAACATCCCACCAAAAAACAACGCAGTGGCTTTAGGCTAGGATGTTGCATGTCCTTGAGTGGCCAAATCAGAGCCCTGAACTGAGTTTAATAGAAAGTTTGCAGATGAACTTAGCACATAATTTGTCCAAACGTACTTGACTGAACAGTTCTTCTAGGAAGAATGGGCAAGTATTCAGCATTCTAGGAGAGCAATGCTGATGGAGACGTATCCAAGCAGACTAATGACTGTAATTAAAGCACAGAGTGGCGGTGTGAAGTGATAAATCAGGGGACTGATCACTTTTCCAACTCTGTTATTCTTGTTTGTTTATTTTATATAACTTTTCACTATTGTTGCCTCTTTCTTGCAACTTGGATATTATAAGGTAAAGTGTAAATACAGCTGGAAAAAAATACCTGAGCTTTACAAAATGTAAGACCAATCCACTTTTATGAATGGCACCTTAATGTACTCATATCAGCCATAAAATTAAAAGCACTGACAGTTAAAGTGCATAACGCTGACTGGCTTGTGCTCTGGACGTGCATCTGGATGTTAGTGCTGTGCCACCTAACTAAACACTGCCGCCGACCAAGTATACCCCTTCATGGCGACGGTATTGCGTACTGGCACAGCCCTCTTTCAGCAGGATAAGGTACTCTGCCGCACTGCAAAAATTGTTCAGGAACATTACTAAAAGTTTAAGGTGTCGACTTCAAATGCTCAGATTCCACTCCAGGGCCTTTAAGGCATTGAATAAGGAAAAGTGCCCCATTGCATAAAACTCCTTACTTGAAATGTTCCCTTAAGGCATTTGTAATGCATTTTATCTGCAACACTTAACTTAAAAGAGATGCTTAACTGTTACCTATGGGCTTTCTTAAGGGAAATCGTCACGAACCCTTAAATGTCCCCTTAAGTATTGACTGTTCCTTAAGTAATCCCTTAAAAACTATTAAATGTTGCATACATCTCCTTAATGGTACATTTTTTGCAACCATTTAAGGTACGCAAAACCTCACTGTACCCAGAAAAGACGGAGAATACGGCTGTTTATGGAGGTTTTTGAAGGCGAGGATGTACCTGGGCGACCATCAGGCTGATGAACATTTATTAAGAGAGTACCGATTTGACCGTCAGTCAATTTATGTAATGGCTGATGAGCTGGAAGATGACCTCGGCCTCTCCACACAGCATAACCATGCATTACCTGTAGTGTTACAGCTCCTGACAGCGCTGTGCTTTCTCGCAGCCTGTGGTGGGAGATGTTTTCCGTGTGCTTAAGGTTTACACTTTAAGGAAAAACGTAAGGTGTTTTATGCCACCAGGCACAGGATTCTGAAAACCCTATGATTAGGGTACAGAACTTTAAATTTAAGCCACGGTCCTTTTGCAGTGCCTTGCACAGCATGTTCTTGGACTTTTAAAGCTGAAGTACTTGTAAGGGCTCCAGGTGCACCGAAGGCAGGTCAATCACCTTCCCTCTCACATGCCTATGCCTGACTGAGCTTAATTGTCACACCACTGGCAGTGTCACCGAAAACACAACCTTACATGGAACGCTTGGCAGATTCCTCAGGAACACGAGGACCCGCCATTCCGCCCGACTTACAACACGAAGCCCAAGTCAGACCTACCAAGTGCAGGGGCCTTAAACTGTAATGCAGACGCACACCCACATCCCTCATGATCTGACAATGGTAGACATGCTCACTGAAGCAGAGACGTTTGTGAAATTATGGTCTGCCCTTCTCTGTACCTGGATCAGTAAGCTGCACTTAATCACAGCATCCACATGGAAATTTGTAGAGCCCATTCTCGTTCCACCATTTTCCTCACTTGCGCCGTGTTAACATCTGGAGAAACCTTTGTGATCGGCAATAATGGAGTCTCCTACAGAAGAGGGATGTGAGCCACTGAATAAAGCCCTTCTACAATGAGCTGCCTTTATTTGGGGGTTAAAAGCGACATATTTACATCACTCAGGGTTCCTATGTGCTGAGAGAAGACTTTAAGTATAAGCTTAAACAGTCCCAAAACACAGCATTCTAGGAACTACAATCAGAACTACAAGTGGGCACAGTTCTAAGGACTGTTAAAAAGTTCCTCTGGTGCAAAAGCGCCTTATAATGACCCAATAGGGATTAAATAATGGAGAAGTTAAAGCTGTAGAAAACAGAAGCAGCAAAAATGCTGAACAAACTAAACACTAAAGCATTATCTTAATGAACGCAGACTTGGCGCACTTAGCTCCGTCCCTAAATGTCACGCCTAAATCCAGTGCCAATTACTGCAGAGCTCGTCTCTTTTTTTGTACTAACATTTATCAGTTACTGTCCTTTTGTATTTTTAATTGCACACGTTTTTATTATTTATAGGGTGCAGTGTGTGGCAATTAAAAGCAACTTGAAGCTGGATGCAAGCATCTGATATATAACCATAGTGACCAGTCGAAGGTTTTGGTAACACCTTCTAAGGGCAGCAGATGCAGATATGAAAACTTTAAAGCAGTTTATTGTAATGAGAAAGTGCGTGATTCAGTAAGGCATACTTTATGATCTCTACAGCACCAGGTGATACAGATGTGAGGAGAGAGAGAGATGTTTTGGCTATGCAATGCGATATGAGTCAAAGTGTCCTGCATGAGCAAAGTGCCTCGACACTGAGCACCTCTTGATATTCCCATGGCGGCCCTCCGTGCCAGCACATCAGCAGTGGCTGGCTCCGGTCACTGCTTTCACAATTTTAGCGTGGCCTCCTTACCCTGAACTGGGATCTCGGTTGTAATTAGCTCTTTCCCGTTGAGGCCAATTGACATTTTCTCATTTACAGCACCATTGTCAGCCTGTAATTGTTTGATTGAAACACCATCTTTTGATTCTTAATGCTCTAAAGGCTGAAGTTGAATTTTGGCTGTTGTTACAGACAGACAACAGTTGAGACTTTGGACATTTAGAGGATTGTGTATTCAAATCCTGGCTTGATCAAGCTGCCACTGTTGGGTCCTTGAGCTACGGCTCTTACTCTCAAGTGCTGAGCTCAATTCTAAGTCACTCTGGATAAGGGTGTCTGATTACTTGTAATGAGACATGAGATGAGCTGCCAGTCCATCGCATGGTTGACAGGGGTCGCTGTTGCAGTACCGGAGGGTGCTCCCATGACCTGTCTCACATAGACAAGCCGTGTTGCATGTGATGCCCAACCGGGCACCAGTGGTACTTGAACTTGGGTCTTGCAGGAATTTTCTAGCGTGTTAGATATTAGTGTTTGAATTCTTGAATTGGAAAAAGAGAACAGACCGTCTTCCTAGTCGTTCACTGAAGGCTACGAGAAATGGCATCTCTGCTCACGGCCTGCATCACATCTAGTTTTCATTCCGCTCTTTCATTATAGCCCGGGATCCATTGCGATGTTTGGTGTGCTGCAAGATTTCTGCGTTCACCATATCTTCTTTTTGTGGGCGATGCAGAAGCAACTAGAGCAGCATATTAGAGATACATCACACATCCTGCCAGCATGTCTTCATTAGGCTGTACAGCAAGCCCTGCTACTGTCGTCTCCACCGGGACATCAAGTCTACACACACTTTGTTTTAGCATCTGCTAACACGTGCTGCATTGCCATTATATGTGCAAACTGACCTGGCAGATGTCACGCCACATGTCATGTACCTGGGCAAATAGAATACATTGGGTAATTTGCCTTGCCAGTGCTGTTTGAATTCCAGCCCAGAGCACAGTCTCAGTTCGTGTGCGATCCGACCGCTGTTCAAACAACGAAGAAGGGCTCCAAACACACCCTGCTGCAGCAGGTCCGTCATTAAATTTTAAAAGCATGCGCTCCAGACGGTGAAGCAACAGCCTCTTCCCTATCAGGAGATGTATTAGTGTGGATGTGCCAAGCTCCTTTGAGCACTGGCAGTCATCATGCTGTTGCATTGCTGATAACGGGGACTTGTCCTGAATTTTTAGTGGTTTGTGGTTTCGAGGGCTGAACAGCTATGGCCTCCATCTTTATGAGCATAAACTTTGTTCTGTTACTTGAAATTACATTGACATTCACGCCATTTAGGAGACGCCCTATTCCAGAGTGACTTACAACTTGTACGATCTTACAATCCAAGCCATTGTGGGTTAATGTTAGATGTGATGCCTGACATGGTCAGATGGCACCACCAGGACTTGACCCAGGTCACCACGTTTATGGGCTAGCACCTTAGCCTAGGACATGTCTCGTGAAATAGTAATACTAATCATAAACAATGCATCTCTGAAGCGTTATACATCCGTGGTTGAATCTGAAGTAGCACTGAGTCAAGAGTTGTTTAACGTTCACCACTATCAGTCTGAGCACGCTAAGTGGATCTGTAGTACTTTTCCTCAGATGGTTGTGAGTGGACCATCTGCTGTCCAGAAGGAGAATCATTTCAGCTTACTACAGTCGCCTAGCGCAGCCAAGCACATGATTCATGCTCATGAACAGATTATTGGCTGATGACCTGAGCATGTCTCGGTATGAGATCTGGACTTTTGAGGTTTCTCTGAACCCAGAATTATATGAAGGTCCTGCTTGTGATTTTTTAATATATATTTTGATGTGGTTTAGGGGACAAGGTGATGCCCTTGTCAAGATGTTGTTCTTTCATAATATGAGATATCCAGTCTTCATTTCTCTCATTGGAAAGGCAGTAAGTACTGTACATACCTTTGAATGTGTGGAGACGACATAACATCAAATCCTTCATCCTTCCTCATCATCTATTTTTCATGTACCCCCTATAGTCAAGTTCCAGACCTGTCACCTGTACGAGAGGATCGGCTTTGAGAGCAGCAACCCAAAATTCGGCGTCCAACCAGACGGCTCCCTGTACGCGGAGAAAGACGTGTTGAACCTGTCTGAACCCATTCAGTTCATGGTGACAGCACGAGGGAACAAGGACACGCAGATTTGGGAAACGACTGTCAAGCTGGCCCTGGCAGGACACCTGCTGACTCCTGTCCTCAACAAGGTAGTACAGCAGGAGTATTAAAGATTTAATGTCAATTCACATTCAAAAAGAAGAAAGATATTAGTGGATGCTTGTCTCAGGTCAAGTTTCTGTTCGCTAGCACATGAAACCAAGCATGATTACAGTTAATAGGTGTAATATATAGCACAGGAAAAATTATTAGATTTTCTTGAAATCAGTACATCTACAGTACATGTATGGCAGCAATTCCATTCAGGTATCTGATGGATTCCAACAGAGACACTACTTAATAAGGTACTGATTAGGTGATCACCAGGGGCCAAATTCACGAAAGCTTTCTTAAGAAAAAACATGCGAAGGTTCTTAAGACAAACACTAAGAAGGTCATAAGAATGTTCTTAAATGCAAGTCTCGAAAAAAACTTAAGTTCTCAATTATTTTCTTAAGATTTTCTTAAGAAACTCATCATTTTCTTCTGTAGACTACGTTGCATTTTACAGCTTACAATATAATGTGCAAGAGACGTTTTGAATTTGTATTGACCATTATTTCCATTATTAGTTTAATCCACTCTAAGGACGGCAAAATGGAGGAAATTCAAACCAAGCGTTCACAAAACTTAGAGTTGATGGTAGAAGAAATAGCCGGCTTTTAGTATTTCAAGGATGACCTTCACTCAAGTCTTTTAAGTATTTAAATTGAAATGTAGGACTTATTTCCAGTATCTAAATTGATTAAAAGTTTAAAATTTCGATGCTTACCTTCAACTCTTACAGCCTAAGACAACTATGAGGCTATCGTAAGGTTAAGAAAACATTTAAGAACAGAATATGTTCAAGAATACCACAATTGCTCTTAAGAGAGTTAAGAAAAAAAATAAGATCATTCTTAAGAAGTGATTTGAACAATAACAGACTTTTTCCTAAGAATGAAGTTAAGAAGATTGTCTTTCTTAAGAAACTTTCGTGAATCCGGCCCCTGAATCTTATTCATTGAGGAAATTTACAAAAGAAGTACAAAAAAAGTGAAATATTGATTTCTGAACTTTCCGTAGTTAAAACTGCCTGGAAATGAAGCAATATATATGTACAAGCCTCAAATTCAGCTCACGTTCTTCAGGTGGAAATTTCCATAAGTCCATAAGGACAGTATCTCACACAAGGGACGGGGATTGAGGCTGATCTGCAAGATCACACATCCACGTCGCCCTTCGGGACTTTGTATAAGAAGTTGATTGGTCGGCCTTTGTAGATTTAAAAGATGCAAACTTTCATATCCACATCTATCCCCCTCTTCCTCCAGTCAGACTTTCGCCGTGCCCTCGGGTTTTGTGAAATGTGCCAAAGTGCCGTTCAGAAGAAAGTGCATCCGTCTGGCCACCTGCATAGACGATGGTAGCATGG
Organism: Ancistrus triradiatus; assembly: GCA_025084515.1. NCBI lineage: Eukaryota > Metazoa > Chordata > Actinopteri > Siluriformes > Loricariidae > Ancistrus > Ancistrus triradiatus. Next base: position 340,815 of record JAJAGP010000502.1, read on the forward strand.
ACATGCTTTTAGAGCTCTGGGCTTTCACGTAAATGCCACCAAAAGTGCTTTGTCTCCCACTCAGACAATCTTGTTTATAGGGCTTTCCGTGAATTCGGTCTCGCTCAAAGCGAGTCTGACGGCAGAGTGAGTGAGTGCACGTCTAGCTCAATTCCAGAGGGGGCATTACTTCACATTCAGGCTGTGCCTCAGAATGATAGATTTAATGGCTTTGGTGCTGGTTGCAACCCAGTTCGGTAATCTTTATATGAGGGAGTTTCAGCAATAGGTTGCTTCAGTCTGGTTAGACCAACCAATGTTAGTATCGGTGGACTTCAAGCTCATGCTACACGTGCTACACTTGGTCTCCCAGTTCAAGCAGGATGCACCCATAGGACTGGATGCACGTCGTCTTTGTACATTTCCTATAGGTTTCCACCCTGGCCATAATTTCCCCATCACTGGTCAGTAAGAGTGGGCCTATCACTCTTTTTAATAGCTCCAAATTGGCCGTGGTTAGCAGAATATTTTTGGCTGCGGTGGGGTCGGCCGTGGCCCTTCTGCTTGCTCAGAGATCTACTGTCTCAGGCGTGCGGGGAGACTTTACACCCTCATCCACTGCACTTGGCACTTTGGGCTTGGATGTGAAGGAGATCTAGAAGGAGAAGGCATGCCAGAGAGTGCTTTTTGGATGCGCTATCATTATCTCCTTTTGAGCCTCTTTTGTTTACTTTATTTATTTCTTGACTTGCTTCTTCCCTGACATCTTTTGTATTGTTTTGCTCTCTCTTTGCTTCTAACCTTTTTTCCATTTACATCTTCCTTTCTCGCTTTCTTTCTTACAAGCAGTCTTTCTTTCTGTCCTTTTAATTGAACTCCATTTCTTGTTTATTTTTTATATTTTTTAAATAAACTAGGAACGTTTTTGAAGTGTTATATCTTTGGCCATGACCCTTCTCACCAGTTCGTGTCCTGATGTACAGAACCTGCTACCTGCTGGAATTTCTGCTTAGGAGCCACAACTATAGAGACTTAAGTCAGTGTATCTGGTTTATGCAAACGCCCTTCCCACTGGCACTGATCCTGTTCCTGCGTCCAAAGTGACCGGGAAATGACAAACTGCACGGCTGTACAAAGAGTTCTCAGCGGGGGAGGACTTGTGACCCACTTGCCATGGCTCTAACCCCTCACATGTTACAGTGTTCTGTGCAGCCATTTAGAGCCAGACTCTTGCCTGAGCCAGGCTGCTGAAGGTCGTCTACACACTTAAAGTACAAAACTAAACAAATGGCCTGAATAGGGGTTTGTGATTAGATCCAGTCCATCAGTGTAAATGGCCACCCATGGCTCCATAACCTAAATAGCTCTTTTGGCTGAATTGCTGGTGGCATGATATTACCGATACAATAATTATATTGTTTTCCCCAATTTTTTGCATCTAATTGGTTCAGACACTTCAGTAGATATTACCGCCAACCTCATCGGGTATCCAGACTGATAAAGAGCTTTCACAGCAAGGAAATGCAACAATAGAGTGAAGTCAAGTTCAAGAGATGAATGCTTTGACTTTTGGAGAACATCTATTTTGGTGGGCAAAAAAAGAGTGGTGACTCAGTGCATAAGGCTCTGGTCTGCTAATCAGAAGGTTGTGGCTTTGCCAAGCTGACGCTGTTGGGTGCCACCCTTGAACTTTAACACTCTGGCTCGGTTGTAGGACACACCGGACGAGAGCATCTGCTAAATGCTAAAAATGAAAGCGGCACTATGGCGTATGGCCGTGGGATTAGTGAGCTAGCTATCAAGGTTTTCTAGTTGGAGCTTAAAATTGATTAGGCAGTCAGGCCTCATGTTCCTCCTAACTATCACCATCCGTCTAAAGTCCATCCTGCTTTCACTCTGTTGGGGTTTTTTCATCATCATGGGGCTAATGGGTAATTGAAAGGCAGCAGGGACCGGTTATCTTGATATGATTTGCATATTTCTAATGGGCCCCATTAATAATCCATGATAAAATCATAAGTCAGTTATCATCTTCATTATACAAGGATCGTCTCTGGTGAGGGACGGTGTGTCTCAGAGGCGAAAATGAAAATGAGCTCGATACGGCCTTACTGAGATTGAGCAGTCTTTGTTCGAACGCTTGGCTGCGTGTGAGGCATGAAATGGGTTAATATGGAATGTGTGCTTTGTGGTGGATTGAAACAGGACCGTTTCTGAAAGGATTGCGTGTGGAACAATTCTGCCTGATGGAGCAATAACCTCCAGATGTCTGTGGCATGGCTGCGGGCCGACTGATGCCCAAGCGGGCATCTCCTTGCCGACTTGAGAGGGAATGCCAACTGGCTGCGCTAGTCCTTCTGGAGCTCAGGGCAATCCAGGCAGCGATTTCACACTCACTGACTCCTGAATGTGTGTGTCCATGTGCCAGCTTGTATAGAACGCACACGTTCCCCCATCAGCCTACCTTCTACAGCACAATGGGCCTGTTCTTGTTTATTTTTGCCTGCTTTGGAACAAAGCTTGTTTTCCTGCCAGCAGTCGGATTCACTAGAAACTTGCATGACCTAGAAAAATCGCTGTCCCTAAGTTCAGAGTAGAAGATTGCCAATGTCCTGCTTTTTTGATGTGGAGACTGTATTTGCAAACTTACATCTAGATCTACGGCACTTTGCAGATGCACTTATCCAGAGCTACCGGCATTTCAGCTGAGTTAATGAGGACTACGGCAGCACCAGGGTGCCAGGACAGAGAAGAATCTTGATGCTCCATTAATCTGGGTCCAGTCGAGCCAAGCTCGTGTCTCAAAGGGTACGAAGGATCTCCAATCCCTCGACATCAAGTACCCAAGAAGAACTGGCAATGCCAGATTGTCCTTTGCTGTCCTGCGTGAATTTCTATACACAAAGATTGTCGTGTTCGCTACCTATGGAGTTGGCATTAATGAATAACAATTTCCAGCAAGTGCGCTGGGTTTTTACATCTTCTCATTAAGTACATCGTTTCAAGGCCGCATCTCATGCTGGCATCGGCTTCGTATGATGCATTAGCTCCATACTCTTGCTGACTTCTGGCAAGACTCTGATTTTTGCAATGCAGCCAGTGAGCCAGATTGTGTGCTGATTGTAGAAATAGCCTACTATTGCAGTCGTCCCTGATTTTTAAGCTGAGGCGTCGCTTCTGCCGTGGAACGTAGGAATGAAAGGAGAGAGAGAGACAGACAGTGAGGACTAGCCTCAGTGTTAATGAACAGATCCGGGTGGAGAGGATAAGAGTTTTATCAGTGTGTGGAACAAATTGGGCTTTGGCTATGCACCACACAGCAGCAGTGAAGCATCACTGTCACATTTCCACCGCAGCCGGGTGGAGAAGAGAAGAGTTTGATCAGTGGTTGGACACATTGGGCTTTGGTATGCACACACAGCAGCAGTGAAAGCATCACTGTCCATTTCTGCAGAGTGGACCATGGCTTTGCGAAGGTCTACCTCACACAGTAAGACGCATGCGAAGGCTCGCTCCATATGGCAACTCGTGAACGCCAATAGCGACCACAAGACGAGTTTGCAAATCCTTTGTCTCTGCTTTGTGGGAAGTTATTTACTCATGAACCCATTTCTATCCGAGAAGGTCCTGGAGGTGTCGCCAAAGGTCTGAGCCAAATCCTGTCAAGTTGTTCTTCTGAATCATGTCCCGGATCTAAACAAAGGTCCTAAAGATCTGGGTGGGAGTAATTACTTCCACCACTCAACTCTAGATGAGTGGAAAATCATGATGAGCTTGTAGTCCAGGCATGAAAGCATGAAGTACAAAAGCACAAAAACATCCAGATGGTGTTGTGGTTGTGTTTTTGAGGAGAAGAAAGCACAGGAGGAATAGGCAGCAATTGTTAGGTAGAGTTATGGTCTCTAAAAAGAGACAGTGAAACATTAGCCCATTCGACTTTTGATCTCAGCCCTCTCCTTGGCCTTTGCCGCCATCACTACGTGGTCGACACCGGCCGCTGTGTTTTACTGTCACGTTTAGCGCGACGCCATTTGATCAGCGTGATTCAATTTGTACATGGCTGTGTACACGGGGAGAAATATCGTAACATGCTCCACAGTTGAATTGGCCTGTCATAAGGGCTGGCAAGCACAGGCCCGAGTGTGATTTATCACCCTGATTGGTCCTTTGAGTCAGGACCCCACGTTTGGCTTAATAATCCTCTCTTGGAGACAGGTGTTTGCGCTGAGCATGAATGGTTTCATGCTCTTGACAAGGGCGGTTAAAAATGAAAGTCCGTCTGAGAGAAAGGACGCGAGTCTTTTGTTTAGCCCAGTGATTCACTGAACAAGCTTTTTAGGTCTGTTTTCTCTTTTAATTAGTCACACTCATCCTGCTTTCCTCCTGATTTAGTCACAGAGAATTCCGTATGAAGCGTGTCTGCTGCCTATGAAGCGCTCGTTTTTCAGCCAGCAGTATCATCTAAATAGGTTCACCACACCAGGAGGAGGACATTAAGCATATTCTACCAAGTGCACACCCTGACATCTGAGCCTAATTGGATGAAGTATGTGTTAGGATGGAGTGGCGCAGCACTGTTTCTACCCCAATTTTCGCTCCAATTTAAAAATGAGTCCTAGTCTGCCCATGTGTGAAATTTACAGTGGTGCTTGAAAGTTTGTGAACCCTTTAGACTTTCTATATTTCTGCTTAAATATGACCTAAAAATCATCAGATAAAGAGAAAATATTATACTTGGGTTTTATTTGTTGAGGAAAATGATCCAATATTACATATTAGTGAGTGGCAAAAGTAGTGTGAACCTTTGCTTTCCTTTGCCGGCTTGGAGGAATTTTAGCCCATTCCTCCGTACAGAACAGCTTCAGCTCTGGGATGATGGTGGGTTTCCTCACATTAGCTGCTCACTTCAGGTCCTTCCACAAAACATTTCCATGGATTAAGGTCAGGACTTTGACTTGGCCATTCCAGAAAACATGAACTTTATTCTTCTGTAAACATTCTTTGGTAGAACAAGCTTGTGTGCTTAGGGTCGTTGTCTTGCTGCATGACCCACCTTCTCTTGAGATTCAGGTTCATGGGACAGGTGTCCTGACATTTTCCTTTAGAATTCTCTGATATCATTCAGAATTCATTGTGTCCATCAATGATGGCAAGCCGTTACCTGTCCTGCCCAGATGCAGCAAAACAGGCCCAAACCATGATACTACCACCACCATGTTTCACAGATGGGATAAGGTTCTTATGCTGGAATGCAGTGTTTTCCTTTCTCCAAACATAACAAAACACACTCCAGCTATTTTTTTAAACCCAAAACGTTCTATTTTGGTCTCATCGTCCACAAAGGATTCTTCACTTCTGGCTCGTCCATGTGATCTTTAGCAAACTGCAGACGAGCAGCAATGTTCTTTTTGGAGAGCAGTGGGCTTTCTCCTTGCAGCTCTGCCATGCACACCATTGTTGTTCAGTGTTCTTCTGATGGTGGACTCATGAACATTAACATTAGCCAATGTGAGAGGGCCTTCAGGTTGCTTAGAAGTTACCCTGGGGGTCCTTTGTGACCTCACCAACTATTACACACCTTGCTCTTGGAGTGATCTTTGTTGGTCGACCACTCCTGGGGAGGGTAACAATGGTTTGAATTTCCTCCATTTGTACACAATCTGTCTGACTGTGGATTGGTGGAATCCCAAACTTCTAAAGAGATGGTTTGTTTGAACCTTTTTCCAGCCTGATGGCATCGACAACTCTTTCTGAGGTCCTCAGAAATCTCCCTTTGTTTGTGCCATGAGCACATTCCACAAAGACATGTGTTGTGAAGAGCAAGACTTTGATAGATCCTTGTTCTTTAAATAAAACAGGGTGCCCACTCACACCCATTGGCATACCATTGATTGAATACGCCTGACTCTATTTCACCTTCAGATTAACTGCTAATCCTAGAGGTTCACATACTTTTGCCACTCACTAATATGTAATATAATGGATCATTTTCCTCAATAAATAAATGACCAAGTATAATATTTTGTGTCGCTATTTGTGTCTCATCTGTATCGTGATTGGGTTTTTTTTATCTACTTTTAGGAACTTGTGTGAAAACTGATGATGTTTTAGGTCATATTTATGCAGAAATATAAACTTTTATTTTATTGTTCACAAACTTTTATTGTGTTATCTTATAACACTTGATGAGATTGGAAGCTTGATTCTACTGATAGTGAAGATTTTGTATGAATTTGGACGTGTTGGATCTTTGTCCTGTTGGAGCACACAGATGTAGCTTCTTGACTACCTTCTACCATTTCATGAAGGTTATGATCATATATCCTGACAAGATCCTCAAGGACTTTGAAAGAAAAACATCCTCTTAAATCCAGGCCTTTTATGTTCTGTCAGTCTTTCTTTCGACTGGTGTGACAAGGACGTATATGCTCGTACCGGAAAGCAACAAGCCCTTGCCTTACACTCAGGGACAGACAAGGAGGATATTGAGCATATTCATTTGCACGCTAATAAAAAAGTATATATACATTCATTCCAAAGTATATGGGAAGACTTAACCGGGCTGATTTGATAGGTTTTATTTATATGGGATTTAGACACGTTGCACAAGCAAATTGAAAGATACGCTTTGGATCTACCTAAACTGAATGACTGTAGTTAATGCAAATTAAATCAAAGTAAATCAAGATTCATGAAAATTAATTAAAATGTGCATGCTGAATCTTTTTTTCATTTGAATTTTGATTTACTATTAAATGAATCTTTTGATTTCTAGCAGTTAAAGTGAACGTTGATCGGATGCTGTTACCTGTATAGTAAAATGAAAGGGTTAAATGAAAAGGAGTTTTGCTAAACTGGCGACCTTTGTAGACATCAGCTGAGACTGGCTGTGTTTCTCCAGATTGGCGATGAGGCCATGTTCCATCTGAGATCCCACCATTACCATCAACTCAACCCCAGGCTCATCATGTTTCCACGGAGACACCAGCGAACCTCCTCCACCAGTGGGCTGCGCCGACAGAAGAGAGACTGGGTAATTCCTCCAATCAACGTCCCCGAAAATTCCAGAGGACCCTTCCCACAAATGCTTGTCAGGGTAAGTGACTTTGAGTTGATCGTCTTAAAGCTTCGACAAATAGTAGGACTCGGTTTTCAGCACCAGTGTGCATACTTATGGTACCATCTATTGCCTGATTGTTGGTTCAGCGGTTATTTATTTTCTGAACAGTCAAAAAATAAGGAGCTGGACGGATATCTTTAAAAACACCCTGCACTGCTCAGTCTGCTTCTGACCGATAAGTGGTATGCCCTGCCTGTCAAGCCTCCTTCCCAGAGATCCGTACACCTGAGCTATTGGCCCTCTGATACCTCATTCTTGTGAAGCATCGGGAGACTTGAGAGGAAAGCTTGACATAACAGCAGAACATTCTTGTCAGCTTCACACTTATGTCCACAGGTAGCTCTCTGTAGCAGACATAAATTCAGTTCCAGAGTCAAGGACAATAAGGATTTGACATTTGACAGAGGGGGTTTGAGACTAGGCTCGGGGTCTCATCTGTCTGTTGGAAGTAACTCGCCTTGTGCTGGTTTTCTCTCAACTAAGAAGATGAATGGAAAAGGTTTGCACATTGTGAGGCTCTGAGCTTGTAATCAGAATATTGTGAGTCCAAATATTTGCCAAGCTGCCACTGTTGGGTTAACTCGTCAACTCAGTGCGCTAAATGTGAGTGGGTCATATTCAGGATAGAATTATGAGATTCAATTTTGGACTGATGTAGATACAAACATCTCCAGTGGTCAGGTATGACATGATGAGACGAGTGTCAAGAATTCTCTCAATGTCGAAAATAAGCCAAATACTATGAAATATGTCCGAGTACTGGTTACGTAGTGCAAAAAATAGTGGACTGGCCGTGGATTTTAAGGCTCTGTTTATTTCCTATTTTCTAGGAGTTGCTGGGTCTCTATTAATAGTCCATACATCACATCAGGACAGAACGCTCTTACAAAAAATACACTTCCACTTTGCAGAAGCTCAGCTTCACCTTATCTGTCTTTCAGCCTCTCCAGCCAGGCTGAGCCTTTAACGGACAGTCCTCATCCTTACCTAAACTTCCCAGATTACACCAGGGGATTACAGCAATCTTTTTCCACACACACAAACACCAACTCCAGAGAGGCCAGATTAGCTGCTAATGCCCGAGCCACCCACAACGATAAAGCTCGTGGGCATGAAAGGAGCACGGAATCAGCTGGAGGAATGTTTCGATAACCTCATCTCCCATCTTCGCCATTTAAGATGTCTGGGATTAGCAGACCCCTCTCCGTGGGTGTTTATTGGTAATGGCGATCCTCGTCGCTCGTTTCCCAGCAGAGATGGACTAACCTCGACTCAGGCTGCTCTGTGCTTACAGAGGCAGACATATTTGAGAAAGGGTTTCCAAGTTTATTCGTTTTTATTTAATTAAGGTCACAGCAGCGTCAATAAGAGCGTGATTACATCGATAAAGCAGTCACATTCACACTGGGGACGGTTTAGAGTGAGTCATTAACCTAACGCATGTCTTTTTAATGTGCACCTGGAGCAAACCCATGCAGAGACTTGGTGGACATGCAAACTCCAAACAGGCAGAATCTGGGATCAGGATCGAACTGGGGATCTCCAGAGTTTAGCAGCGCTGGAGCTTTTTCTTTGGAGCTGGAGCTTCGCGGCGATCACACTAACCGCTTGTACCACCGTTCCCTTGTACCCCTTGTAAGTCGCTCTGGATAAGGGCGTCTGCTAAATGACTAAATGTAAATGTAATGCATGTCCCCCACAGAGGACAAAAATGAAGTGCTGGGACTTAGGATGATAGGTAGCAGCATTCTTTACAAGCAATGGCGCCATCTTTCACGTCCCATCTCTTCATCATTTATTGTTGCCCTTGGGATGTTTTGTCCTTTAACGCCTCACATTGTGCTCTTGGTGTGACCCTACAGCACACCCACGACTAGGAGTGTGGGTATGGACTGTGAACACACAGGTATTTTCATTTCTAGCCATCCATGCTGTATTATTAATCATTCATTTTTTCATCAACTGTTATCAGGAGGAAATAAAAAACAATTTGCACAAAGCCTTTTGGGTTGATTCTACAGCTCATATATATTGCGCCCCACAGCTCTTCCTTTAGCAAGAACTTCATTTCAGAGTTCACTCTTCGGGTCCAATTATGCAATTACCCTCTGGAGCATAATTACTTCATTCCATCAGCGCACCTTGCTCTCAGTATGCTGCCAGCGCGTCCTCCTGCCTTCTCCCTAATCGGATAGAGCACGGAGAGAAAATGCACGGTTCTGTCAGCTAATCTAATAAACACTGTGACGCGCGTTTATCATTGTTTGCACTTTGTTTATCTCCAATTACCTTCGGAAAAGGATTCGAATAAAAGCCCAAACAACCCCTCCCATAATGAATACGGAATTCATAATTTACTTGCTTCCAGTCAATTTCCAAGCACCTCCCCACCCCCGTTCGCAACACCGCCATCTACCCCACTCCATCAAACAGTACAGTCCATTAACTCGGAGACGAACCAGAGAGCACAGTGAGCCCAAATCAGCCAGCTTTTCAGTTTGCTGAATGCAGCGGGTGCTTGTGGGTTGAATAGAAGGTGATGCTGGAGAGGAGGACTGAACAGAAATCACTGACACAGAGAGTGAGAGAGTGCCTTGACAAGTCTCAGGTCACAGCAGGCTTGAGGGGTGAGATGAGGTTGTTAGTTGCAGGTCATTTGACACCCCTGTTGTGTACTTCCCTCGACAAATTCCACGTTTTATCGTCCATGCACCAAGACTGGAATCCACTAAGAGCCTAAATGAAAATCTGAAAAGATACATTTGCAAGAAAGTCTCTGAACTGGGGCTGCCAAAATGAATACGCTATCACCGTGGGAGCGTCGGGGGTGCCATTAAGACACCTTTGGCCGTGTCTTAGGGAGGGAAGGTTGGACACTGACTCACTGTAACAGCGACCCCTTTGGGCAAAAGGTACACCAGAAAAGATAGTGGGCAGATGCCACGAGACTAGTCCACCATCACCCTCTGCAGGTGAAAAGAAGCAGTTGGAGGCCATGTGGAGGTACATGCCAGTCTACAAATCATGGACATGGAAGGAGGGGATGTCAGGAGCCTGGGGAATTGAGGAGGCAAAAGCTCCTCCTCTTTGGAGCTATCTTTGGAGCTATGGCCACAGAAGAGGAGCAGCATTTGTATAAGGGAAAAACACAGAAAGCATTTCGCTGCTCCTTCTTATTACACCTTCAGCATTGCACATTGTGCTCTTGGTGTGATCTTTCCAGGACGCCCACTCCTACAACAGTACTGCATTTCCTCCAGTTTGTAGTCCCATAATAGCAGTCCGCACTGGCAACAGATCAAAATGCTCTTAGGTCATTAATCTTGGTAGAAGGAATTTGCTGTTACTCTTGGGTTCTTTTTCTTTCAGCACTGCACATTGCCCTGTACAAAACATAACTCTGGATTCGGGTTAGGCTCCAGATCCTCCCCCGTGACACTGATTAGGACATGTGGGGGTAATTAGATCAGTACAGAATTTCCTCTAATTTACTGTTTAATAAAGCTCTGTCTCTTAAAAGAAATAGAATACCCTCTGGCTAATGAGGAAATGCTGTCAACTTTTGGTTAGGGCCGTTGCCGCTGTTGGGCTCCGTTTCCTTCAGTGTCACACTTTGTGCTAGTTGTGTGATCTTCACAGGATGGCCACTCCTAGAGCGTCTGGCAACCTTACCGACTTTTCTCTGAACTTGAGTAGTGATTTAATGCCTGCCTAGCATTTTCCAGCTTCATGTACCTCTACAGTTCAAGCAATGTTTCAGTAACTAGTGAACAGCAGCAAATGATGCTGCCACTGTTGGATCCTTGAGCAGGACCCCTAACTTTTAGCTGCTTATCTCAAATGTAGGTCATTGTGAAAAAATGCTGTAAATGCAAATCCACAGTGAGTCACTATAGCTGCGTCCCAATTCAGGGGCTGCATCCTTTGGAGGGAGGCTGCATTTGAAGACCAGTTGCATCAGAGCAGCACACCTAGGCTGTCCAAATTCCCGAAGGCTGAGAAATACGCCCTTGTTTTCCATGGGTACGAAGGGTACACCTTCATGGACCGTGTGGACCGCATCCTTTGAAGGATGCACAGCTTATCTGAGGTATAAACTTGGTCTGGGAAGCTGAATTGGTTCAATGACAAAACAACGCTCATTGAGCCTTGTTGGTAAAGAGCAGACAAACACATTAGTTTTTGACTCATGCTGTCTGCAGGCTAAACTCCCACACAAGCACAATATCAAAGTTATAATTGAAGCGATGTGCTGTGTAATTCCAAAGTCTAAATCTCAAGTGAGATCGTAAAGCCGCGTGTAACCTGCAGCAATATCTATAATAGCAACTGTAGTGCTCATTATCACCTCCTAGCATAGTTGGATGCAGAGATAGCATGGGTCAAAAGGTCAGCTAATGCTTGAGACGGGTTTAAGACGCCATCATGAGTCATTGGACATCTATAGGTGTTGGCAGGTCTTCTGGTGATTACCGAGTTATGGAACATCATTAAAGTTCATGATGACTAAATATGGCCGTGGCTTTAGCTTCTTTGCGTTTGCATGAGCGACAGAACTGTGTGGTTAATGCATTATTCTGCTGCGGTGTGTGTGTGGGTGGAACATGACTCCAGGCTTTGCAGGACTAATGAGGACATTGACCATGCTAGGCCACATCTAATAAAAATAAGTCAAGTTTATTATTGCTTTTGACTTGAGTTCTGTTCTGATCAATCCCTCGAACTTGCTTAATACGGGGGATATACTACCTGCTTATTAGTATGCATCTACTAGTACATACTAATACTAGTACATCTAAAGCTCAGAGATAAAGGCAGTAACGTTATAATTATTCACATGATCGAAAATATATTTTAAAGCAAATTATTCCTGAAGAACAATAAAATGTGATTGACTTTCAAAGAAAATCAGAAAGCAGAATATGTGTGTAATATAAAATCAAATTATTCTAAATAAACTACAGCCATTTTATTCTAGATATTTCCTCATAAAATTAGTGATAGAAATAATCATAATTACAGATAAAATGATCATGCATGTAATAATAAAATTGGTTAACCAAAGATTGGTTTGTGGGACTGCTCCGTTGAGTTACAATATAGGAGCATAAAAATATCAGTCACTGAAATGCTTCAAAATGGGGCCAGCGCTTTGAGATAAGCATAGTTTAAAATCGTCTTGGTTGACAGGTCACAGGGAAGAGTGTTCTCGATTACTCTTATTAATCTTTCCGTGGCGAGAGATTAGTATTTAAATGATATGATGTTGTGCTTTGCTTCTGTTACAAATGGAATCAGCCAGTGCTAGGGAACTGGCAAAAGGTGATGTAAAACTGAATTCTCAGTCTGCTATAAAAACACGAGTGCACTTTAGGAAGAAAAAGAAAAGGAGGCTTTTAAGTGAAATGCACGTCTGGTTGCCGTCTCGCCACCTGATGTGTTCTACAGCTGTGACTGCACGCGTAATTGGCTGGCTGCCTGACTGATTCAGACTACATAATGATACTTTTGATAAATTATCCAACAATATGTCCATAAGAATTTGAGTCGCAGTGCAAAAATATCAGCGCATCTTCAGGAGCATTCGCACATACATTTTTATGCGGCTTAGCGTCGATCCTGATACTCGAGGTGCATGAAATGACCCAATGTAACGGTGTCTAAGGGATCGGCCAGTTTTTCAGGGTAATGTGTTGGATATGTGAGAAATGGTGACACGTGCTACCTTATTTTATCCCATGCTTTTTATCTTATTCAAGGTTGCCAGTCCTCTAATTCCTCCATTTCTCCCTCATTAAATGCAGCCATTTTCTTTCTTTTCTGTGTAGTCACTAGAGGTGAATTAAAGTCATTGCCAACCGGCTAAAGCAAACGGCTTTTAATTCTGTAAATCTACACCTCATTCAGCAGTTGGTTCTCTCTTTAATTGCTTGGCTAATGCTATAATTGGGTTTTTTACTCTATTCTTAACTTCCATTACTAATAAGTCATTTTCTAATTACCTCGTTTCCCCACTGCTTTATACCTGCTTCATCCAGCCAGGGAGTATTCTGGGATCGTAGCACTGTGGGCACTAATAGACACGTCTACCATATCGCGCCACCTTGTAGACGTAACGTCAGAGACGGCAGCTCATCTGTTGATGAGCTGGCGTCATCCTCTAATCCTTCATCAGTGCACACAGCATGCTGGTGGCTGGACATTTTTGGTTGACGGTTTTCAGTCCAGCACTGACACTGAGGTGGGTTAAAACTCCAGCAGCACTGGTGTGTCTGATCCACTCATACCAGCACAACACACACTAACACTAACATCAGTGTGACTGCAGTGCTCTGATCCACCACCCAAACAGGACCCGATCTGTGCTGGTCCAATATCTGGACTACAGTCTGTAATTGTAGAACTACAAAGTGCTTCTATATGGCCAGTGTAGAAAGAAGGACCTAATAAAGTGATCAGCGAGTGTATATACCAGGTAGGTGGACCTAAAAATCGGTAATTGAATATAGATTTAAACAGAGCCACATACACACTTTGTTTACTTTGTTCCTTGGTCCCAAATGTCATTGGATTGCTCGATCCTGTCTCTTTAGATTTTCCTCAGAGAACGCCATGATCAATCCTCGACTGTGATTTCATTGTGCTGCATCTTTGCAGATGGCTGTCACCCTTCATCCTTCGCTTTGTCTCTCATTTCCCCCTCTATTTTATCAGCCCGCATGCCTTTTCTCCTCAGCTTACACAGAAGATCAAAACAAGTTTCGGGGAAGAGACAGAAATCAATCACGCTGACAAAAGGTCCACATGTCTACAGCCCTGAAGATGTGACCTGTCCTTCAATGTTGCTCTGATTGGGCCTTTTAAGAAGATAACAACATTCTTGTTTTACCAATGCATTTGAACGTGAAACTCATTTAAACAGCTCATTTTTGTACCATACCATATTATACACCAGTCATCGAGGCATGGTCTCCAGTCTCAATGACACGCCACTACTCATGGAACCGCAGCATTTATTGGTGATCGCGTTGATTGGCTGTTTACGGACGCAACATCTGGAGTGAAAAGACAGCTGTTTATTTCATTTCATAATTTAGTATACAGGGATTTTTAAGGCCTCATTTGTTTGCAAACAGGCATGGATTCTCTACACACAAGCAGTGCCAGTAGAATGGGTGGTACTGAACACATCATGACACTTTCATAGGTTTCCACCTCCCCAACAAGTCATCTTTCTGGCCTGTACTCCGAAAACAAAGTTTTTAAAAATGCTAACTTTATTGATTGCACATAGCCCTGACCTTAACTCCATCAGACACCTATTAATGTCCAGTTCACCTACTGGTAGGTTTTCAGGAGATGAGAGGAAACCACAGTGTCCAGATGAAACCTAGACAGGCACAGCAACCCAAACAAACAAACCAGTCAGAGCTATGAAACATTGATACCCTGGTGCTGTGAGGAACCAGCACTGCAGTCTGGCTGCTGACAAGTCAAAATATCAAGTAGCCTATATGTAGATGTCTGGCCATCACATTCGCAGTCTTCCATTTTCAGAACTCCTGTATTGTACAAAGAAGAATCCAAGACAAGAACAACAACAGATATGAGCTTTATGTATTGCTGTCTAGATGCAGCTCTGTAGGAACGTATGAAGCTAGGGTCATTAATCAAAGCAAAGAACCCGAGCCATACGGGCAAAATGGGATTATTGGAATTTCAGCAGTCCAGTAATGTGTGTTCAAGTAAACGGAAATAGATCAGGTTAAAATTCTGACATCAGCCCTCCGGAATCTCACCCTCATGTACCGCCGCTTATAATAAATGACACCCTTCCCCGGCTGATCCATCCTGAATGGAGGGAAAAAGGGCAAATGAAGGGGAAAGGGAAAAAAGAAAGTAGAAAATCCATATTTCAGAGCCTTGTCACTGCACTCGGATCATTTCCCATTCAGGCTTAGATTTCTAATGGAGCAGCCTGTGTGACCTGCTCACACATGAGATGTATTAAATCTGGGCTCCTCTCACGAACTGAGGCTATTTTTCCTGATAGCACTATTCGGGCTTTTTGTCTCCTTGAAAGGAAGAGCGAGTCATAAATGTCACCTATAACTCAAACATATTTACCTGATAAGTATTCCTCAGCCGTTTTATTTTTTAACACTATCATGTAAGGGTGTTGGTTCAATATTTCTTTAGGCATTCCCTCATGATTCGTCTTTCTCAGTGTGTACTTTGCTGTAGTTTAATTGAGGTCAGTGTTTGTTTGCTTGTGAAAGCACCAAGAGAGATTCACATTTACCATGCTCAAACAAGTCAGCTTCTGACCTTCATAAAAAATGAATGCATGTGCTGTCAAAGGTAGTCCTGGAGGTATTTTTCAAATTTAATAAACATTGGTGGACCATTGTTGTTGTCTCGCTTTGCTGTATAAATGGACAAGGAGGCAGACATAAGGACTGGTAGAGGTTTATTAAGGGCAAAGTGAACTCGCATCCCTACAGACTAAACTAGCGATAACGATAACACAAGCAAAGAGTAGCGTGGATCATAGCAGGAGGGAACGAGACCGGCAAAGGAAGGAAACGTACACAGAAAAACAGAGACCAAATAAAGAAGAATTGAACACGAGGAGTATAAACAGAACTGGAACAGCATGGACGAAAGCCATGTATGTCAAAGCCCCATATTCTGGTCGCTTCAGCATCGTTAACCCCCCAACCCCTTATCCACCATGACAACTGCAGTAAGGGTGGATGATTCCCCACTGGGGCTGTAAGGACAGTCTGGATGAGATGACTCCTTTGTTGTGTCCATGGAGGTCAGACATGCCAGGTACGTGTTGGTGTGGGAGCCAAAAAGGAGGCCCGAGAGCCAAAGGGGCAATGCTCAGGAACAGGAGCGAGCCACAGATGCAGACTGCAGGGTATGCAGGAACAGGAACTACGGGACACGTGGGCACGGATACAGAATCTGCTGGGGCACATGGAACCATGTGTGCACCAGCTCTGGAACTGGACTGGCCTCCGATATAGCACTGGCAGCTGGCTGGGCCTCAGGTGTAACAGGAGCTGCTGGCATGGCCACTGGCACCGCAGGAGCTGCTAGCGGGGCCCTTCTAGAACTTAATCACACCTGGCTACAGGAAGCCCTGCAGGACGATGGCTGCAGGACTGTAGTGTGACAGCTGTACTATAAATAAGGAGTTGAATTTATCAACAAACATAGGTTTACACGGTTCTGATTGGCCTACCTTTAGAGACAGTGCCTTTACTTTGTGAAATCTGAGCCAGCTTAGTCAAAATGTCGAGTATCTGTACAAACAATTGTTTTTGAATATAAAAGTCTTGAGGAAGAGAGGCACAATTTACAAAGGAATCAGAGATGAACTCCCACTGCTGAACCTTGGTTCACAATGGTCGAGAGAACAAAGAGTGATAAAGGGAGTGATCAAGGGTTCCTTTGTCCTTTTGATTTGGAGTTTCTTGAAAATAGTTTCCTTCCATACATATGCCACACATGCAAGTTGGTGGATTGGCATATAGATTTGCAGGTAGGTAATGGACTGGAATCTGTCCAGAGTGTATTCCTGTCTTGCAAAGTGTTTCCATGATGTCCTCCAGACACATTGTGACCCTGTGCGACTAAAAATTAATGACTGAATACGAGTGCAGCATGAGTAATTAAAACAGGCAATAACCAGCAGTAAGCAATGGCCACAAGTTTTTTTTCCCCTCACATTTTTGACACTGTTGTATATTGGAATTGATCAGTAAAGCAAAGGCTCAAAGCACCACTAATAGCACCTATCGATCTTGTTAGTCAAGGGTTCAAACGCTCTTACACTTACGAGATAAGAGAACGATAGACTGTCTCAGTCTAACCTGTTAGATAAACTCATGTTCTGTCTCGTCACAGAAATGGGCATTAGGTCTGCAGTATAGCTAGTAGCGTTGTTTAAATCTTTTACATTTATGTCTTGAACGTGTTTGTTGTCATTCCCCATGCATCCCGTTGTGACTTGAGGCTGTTTATGCAAGCACTTTGCATATATTTATAGTCTAACATAACCTCTGGTCTCTTGCCTGACCTTCTATGATGTCTGTGTGTGGCTTGTCATTGAGCCTGTTGGCTAGAATCTGATTGAGGTTTTGAACAGTGAAGCCTGGCAGCACAGCCATCACAGCACATACTGTAATAGAGGGAACCAATGTTTACCAGAAACACCCTGTACTCACAGTATTCGGAACAGGATCATCTAGATACTTTTACAACACTGTGAAGATGTCTTTATACCTCTGCATCCCAGGCATCTAGTGTCACTAAGTGGAAGACCTGCCTTTTGGAGAAGTTCACATACTTTTACATCCTGTCTGCTCAGTGTTTTCATTATGAACACGAAGAACATTGTGTACCAAGGTTAGGCAGAATCGTTTATGAGACGGTTGAAGCTCAGACAACATGACAGTAATTAGTGGCGTGTAAATCCAATGAGTTCGCCAACCTTTTCTTCTGACTGTACATATTAACAACGTGATGATGTTAATTTCCATCCATTATATTTATTTCCTTGTAATGAATGGCTAAGTGTTTTGTTTTTATGTCGGCACAGAAGAAATGTCTGAAATGTAATTGTAGGCTTTCTGAAGCAGACTAATTAGCAACTCTGTAACATGTTTGATTTGATTAGTTTGTGTTGCATGGCATAACATTTACAGTCGGATTTGAAAGTTTGTGAACCCTTTAGAATTTTCTATGTTTCTGCACAAATATGACCTAAACCATCATCAGATTTTCACACAAGTCCTAAAAGTAGATAAAGAGAACCCAGTTAAACAAATGAGACAAAAATATTATACTTGGTCATTTATTTACTGAGGAAAATGATCCCATATTACATATTACTGAGTGGCAAAAGTATGTGAGCCTTTGCTTCCAGTATCTGGTGTGACCCCCCTGTGCAGCAATAACTGCAGCTAAATGTTTCCTGTAGCTGTTGATCAGTCCTGCACACCGGCTTGGAGGAATTTTAGCCCATTCCTCCGTACAGAACAGCTTCAGCTCTGGGATGTTGGTGGGTTTCCTCACATTAGCTGCTCACTTCAGGTCCATCCGCAAACATTTCCATTGGATTAAGTCAGGACTTTGACTTGGCCATTCCAAAACATGAACTTTATTCTTCTGTAACCATTCTTTGGTAGAACAGCTTGTGTGCTTAGGGCGTTGTCTTGCTGCATGACCCACCTTCTCTTGAGATTCAGTTCATGGACAGATGTCCTGACATTTTCCTTTAGAATTCTCTGATATCATTCAGAATTCATTGTTTCATCAATGATGGCAAAGCCGTCCTGCCCAGATGCAGCAAAACAGGCCCAAACCATGATACTTACCACCACCATGTTTTTCACAGATGGGATAAAGTTCTTATGCTGGAATGCAGTGTTTTCCTTTCTCCAAACAACGCTTTTGTTTTTTAAACCAAAAAGTTCTATTTTGGTCTCATCCGTCCATTACAACATTCTTCCAATAGCCTTCTTGGCTCGTCCACGTGATCTTTAGCAAACTGCAGACGAGCAGCCATGTTCTTTTTTGGAGAGCAGTGGCTTTCTCCTCACAGCCCTGCCATGCACACCATTGGTTGTTCAGTGTTCTTCTGATGGTGGACTCATGAACATCAAACATTAGCCAATGTGAGAGAGGCCTTCAGTAACTTAGAAGTTACCCTGGGGTCCTTTGTGACCTCACCAACTATTACATGCCTTGCTCTTGGAGTGATCTTTGTTGGTCGACCACTCCTGGGGAGGGTAAACAATGGTCTGGAATTTCCTCCATTTGTACACAATCTGTCTGACTGTGGATTGGTGGAGTCCAAACTCTTTAAAGATGGTTTGTAACCTTTTTCCAGCCTGATGAGCAATCAACAACTCTTTCTGAGCTCCTCAGAAATCTCCTTTGTACGTGCCATGATACACTTCCACAAACGTGTTGAGAAGAGCAGACTTTGATAGATCCCTTTCTTTAAATTAAAAACAGGGGTGCCCACTCACACCTGAGTGGCATCCCATTGATTGAAACACCTGCCTCTAATTTCACCTTCAAATTTACTGCTAATCCTAGAGGTTCACATACTTTTGCCACTCACTAATATGTAATATTGGATCATTTTCCTCCATAAATAAATAACCAAGTGTAATATTTTTGTCTCATTTGTTTAACTGGGTTCTCTTTGTCTACTTTTAGGACTTTTGTGAAAATCTGTTGATGTTTTAGGTCATATTTATGCAGAAATATAGAACATTTTAAAGGGTTCACAAACTTTCAAGCACCACTCTAATATAATGTTTAGCATCACATTTTAGGAGCTGTACAAATCCAAACTGGCTACAAAAATCCAGTTTTATTTCATTTCTGTTGTAGTTCTGCTAATTTATTAGTATATGAAAGTCAACAGTTAACTTTAACATGCATTTTCCTCCCAGATGGGCTGTGGGCAGACTTTTAAAAGATCATCACCACCACATTCACATCATAACCTTCATGAGCCCATTGCCGGAGCTAAACAAAAGTTTCATATGCATTTGTGTCACCATGTTACAATGACATTGCTGTTTATGGGTTAATGATCAACAGCAACATCAATAAGCCGTACAAACTGGGGAAACTAGTTCAAAATCAGCACAAGCTCCTATCCTTCAACGTGCTCAAACCAGATCGGCAGTAACCAAAGACCAAGACCAACACAAACCAGCTCCAGACCAGCACCCACCAATAAAAACTTGCACAATACCAGCACCACATCAACTACCCAGCATAAACAAGAACCAGACCAACAATACCCAACTTGGATCCATCACCAAACCAATAATAACCAATAAAGAAACAGCTAAACCAGTAAAATATCAGGCCTAAAAACCTCTTTAATACAAGACTGGAATAATCTGACAAATATCCAATTATATAAGAGCTTAGACGTGATAACGTGTGTTTACATGCACGGAATAATCAGATACCTGCAAGAACTGGCAATAATTTGATCACATGTACTTTAGTTATCTGATCACGGGAAAACCTCTACATGAATGAGTCAGTAATTGGATTTCATGAGTATCTGCGGAGGATCTACCTTTCTAATCACGTAGCTCATAATTAACCCATTTTATCTAGAGTATTGAGCTGATAACTTTCAATACTTACACGTTATATTACATTCCATAAAGCATTATTGTCTAAATGTGCATGTAAATGTTGGTAGCATGGGTCAAAGTGGCATTCATATACAATGAGTGGACCCTTTATTAGAGACAGTTGCACTTTCATGACTGGAGTTTCCCTGTTTGGAAATTAGACACATGTCCTGCGAGAAGCTCTCCAGTCTGCATGGTTCCTGCAGAATGATGAACACCCAGCTGAATCTAGGCCATGTGTGTCATTTCAAAGTAAAGTGTTATAGTAGGCTTTCTTTCCCTAATTAAGAGTGTGTTTGTTTGTGTGTCTTCAAAAGAATGCATCATACCAAGCAAACGGGTCAACCTGGCCTCCTCACTGACACAAGTTTTCGTCTTCACTTTGCTCAGAGTTGCTCTGATGTGATTTCTGACTCACTCTTTGAAGCTAAGCTAGGAGCTCTCTAAGAGGATTCTTAGAACTTTCATGAATACCGCCGCAGATTATTTGTGTATTTTCTCGTAGCATTTTCCTCACAGTAGAAGTTTAGTCCGAAGCATGTCTGTTCACAGCTGATGGTAGTACATATAGGCTCTCATCATTTACAGCTACTCGCTATTCTGGTCTAAGCCTACAAAGCAAGCGGCGAGAGAGGTTCAGCTAAAGCGCTGGTAGGTCACGCGTAGGCGTGTGACGTCTCTGTGAAATTAAGAACAGCGTGTCACGCTCAAACAGCAGAATGCTTTATGCAAAAGGTCGTTCCCGGCTCGAAGAGCAGCGTAATTTCATTTTCACGCATGATTTCCAGACTGGCAACCCACGAAATATGCCAAGCATGGGAGGAAAATGGTTAGCTAAAGCGTGCGCTTCATTTCCTCTCTAGCCCAGAGAGGTTTGCATGCAATTTCTTTACTGCTAAATCCACTGCTAGTGCATAAATCGCTTTGGAAGCTAGAAAACCAGCCACCTAAGCTAGAACGGAGTGGGTGTTCGTGATCGTTTCACAGCTATTCACTATCAGCATTTACAGGAGAACACCAAACAGGACGTTCATCATACCTGATCACCTGTTGCAACTGGTCTTTAATTAGGACTGAGCCAAATGGGAACGTCTGGGTTTGCAGGGCAGTTCTTGACCAAATGTCTCTGTTTCTGTGTACAGTTCTTAAAAATAGTTGCATCTGGTCATTTTTACCTTTTCTGTTTTCATCACAAGTGTCCAAATGTCTGTTACTGACGACGCTGGTATTCAGAATGCAATACTTAAGGAAGCAGCAGTGGAGGATCCACTAGGTTGTCCGTTTCTCAAACTGCAGACTGTTGGGCATCTGGGCATTCTGCTTCCTTTGCGTTTAAGATATGGCTTCAGGCAGAGATCTTCTTGACAGCATAGCTACAGTCTGCTTATGCAGATTATGTACAGTTTAGTCTACACGATTTCTGTTCATTCTGATGACCTTCTGTTTTCCTATGCCGTTCTCCGCAGATCAGATCAGACCAGGATAAAGAGATTGAGATCCGGTACAGCATAACTGGAGCTGGTGCTGATCAGCCACCCAGCGATGTCTACATTATCGACCCCATAACCGGCAAAATGTCCGTCACTAAACCTCTGGACAGAGAAGATCGAGCCTCCTACCATGTAAGTTATCAGGATATATTTGATGAAGCCCTGATTGAAACCCATAAACTAATATAGTTACACGGGAATGAGAATCTGAATCAGTTACTTATACAATATGGCTTCTTTGAAGTCACAATTACAGACAAACACAAACTGCCTACAATGTATGCAGTGGATTCCTTGAATGGGCTGACTGCAGCCAAAAACCAGTTTTTTTTCAGAATGGGAACAGGGAGAAAAGGCTAAGATATGCTAAAGTTGGCAATGATTGGAAGTTCAGTGGAAAAGAATATTATGGAATGACAAGTCTTGGGTGCAGTCATCAACAATATGTCATATATGGCCATTATACCATTGCTGAAAGAACAAATCTAATGGTGGCCTAAGAGTTTTGCACAGTACTGTAAGTGTGACAGTCCAGTAGTTGGCTCAAATTCTACTTTCACTAAATTAGCAGCCAATTCTTTCAACAGTTTTCACCAGTCCCAAAGCCAAGTGTAAGGAGGAAGCAGTTGCTGCTGAGGGTGGTTGCTAGAGTTCTTTTTTTCCTTACTTTTTCAGTGGCTGTAGGTTGCACTGTATTCTTTTGTACTTCTTGTACCACTGTATATGCACTCAAATATTTAACATACTGAATTTGTTATACTCTAGGAATAGCTGAGAGGCAGAAAAGGACACACAATGCATACGCACACGCTCAGACAGGCAGGCAGGCAGGCAGTCCAAAGTGAGTTTTAATGATATAAAGTAGAAGCAGGTAGAGATAGGTAGGAAACAGGAGCAGGACGAACAGGCAAAGGCACAGGTGGGGCTTGGCAAACGGGATCCAGGGGATGGGTGATTGGTCAACTAACAAACTGGCAGCAAACAGAAGAAAAACCCGAGTAGAAATAGGCTGTAGAGATGAAAGGGTGATGATCCTCAGGTGTGGTTGATAAAGCAGCCTGGAGAATGATTGGAAGGAAGTAAATGGAGCCCTGATCGATAACATACAACGAACCAGCGGAGGGAAACAAAGGTTACACACAAAAAAAACAACAGACGAGAAGAAAGGAACCACGACAAACCAGGTGTGGTACAGTGAAGTGCCAGATGAGGAGGTGCACAGGAGTGAGGACTGTAATTGAGCAAAATATTCAGAGTAGAGTTATGCAGGATGATGTGGCTCATAAGCACAGAGCATAGTGACAAGAGTAGATGTCATAATCATTCTAGAACACCTCACTTACTTTCCATCCCTGCTTAGTCCAACCCAGCTCAAAACCTCGATTCCTTATTTAAGTGAAACAAATGAATTACAATAAAATGACTTTTATTGACTGAGGGTTTGGAGTTCCTGAACACAATACATTGGTGAAATAAGTACATAAGAACGGAGTTTCTCCATCGGGCACCATAAGTTGTTGGCCAGAAGATGTGTTGTTATCTTGCACACATTCAGCCATGTGAGTCAGCTTGATTGTAGTCGGTGTTGTGTGTGTGTATTTTATTTATGAAGAGGTTGTTGGCCAGCAGTTCTGGCAGCAGCTGCCTCAGATGGGAATCTCTCTCACCTACTTCTCCCTCTCTGTCTCTCTCTCTCTCTCTGACTCAGTTCCAGGCCTGCTTTCCAGCATACTAATGATGCTATAAAGCCACACATTTGCAGTCCACACACTGGAGGTCTACTGATCAAAGATGTAGTGCCTTAGACTGACAAGACACACACTGCACACACACTCCCCACCCTGTTAGCCTTGCCAGTTGAAGGCCGAGTCCCTGATTTGCTTAGTTGCTTATATGGTGATTTGTCATGCTACGGTTTGGCAATGCCAACTTGTTCTCTTTCTTGTGCACCTCCTAGGTGGTGGTGTGGTGTGTGAGGTGCGATGCGATAACACCTTTGATACATTTACATTACAGTAGCCGTGGCGTCATGTAAAATGGAACACCTCATGTATATATAATGTGCAAATGTTTTAGGTCACCATTAGTTTAGACATATTGTTTTAGCAACGGTATAATGACTTACAGGGAATTGGTGTGCAATATTAAAAATCTGAAAAAGATCAAACATAATACAGCTTCTATAGGCTACAGTGGCATATATTTAGTGTGACCTTCCCTTACAGTTGAGCACTTGCAGCATCTGGCAGCTTCATCGGGACGCCAAGTTGAGACTTCTACAGTCTTATCAAGAATGAATTACAATTTATACAGTCTTACAAAGTACAGTCCAAGCATTTATCGATTAAGGGTCTTGTTCAAGGGCCCAACAGCTGCAGTTTGGCAGTGCTGGATTAGTCCACTTAATTAACCATGGTGCCATTACAGTCCTGTTTTATAGTCCAATAACGCAGTTGCAGTAAAATCTGGTGAATTACAAGGGTTTCTGCATCTGTTAGTCATAAAATGTTCTCTGATCTTCTTCCAATGAGATAACTACATTGTGATCAGTACAGATTAATCGTTTACAACCCAGGGAAACCCTAGGATTATACATCCTGCAAAGATCACACTCCGAAATCATGCAATGATGAAGGAATTAACCTAAGGATAACTAAAAAATCCCCAAAAGATCTAAAATACTCACTATTATACAACGTCAGTTAGCAGCTACCGGCACTGTTACTACTGCCTGCGAAGGTTGGGTGTACAAGCTGGATGATAAATGAAAAAAAATCAATGTTGAAAACATAAAACGTGAAGTGTTTGTATTATTAGTTTCAGAATATGTTTGTCTGTTACAGGATACATGAAGATCAGACCATGTGCATTGAGCAATTAATGCACTAATAAATGTACTACTTTTTCCCTTATCTCTCTTATTTGTGATTCCCGTCTTATATAAGAGATGCTTTTTCTAACATTAAGGTTCATGTAAAATTTCAATTAATAGTTAGATAATCAAAAATAGGTCACACTTTCATTTTCCTCAGAGGCACACTTGACAGATTGCTAATGAAAGAGCATGCTGTACAAAAAGGCTCTGACAGGAAGTAATAACACAGTTTTGGCACACATTCTGTCATGTTTGTGAATAAATATAGTGTGTAAATTTCTCCTTATTTATTCTGCTGAAGGTTAGAGACCACACATTTGATTTATTCAATTTCCACTCGAAATGTCAATTACACTCCTTACTTGGTCTAAACATATCCTGTTTAACACAAGTTCTTATTTTGTGATCATATAAAACATTCCGTGTTGTTTGAATTTAGGGAGGTGAGTGTGAGTTTCTTTAAATATTGGACTTGCAGTTCCACGACTTTAATGACAGACGTCCCATAATCAATGCGACTGTGAATGTTTACATCTGCTAGTGGAGCCACGGAACTAAATGGCCCACTTTCTCACAGCGGAACCTTGAGTCTATGAAAAATTCAACAATTTTAGTCACAGAAAGTAAAAACTATCTATTTATTTAATTACTTATTTATCTTTGAATTTAAACTTTAATTTAACCAGGCGAGTCATACTTATTTACAATGGCGGACTGGCAAACAGCACATGCCACTTGAGGAAAGGGAGGCACAAAGAGGAGAAGAAATAAACAATATACTAAATGCAATAATACAAAAAACGACGATATAAACTGACACACACCAGTAGTGGATACAGGTGCAATAAATACAGGGAGGGCACACAATCAGGTAGTTGAATAACAGGTACAAGTAGAAGTTAAACTGCTTTTTTATGCATTTTTTAAACGTCAAGAGTGAGATCCGTGACTGCAGTTTGAGTGTTTTCTGCACTGTATTCCAATCATGAGCAGCTGCAGACTGGAATGAATTAGAGTAAATAAATACAGAACGTTTCATAAGGACAGTACATTTGTTAGTATAAATGAGCCCTTTATGATATTTACTGTTCTGTTATATATGGGTTATACATTTCTAATAAATGTAATTGTTTCTTCCTACAGCTAAGAGCTCATGCAGTGGATGTGAATGGAAATCAGATGGAGCCACCTATTGATCTGTACATTTATGTGATTGACATGAATGACAACAGACCCGAGTTCCAAAATCAGGTCTATAACGGATCCGTCCCCGAGGGCTCCAAACCAGGTATGGTGATGATAATAGACCAAAATTCTGGGTGCTTTATACATACAGAAGCAGGGTTCTGGTGCTTTTTAGTAACAGAGTTTGGATTCTGAAAGCTTTAAGTCAGAACTTACGTTCTAATAGTTATATTCAGCTGGACGCTGCGATAGCACGGTCTGAATATGGTGAGGCAGCTTAGTTATAGTGCTCCATCTACATGGGATGATCTGTAAAAACATCTGAAATTGGAGAAAGTCGTGTTCTTCAGTGATTTTAAGATAGTTGTTAAAGAACTGTATCATTCTGTTTGTTCTTGTTTTTAATTTGGTTTTGATTTTGTGGTGGTGGTGTTTCTTTGTTGATTGTTTTTGTGTGATGCCTTCTTGGCCAAGGCTCACTTGTTAAAGAGATTTTAATCTCAAGTGATTACCCTGATTAAACAAAGGTAAAATAAAAAAAATTATAAATTTGTATAAACCGGTTTTGGTGCTTTAAATAAATCGAGGTTGGGTTTTGTGCTTTATATAAACCGAGGTTGGGTTTTGGTGCTTTATATAAAAACCGAGGTTGGGTGTTGGTGCATTATATAAATCGAGGTTGGGTTTTGGTGCATTTATATAAATCGAGGTTGGGTTTTGGTGCTTTATATAAATCGAGGTTGGGTGTTGGTGCATTATATAAATCGAGGTTGGGTTTTGGGTGCTTTATATAAATCGAGGTTGGGTGTTGGTGCATTATATAAATCGAGGTTGGGTTTTGGTGCTTTATATAAACCGAGGTTGGGTTGCGGTGCATTATATAAATCGAGGTTGGGTTTTGGTGCTTTATATAAACCGAGGTTGGGTTTTTTGGTGTGCTTTATATAAATCGAGGTCGGGTGTTGGTTGCATTATATAAATCGAGGTTGGGTTTTGGTGCTTTATATAAACCGAGGTTGGGTTTTGGTTTGCTTTTGTGCTTTATATAAACCGAGGTTGGGTGTTGGTGCATTATATAAATCGAGGTTGGGTTTTGGGGCATTATATAAATCGAGGTTGTGGTTTTGGTGCTTTATATAAATCGAGGTTGGGGTGTTGGTGCATTATATAAATCGAGGTTGGGGGTTTTGGTTGCTTTATATAAATCGAGGTTGGTGTTGGTGCATTATATAAATCGAGGTTGGGTTTTGTGGTGCTTTATATAAACCGAGGTTGGGTTGCGGTGCATTATATAAATCGAGGTTGGGTTTTGGTGCTTTATATAAACCGAGGTTGGGTTTTGGTGCTTTATATAAATCGAGGTCGGGTGTTGGTGCATTATATAAATCGAGGTTTGGTTTTGGTGCTTTTATATAAAACCGAGGTTGGGGTTTGGTGCTTTATATAAATCGAGGTCCGGGTGGTTGGTGCATTACTATAAATCGAGGTTGGGTTTTGGTGCATTATATAAATCGAGGTTGGGTTTTGGTGCATTATATAAATCGAGGTTGGGTTTTGGTGCTTTATATAAACCGAGGTTGGGGGTTTTGGTGCTTTATATAAACCGAGGTTGGATGTTGGTGCATTATATAAATCGAGGTTGGGTTTTGGTGCATTATATAAATCGAGGTTGGGTTTTGGTGCATTATATAAATCGAGGTTGGGTTTTTGGTGCTTTATATTAAACCGAGGTTGGGGGGTTTTGGTGCTTTATATAAACCGAGGGTTGGGTGTTGGTGCATTATATAAATCGAGGTTGGTTTTTGGTGCATTATATAAATCGAGGTTGGGTTTTGGTGCTTTATATAAATCGAAGGTGGGGTTTTGGTGCTTTATATAAATCGAGGTTGGGTTGGTTTTGGTGCTTTATATAAATCGAGGTTGGTTTTTGGTGCATTATATAAATCGAGGTTGGGTTTTGGTGCTCTATATTAAAACCGAGTTGGGTTGGGTTTGGGTGCTCTATATAAACCGAGGTTGGGTTTTGGTGCTTTATATAAATCGAGGTTGGGTTTTGGTGCTTTATATAAATCGAGGTTGGGTTTTGGCATGCTCTATATAAACCGAGGTTGGGTTTTGGTGCTCTATATAAACCGAGGGTTGGGTTTTGGTGCGTTATATAAACCGAGGTTGTTGGGTGTTGGTGCGTTATATAAAACCGAGGTTGGGGTTTTGGTGCGTTATAATTAATCGAGGTTGGGTTTTGGTGCTTTATATAAATCGAGGTTGGGTTTTGGTGCTTTATATAAATCGAGGTTGGGTTTTGGTGCTTTATATAAATCGAGGTTGGGTTTTGGTGCTTTATATAAATCGAGGTTGGGTTTTGGTGCTTTATATAAATCGAGGTTGTGTTTTGGTGCTTTATATAAACCGAGGTTGGGTTTTCGTGCTTTATGGACAGTGTTCATTTTGTTGACGAATGATTTGTCATAGTTTTCGTCAACAACCTTTTTTTCTAACGAAAATGAGATGACTAAACTAAAATTAATGAAAAACGCCAACCTAGGACAAAATGAACTGACACTTGTCAACGAATAAAAACGAGATGAAAATGTTTGGCAAAGACGACATCCAATCAGATCTGACAAGTTAGAAAAAGATCCAATCATAACTCTAATATATGTGGAAAGGTGGGATGATTTGGGTAGCGATCCAATCAGTAATGCGGTAAGACGCAGAGATTTGCTCCAATCCCAGGAAGATTGTACTAGCTCAACAGTGTCAACACCTGAGAGAAAGAGGAGAGTCGATATACTGGCACATTTCTTATTTGATGTCAAGGAAAACAAGACTCTTTGTAAACCGAGTGGGGCGCCATCTCCGGTAAAAACACAACCAAGTTTAAATGACATCTGCAGGCATGTCGTCCTGAAATTGCGGTCAAGCTACCTGCACCTAAATGGCTAATATAGTAGGGATTAAAATATGTTTGCAGTTCGCGACATGGATATATTTTAATTTTATCTAAAAAGTGTTCATATTATATTTAAGGAGTATTCGGGTAACATAACTCCATTTTGTACTGTAATTAGGAATAAATGCATATAGATCATGCACATATATCCGATCTTATCTTATATGTTTAATAAAGCTCATATCATTTATTCTAACTTGATTCTATTGTACAATATCTCATGAGTGTCTACACAGAGTTTGAAGCAGATCTTTGATGGAAATTATGAGTTTAGGTGACCACTTTACTGTATCCTGTTATTATAATGCATGCATACAGACCTGAGCTTATCTCTTAATTAGATCTTATAATACATCATTCATTCCAACTTGATTCTATTCTAGAATATCTGCTGAATGTCCACACCAAGTGTGAAGCAGATCTATGGTGGAAATTCTGAGTAATAACCACTTTAATGTCTACTTTTG
This sequence comes from Ancistrus triradiatus, assembly GCA_025084515.1. NCBI lineage: Eukaryota > Metazoa > Chordata > Actinopteri > Siluriformes > Loricariidae > Ancistrus > Ancistrus triradiatus. The sequence goes on from JAJAGP010000502.1 coordinate 370,068, forward strand.
TATTAATGCATGCATGTAGATGTTTCATTTTAAATAGAAATGTTAAAACAGCATTTACGTATTGCAACGTTTACATTTCATATTTTGGTCAACTAAAGCTACTGTAGATTTAGTCGACTATAATCTTATAATTAGTCGACAAAAGCAAGACTACAACTAAAAACAATTCAGATGACTAAATTTTGACTAAAACTAAATTACATTTTAGTCAAAAGACTATGACTAAAACTAAATAAAAATTTCCTGTCAGAATTAGCACTGGTTCTGGATGCTTAATATAAACAGAGGTTGGGTTTTGGTGCTTTATGTAAACAGAGTTTGGAGTCTGATTGCTTTATATAACAAGATGTCTTGCGTCTGATTCTGGGTTTATTTAAATAAACAGAGGCCGGATCTTGTGGTGCTTGGCTGGTCTGGTTCTGGTTGCTTAACATAAACATGGATTAGGTTCTGAGTGCTTTCCATAAACAGAAGATGAGCTCTGTGTGCTTAATGTGAACAGATTTTGGTTGTGTATGCTTCATTTAAACAGAGTCGGGTTATTTTCACTTCATATAAACAGATGTTGGTTTTTAGGTACTTTATTTAGGCAGAATTTGGCGTCTAAGTGCAGTGTGCAATATATTATATACCCCATCTGTACTGCGCTCCAAAGTACTGTATTCCACAGCAAATGATTGACAGCTGTAGGTGGATCTTGGAAAGCAATTCCATTTCCCTGACAACACTGCGGAGACCACCCTAGGCCCTGACATCGTTCTCTTCTCAGGAACAACAAAACAAGTGCTTCTGCTTGAGCTCACAGTACCTTGGGAGAGAGAGAACGGATGAGGCCAAGTATGCAGTGATGGAACAGTGGTGGTGGGGTGGCATGTTAGATGCATGCCCATTGAAGTCAGCTGCAGAGGATTTTTAGGCTACTCACTTGCCAAAGCCGACAGCCTTTTGGACATTGCAGACCAGCACAAGAGAAGAGCCATCTGGGAAACGACAGAGGCAGCTGAGAAAGCCTCAAGATGGTTCTGAATTAAGAAGGGTGATCCATGGCAGGCTACTTGGGTATAAACCGGGACTCAATCAGTCCCGGTTGGGTGTCTGAAAGCTGAAAGACCCAAAATACCCAGTGACCTCAGGTACAGCTATAGGTGATGTGCCCAAAAGCATCACCCCATGTGTATTAGTATATTCTAATACTATACTAGAACAGTTGTATGTGGTTTGGAAGCTGAGAAGACTAAAATCAGATTTTTCCAACAAATCCCAAACATGCTCTACTGAATTGAGATCTGGTGAGTGTGGAGGCCATTTGAGTCCAGTGAACTCATCGTCATGTTAAATAATTAGATATTTGTGTTAACGAGCAGTTGTAATTATTAAAGTGGCCAGTGTATGACATGGTGTTTCTTCAATTTAGTGGCAAACTCTGTATGAATCTTCCAATAAGACTATAGATGAGATGTTGGACTATTGTTTGTCTTTTCCTTCCAAGTTTCTTTCCAAGTACGTTCAACCGGTTTTCTACACATACACTCCTGTCAACCCTTTTCAGTATAATCAAGCCCTGTGTAGCACTTTTTTTTCTTCACACAATGTGTATTTTGAAGTCACAGTGGAGTGGCTGTTCAGAGAAGAACAGCTGAAGTGTTTGCTGGTTGTTCGCACTAACCAAACATTGCATTCGGTCAAGCCTCAGAAAAGTGGACCCTTGTGAGAAAACCATTCGGGGTTTTTACTGTTCTGAGTTTTGGAAAACTTCAGGAAATTCAAAGGAGAAGAAATGAAGAAAGTTTCACGTTGACCACTGCTGCTAATTAACCTTGGAAAGCAGATGCGCTGCTTCTTCTCTGGTTACATTTACAGAATTAACAGATGCCCTTAATTAAAATGACTTTGAGCAGAGCAATTGAGGAGCTTGCTAAAGTGCCCAACAATGGCACCTGGGCAGAGACAGGATCGACCTTTAGGATTAGTAATGTTTTTTAGTGATCCTGTTTGTTGGACATGTGTGCAGTATTTGTAATGTAGTTCAGGGTTTTGCATTCATTTGAATGGTTTTGTGATCGTGTTATTAAATGTGGTCTTTCTAACATTGCCGGACATCAAACTTCCTTTCGGGACATAAATGGATCGATTGGTTTATTGGTTAAGTGTCTACCATCGCCTGTACTCGAAATCTACAAGATTAAGGACATTGCTGAAGCCAAGATTGAACTCAGAACCTTTTAATGAATAATTCAAAAGCTTAACAACTGAGCCAACACTGTACTAATAGTTTACATTGAGAAGGATAAGGACCTTGCTCAAGCTAGTATTTAAGCGTACATCCATTTTAATTACTCCAGAGCCTTTAACCACTAAGCCTCCATTAGCTTACCATTGTATACGGGGCCCAAATGAGATGTACTGAACTTTGCAGAGCTAAATCATAGATCCTTTCTTCTGGGAAGACAGGTAAATTAACGTTAGCATTGGTGACTCCCTGGTTAAAGCTCTGGACAGCTATTCAGAAGGTGGTTGGTTCACAAATCTCGCTCTGCCAAGCTGCCTCTGTTGGGCCCATGAGCAAAGCCTTAACCCTCAGCTGCTTAGCTCAATTGTAAGTCACTCTGAGGCCGTCTGTTATGTATTATGTATTTCACAAGTCATTCATTCTCTATTCATTTTCTTGACATGACTTTGAAAGAGTGTTATTATTTGTTAAGGCATTGGAAAGAAGCTTACGCCCAGCTGATAATCATCGCAGCATTTTGTTACATGCTGGGAACAGGCCTTATCACTCTGCGAGCATGTATCTCCAATTATCATTTCAATCCATCAGCAGAAAGCAGCACCAAATGCCACCTTTCAGGGCTTTTTCTTCCAACAAGACTTCCAGTGCGGTAGCTCACACCTAAGCATTCATTCAAACACTGTACACTTATTTCTGCTGCTCTGATTGTATGTCAGTTCTGTCGTGATTTAGGTTTGGTACAAATTCAAGGCTTACAGTGATGTTATTCCCCAACATTATGTCTTCCATAAGGGTTGTAGTATTGTCATATTCTGGTGCAACTGGATTCAGTACAAAATAAGCTTACAAAGAAACACAAATTTGCCTGTTTCAGTATATTTCGTATATATATTTAAAACACATCTATTCACTTACAGTTGGCCAGCATAATTAACGCAAAGCTTATTTTATAAAAGTGTTGAACAATCTCATGTAATTTAGTGATTGTCCCCATATTTTTGTGATTATTCCCATATTTTTGTGATTATTATGTACAACTTCGGAAACATCTTGTAAAGCCATCTTTCCTGATGTAAAATGTCGTGACTCGGAGACTCTGCCCCTGTTCTCACAATATGCTAAATGACCCTCAGCGTGGGGATCCTCTTAGGCCAATCTGATGTTAAAACGGCAGGCAGAAGAACATCAGAGTGCACTCACACACCCAATTTATCCACCAGTGAGTGGAGCGATGGGGGAAAGTTTGCAAACAGGGTGAGAGGGGGTTTAAGCGCTTTCTCCCCAGGCTGACATTGCCCGGGGCTTCATTAGGCTCTTATGACTGCTCTTCGCTGAAGAGAAAAATAGGGGATGAAGATGGATGACAGCAAGTGGGAAAGAGAGAGCTACGCACAAAACCATTTCAATTGGCTTAATGGACTTTGGCCCCCTGTTTCTTTTGCAGGAGAGGCCATTTGCCTTATTATGTTCCTCAAAGGATCCATGCTGACGCGAAAACTCACTCTGAAAGATTGCAGAACCGGATACAGCATCTTCTTGCACTGCAGGCAAAGCAGCTAGCTTTGGGGAATGGCCTAAGTGCTTTTGAGGCTCTTTAAAATGAGCCATTGAAAGCCAAGAGCTGATGCAGGTTATATTTCCAAACAACACTGTGTATATAACGGAAATGAGCATAAGGACACTGCATAAGGACCCTCATCTAGTATTTACTGTGGGAAGACGGAGACAGAGGTAGGATAGGGAAAGAGCTCTTAATGAAGGGTCGACAGTGTGGAAAGAAGCACGTGGTGAACTTCAATGAGCTACAAATATCAACAAAGGTCACGAGAAGTGCAATAGTCTTGACATTTACACAGGTTTCCATCAATCTGACCTGATGTCATGGTAACAGTTGGATTTATTCATTCAGCAGATCCGTAAGAATCCTTAGATTGAAGTGCGCAGGTACGAGGTATTAACTTTTCTCAGTTTCCCAACAGATATCTCAGAGATACCTTAGCTGGGATTATGACCTTCCTTTTTGCAACAGCCACCTCAAACTTTCCACTGAAATGAAATGAAAATCTTGAAATATGCACATCGTTTGTTTTGGTTTATCCTGTACACAGTAAGTGAGAAGCAACGACATGTGAAGGACTGATACCCTGTGAAACGATACGCTGAGGAGGAGAGTCCAATAGGTTGGACCCAAGATTGAGGAGCACTTTCACATTCTTACCAAGTAACACAGAACTCTCAGTACTCTTATGTTGGCAGAGGGAGGCTGAATAACGCAGAAAGTGCAGGGCTACCAAAAATTGTGACCTCAGGTCAGCATCTGTTTTAGTGATGTGTGTTCTGGTTCAGTTTGCTTTTTGAGGGAAATTACAGGCCTTTTGTTTATGCGGACGTTGATTGTGTTGAATCAGTCCGGACAATCGGTTCCTGAATGGAGAGGGTAAGAATGAATGCGAGAGAGAGAGCAGTTCAGCCAGCATGTCAACAGCGAAAGCAAGAAAGTCAAGCGCCACTGATTTAGGTTGAAAAGCAATTACACATCTGAATTAGTTTTTGAATTAGAGCGCATTTGTAAAGGCTGAGAGGTGAACTGCCTGGTGTATGCTCATCGTTCTAACTTTTATCCACCGAGACTGAATAATCCCAGTAAATAATTCCGCTCGTTGCAAATTAAAGGTGGCGTTTTACATGCAATAGCTCTTTCTGTACCCCTTTTTCTTTCACTGCTTGTAAAATTTGACAGGCAATCAGGCGATTCTCAATCCTGTCCCTTCTTCTTCTCGTTTGCTTTACTTGATATTGATGCAGCTCTATCAAGAGAGGGCATAATTGTTTTCCACCCTGCTTCTACTGTTTTTTTTCCTCATGCTCTGCCTTTGCGAGTCTCCTCTGGCTTGCTGACAGATCCTGCTCAGGAACTTAATGAAGTTTGAAATCGAACCCTCAGCCATGATTATCACTTCGTCGTGGGGTTTTCCATGGAAACAGTTGAGCCATCTTCTAGCAATTAGAATATTAACAGTGCCTCCTTAGAAGGTCTAGTCAGTCGGTAACGCTCCCATAGGGATCTGACAGAACAGCATCTCGTACCAGTTTTTCACAGACATGATGGAAGCGCTGGAGCCAGACTTTAGTGCTCGTTGAGGGACCCAGTAAGTCATCACCATTTGCACAAGTTTAAAAGCATAAATTGGGCAGCATTTTTGACTTGTACCAGACGTAACACCTCTGCATGAATCAAACCTTAATATGTCAAAAAGCATCCTCAGGTGTCCCTGACTTTACTTCTACAAACTGGCAACACAGTAAACAGTGCTGTGGGATTTTTTGGGAGTGTTCATTCAAACCTGCTCATGGTCTGCCATTTCGAGAGATTGTTGATAAAGGTTTTGTGAGGTTTCCGAACAGCCGTAATTGCCCACCCACGTTTGAAACATGGGGCGGGGGTTTGACGAGCTTGTTGAAATCAATAATCCTGTTTTAGGGGGTAAAGGCCATGAAGTCCTCGGCCCACACACACACAGAGTCATGCTCAGATTGCTTTGTTGGCGGTGAGGAGGAACACCTGGCAAGTGCAGCATCATTATGTCTTGTTAATGGGAAGGAGAATGTAAGTAATGCAGGGAGGCTCATTAGCAAACTCTGTAGTTTGGAATTATTTTAAAGAGTCATACCAAAATTGTATCATATCGTGTTCAATATTTTAGGAATCATCTCATGTCTGATGAAATACTAGTGGTTTAAATGACCGGTCAGGGATTACGAGGCCAGAAACGTCTGATGACATTTGGTTCCTGCTGTCATGTGGATGTTGCTCCAAATCAGAGAGCTAATATTTTTGGTTCATTATCAGCTGAGGTGAGAAATCGCATGTGGCCTTTTTGCGCAATTACAATGAGACATTTTTGCACCAAATGTCAGACACCTGCAATTATGCCAGCAGCTCATTCAAAACTATGTATTTGTTTGTGTGTTGTCACATTATGCGCAAAAATCACAAAATCAAAAGAATCATTTGGTTGGTGACTCATTTAAAGCAATCTATGTACCACACAGAATGAGACACACTGAAACGAAGGGAGTCATTTAACACTGATTCGTGGAAATCCAATTTGTGTGTACATGTGTGTAAAGTGGCACCAAAAGAGGTAAAAACAATATGTAGCAAGTCATATTGCATGTACAGAAAAATGACCGACAAAAATTGATTCATGCAAAACCATAGGGCATGAGTAATTTTACTAATGGACTTCATTCAAAACATTCTGTGGATGCAAACACCATGCACAATAATTGACAGACACACTAAAATAGAGTGAGCCATTTATCTAATGGTCATTGAATACAATGTGTGCAAGTGGCCCTCCTCTGGGAATGGTTCCAGGACTTTCCGAGGACAGGGCAAAAATGCAGATGCTCCTTATATAAAATGGTATGCATACATTTAAGTATACTACATCTTTAGCAGACGCCTTATCCAGAGTGACTTACACAACTGATGCAATCTTGGCAGTCACAGTTGTTTACAATCCAAAGCAGTTGTGGCTTAAGGGTCTTACTCAAGGACCCAACACTGGCAGCTTTGCAGAGGGATTTGAACTCTGGACCTTCTGGTCCATAGTCCAGTATCTTAAGTGCAAGGCCACCACAGTCCTGGTGTTTTAAAGCAATAGAACACGAGGGGGAGTGTGTTATTGTGAATAACCGTTGATCGTCACAGCCGTGCTTGTTACTCCCAGCACACTCCCTCTCATGTTTTGTTGTTTTTATACAGTAGCCTTTTTTTACACCAAAATAAAGAAAAATAAATAAAAGATACCCTGCATTTCATACTGAACAAGCTTTAATACTGATGATACCCCAAAAAGTAGGTCCCAAAAAATGAGTTGTTGCCTATGCAAGGGTAGAAATGAAAGTGCAAGTGAAGATGTTATTATTATCGAGTTATTCCGTTATTTGTATAAACATATTTGTGGTAGGTTTGTGTGCCACACAAAGCTTGTCGTTATTTCGTTAAAGATATAATCACGTTGAGAACGTTTCTCAATAAATCAGACAAAGGTTAGAACTAGTGCAGATAAACCTAAGCACATCCTTCCAAATCATCTATAGATACTATAAAACCTAATACAGTGTGTAAATGGCTGTGTGTTGTGTTGTTGAACTGTTTTCTTGTCATTATTCCCCAATCAAACCACGACTGCTGGAGAGAGACTGGAGGATCTGAGAAAACTGCGGGAGGCTAGAGTAGAACATTCCTTCCACCATCATTTCATTCATGTGATTTTCGGCATCGTGTTTCTCGCTGTGTGGCAAAATTCAAAAATTTGTTTTGTAGCGCTTCTGGAATCTGCCCGACGCGTGACCCGCAGACACAGAGGGGTGACTGTGTTTGTGTACGTGTGTAAAGTGACACCGAAATTGAGTGTCATTTTTTCTGCGGATAAACACAGAGCGGTGTGTAGACAGCGAGTTCTTTGCCAATGGTGCATGTAAACGATGTGTATTGAGTCATTTAGCCAGCGTGTCATTCCAAGAATGTGCGTATGAGTCACCGTAGGCGTGGGGAAAAAAAAAGACAACATCCACCGAGTCAATTTTGCAAGGTTATTTACAAAGATTTATTCCTGTTGACATTTCACACATCACACAATAATGACCCGCAACGCAGCATAGGACAGAGCCTTTATTGTCCATGTGCAGCAGTAGGTGCAGTACACGATGGGGCTAGAAATAAGAAACTCACAGGAGTATGTAGATATATATACAATGGTGTTTTTCCTGTCTCCTCATTCTCATTGTCCGCCTGTTATGGTTTTTTGTGGGTTCTGTATTTCCCATGTTTCCCAGCGTTCTGCGTCTAGCATTAGCACTGCTTTAGCATAATTGTGTAAACAGCTGTTTGTTTAGCTGTAGCCCAAGGTTTCTTCCGCTATTCTCCTCGGCACTTCTCTCCTGTTCGCTGTAGCCTTGTGCATGTATTCCCGTCTTGTTTCCAGTCCTGCTAGCATTGTGTGTTTGTAGTAGCACTGTTCGTCCTTTTTCCCATTCACAAGCAAAGCCGACAAACACCAAAATGTTGTTAGGGTCAGAAAGAATGACTGAAGTGAGAAAATGTCACCCAAAATAGTGAGTCATTTTTTACCGATGACTCATCGCAGACAAAAACGTGTTTATGTGTATGTATTACAGTATACACAACACCCCAACCCAAATATGACAGTCACAACAAAATGGGAGTGAGTCATTCTGTGTCAGTGATTCATCATACGGAGTATGACTCACAGTAAAATCACACGCAGCAAAGACAAATGGAGTGAGTCATTTTGCCTCCGATTCCTGAAAAACTGTGGATCCCTTTGCACTGCTTCATTTTTTCCTAAGTAAAGTAAGGTATTCTGGTGACTCATCCCAAACATATACATGTTATATATATATATATATATATATATATTCCACACTGTGTGTGCATATGTACTAGTTTTCCTATTGATTGGCGAAAGTGGTGGAAAGAGTTATTTAGCAGGTGATTCACAATGTACAGTGTGGAGTGAGTCACTTGCCAGTGATTCATTTGATCAAAAATGTGTGTGTTTGCCATTGATTCTTTTTGACAAAAGAGTGTGTTTTTCTACTGGTGACTCATTCAAAAGAATGGTTTACAAATGCTTCGCAGTAAGCACAAAAGTACAGAGGCGTTCCATATGGAGTATCATTTTGTTCAGTGATTCATTCACAGCATGTATACATTTCACAGTAGGAACAACAAATTATTCAAACCTTGCTTGTGTGGGTGTGTGCACAATGGGTGCACATTTCAGACAACACAGAAGAAGGACAGAGGACGTTTTGGGAAAAGAATGCATTAGAAAACTTTGAGGAGTGAGTCACTGAGTTTATTTTCCCGTGGCTGATTCAAAAGAATGGGTTTGCGTTATATATGTTAGGAACACAAAATACGAAAAGTTTTTTGGAAAAGATTGCATTAGAAACTTTGAGGAGTGAGTCCTGAGTTATTTTACCTTGGCTGATTGCAAAAGATGTTTTGCGTTATAATATGATAGGAACAAAATACAAAGTCAGGGACTCCAAGGGAGTGTTTCATTTTAGCACTTTACACTGCGGTTGGAGTAAGGCATCTTCCTATTGATTTCTTTTGCCAAAATAGAGTGAGCCATTTTGCTAGTAACCCATTCAAAAGTGTGTGTGTGTGCGAGAGAGATGAGTCATTTTGAAGCTGATTCATGCAGAACAACGTCGAGTGAGTCAGCGAGTTGTTTTGTTGAATTATTCATTTTGTGAAAATTAATTATTTTTCCAAATGGACTGACTAATTTTGCAGGTAATTTGCAAGTAATACAATTCGGAGCGAGTCAGTTTGCCAGTGTTTCACTGAACCAAATTGTGGGCATTTAAGTACGTTTTGCACTGTGCACAAATATAATGAAATTAAGTCATTTGCTAGTGATTCATTTTGTGGAAGCAGATTTGCTGGTGACTCAATCAAAAGGATGGGAGTGTATACTATATGTTTTGCACAAAAAGAGACATCGGTATGGAGTGAGTCATCCTGACAGATGAATTGAAAACTACAAGTCTATTTATTTTCCCAGCGATGTGTTCTAAAGAGTCCGTGTTTTCTCACACTATCCGCAGGCACGTCGGTCATGCGTGTGACGGCGTTTGATGCCGATGACAGCACCATGCCAAATGGCCTCGTACACTACAGGATTCTGAACCAAAATCCGCATATCCCCATCCCCAACATGTTCACCATCAACGGAGCCACGGGTGAGATCAGTACCATCGCAGCAGGTCTGGACAGAGAGGTCAGTCTGGTCACTGATGCGTCTCCATTTGCTTTATAGCCTCCATTTACTCTACAGCTATCAGTCTGTTTGGATAGGCCTGTACCAGCATGGATCACCTACTGTTTTCCCATACTCGCTTGCAGAATTGTTGAAGTTCAGGAGAATTAGTGACAGTGAAGTGGTAAATTCAAGTACATCCACATCAGATTTAGATCAGGGCTCTGACTTAAGCCAAGATCAAGGACCCTAATTCACCTTCCTGTCCTTAAGCCACAACAAATTCACATACAATGATCCTGGTACAGCATGTATCTGATCCATGTAAGGTTTTACATGGTCCTATACCATCTCCCTTGTTTCGCACGTTCACGTTAATAGGAGCTAGTGGCTTTGATCGTTTAATGCGACTGATCGACTCAAATTGGGTATACTCGTCATCCAGTTTCCCTTCAGTCTTGACCAATTGGCCTGTCCCCTACTGAAGAGAAATCCCCAAAAAAAACAATGTTGTCTCAAAAAGCTTCACATTTCATACAGTCCACTTTCTGGTCACCCTGCCATATAGGCAGCGTTTGTATAAAGTGGTGTAAGATTGTTGTCACATGCACAGACTGCCCATTCTCAGTCTAAGACTTATAAAATCTTATGGCTTCTTGGGGTAGCTTCCCTGATCCATATCCTCTTGGCTCAGGCAAATCCAGTTTTTTAGGGATAGCCAAAGTCAGGTAGGTAAGAATAAGTCATTCATTTTTTAATGTTGAGCCTTCTAATGTGCAAACCCACATATGGAAAAGGTTAATTGATTTTCATTCTCAAGCTGTAATGTGGACAGAAGGCAAAAAAATTGACAGTGTATAAAGAATAAGTAGGTGCTGCTTCGTTTGTTAGTAGTGCGCCAGCCAGTTTGGTTTCTTCTCTTCTGAGAGACTTTTCTGACTTGACAGCTGATTACCCCAACCTTAGTCATTTATTTTTCACCTTACATTATCCCAATTGTCAAAAGAGTTAAAAGGGATATTTATTTCCTACTATAATTTGTTCGAATTCTTAAGACCTCTGTCGTTAAAGCGTTCCTGTAAGAGATTGCTGGTTGTTCCTACAAAGTAAGAAAAAGACTAAGTTAGCAACTGAAAGGATTTTTGGTTTGTCCCTTTGGGGAACATTTAAAGCCAGGGTTGGGAATCTCATCCATGGCTGCAAGCTTTAATTTCCTACGTTGATGCTCCATTTGACTCCACTGGTCCGAGCCAATTGGTTTCAAATGATTAGTATATTTCCATTTACAGCATTTTGCAGCAAATTCTTCCATTCAGACTGGCTTAATTGACCTGAGCAATTGGGTTTAAAAGACCAACAATGACATCTTCAGAAAGCTGGGCTTTAAACTCACTTCAGTAGCCCAAAGCTTTAACTACTGAGTCACCACTATTGCAAAAGTCCTGAAGGGCCGACAACAATACTCCACACGTGGCAGAATGGACATGAAGACTTATTTAGTCCCCATGCTTTTGGATAAGACATATTTGTTTATGGACTCTGTTTTGAGTAAACTACAATAGTCTGTATGAGGAATTTTGCCTTCTAGCTCTGCACCAAAGTACAGCAGAATCATAAGGTGCTGAGGGCCATGTCTTAGCTTATTTTGCCTTAAGGCTTATCTCTGATTGAAGCAACTAGAACTTCGATAGCCTGTAGCTCTGCCTTATCCATGTTAGACTCAGAATACATGCATGGGGGTCATGGTCTAAACTCCCACGGCCTTCCTACTCATACCTATGTGCTGATTAGCATGTTTTTAATCTCACACCTACACTTTATCTCTCTCACTGACTGTACAGCCTCATTCGCCCTTATCCTTTCTTTGATGCGCTAATAAGTGAGGCTGTGAAGGAGTCAATGTGAGTCATGTCAGAAAATATCAGCAGACCTGCGGTGAACCTTCCAGCTTTTCCTTCATCTCAGCACAAGCCATTGTTTCTTCAGTCTAAACTGGTTAAAAATGTCATAACTGTCACCCAGGTAGCAGATACTCATTTATTTAGTTTAACGTATATTTAAAATTCCTAATTCCATTTGCATCCATTTTCAGGTTGAATTGCTGTGCAAAAGTCTTGGGCCACCATTAGATTACATATAGCACTGTTTTAGTAATGGTATAATGACCATATATAATAATTTGTTAGTCTCTTTAGTAGAATGCAAGCAGAAAATACAGGAAATGTGTGTGTTGTATTAAAAAAACGAAGAAAATCCAAAAAAACAGCTTACAAGTTACCAGTATGAACATGCATAGAGATGTTTGTCACATGGGCAAGTTAATTAACAATATTAAAGTTATTATTGCCTTTAATTTCTTTAATCTCTTGTCACATAATGAATCTCACTCATCTGATTTATATTTGAGGACATGAACATGATGTTATAATGATATCTAATATTCACTAAACTGCAGCTCTTAGTAGAAGTAAGCTGGAAGTGTTGTCTCCCGTATTCTTTGTAGGTTTAAAACATCTTTTGCAGTCTGGTTTTGTTGTTTTCATGGGCTTAAAATAACTCCATACTTCACTTCCTGCGTGTACTTCCTCTACAAGCTGTGGACAGTCGGCAAAGGCGCCGCCATTAGCTGCCATGAACACCGCTCATTTTCTTCTAAATCACTGTGTTTACCTGCAGGGAGACGAAGCAGAGTGTTTAGCACACATACTGCCCCCCTGAGGCGCAGACATGAAGCTTTAATTTCAAAACACATAGACGCTGCATTGGCTGCTGCGGTTCGTTGCTGCAATACATCAACGCGTCCGCCATATTGGTCCAGGCAATACTGGCTTGAAAACGTATATAAGTAAACGGAGGAGCTGCGATTTTTCTGGTTAAAGAGCACAATAACGTAAATGTTTCTCGACACTTTCATGAGTCGTTTTGATATTCAAGGCTTTTGATCTACGTGGAGTACAAAAAAGTTTTGAATAGTCTAATAAATAATATAATTAATAAAATAATAGATATAACAATAGTTCATGTAATACTAAATTACGCAACTATTATATTACTATTTATGCTATATATAGTATGTACTATTGCTTACTATTATTACTTTATTATATTATTGTTTATTAGACTACAATCAGGCATGTTTTTCTCCCAATACAATTTAAAAGTTTATGTAGTTTTGGCATTAGTACTTGTGGTGCTCTGATCCATGAGATGCGTGGTTTTAGGATGGCTGTAGATCTAGTAGCAGTAGCAGATGGCTGACAGATTGTATGTAGGTCTTCTTACTGTACCAGCTGGCTGTAAGTTTCAGTATGTAGGTCTTGGTGTTGGGAGAGTGCGCTGTGCTCATGATGCAACTGAAGCAACAGCCATTAATCACTCTGTGCTCTACCGCCTGAAATAGGACGTACTTGGGTGTTTACTGTCCCAGCTAATAACGCACATCCATACACACAGGGTCCAGCATGACTCTCAGACAATGGAGAAGAAAACACATTCACAAAGCTCCAGAACGCCAAATGCCACAATTACGACGATAACCCCATGTGGAGATAAACGGTACAGGATGGGTATGTGCACTTGTTTAATAGGGCTCCCAGGAAGCCCAGAAGTGCTCGTGCGCCATTAGAGTAGCATTTAATCAAAAGCTGTGGAAATGTCAGCGTTGGCGCCGCAGGATGCGCCATCAGATGGAGCTGGATGCTGTGGAGATGAGAGGTTTATCGCACTCACATGGGCACACACGTTCTCATTAGGAGAGGAGAGCACTTCCATCAATACCACTAGGCTAATTTGAATATTTATGCAGTAATTAGAGGGGTGAAGAAGCCCTGCGAGGAGGCATGGCACCGCTCGGTATGGAGGATCATTCTAGTGTCATACAAGACTGATCAGAGCTGCGTAGCAATTAACCCTCTCAACCAGTGTGGCCGACCTCTGCTCATATCTCAAACCCTGAATCACACTGTAATCCCCATTTGCATTTACCCATCAACATCCTGGTACACAAGCTAATAGCAAACCTAATAAGTAATGTTTCTGGAAAGTCATTTCAAAGAATAGGAGAATACCATTTCTGCTAAAGTTTTGTTTTTCCAACAGAGCACCTCTGAACCTTTTCAAGCACACTTGCATGTAGACCATGCTCCCAGAATGATACCACAGAATGATAAAGATGTCAGGCTTTACAGAGGTTGGACCTAAGGTTTATCAAAAATGCAAAACACAGGGTTAACTGGCTTAGACTGAAGCAAAAGAAGGAACAAGAACACAGTGCTAAAAACAGCACAAACAAGGAGGCAACGTTAACACGAATGGAGCAAAGGATGAGGCCTAGGCTAAATGCTAAAGCTAACACATGGGCGGTGGACCACAATACTAAGACCACACCTGTAATCAGTTACATATCTGCCTGAGACAGAACTGACTGCAGAGTGTGTTTTATTTCTTTATTTTTTTGTTACGGAGTGCCATTATTTGCGAATTGGTGCAAGAGCTGTTCTGAGCATCGAGGACTAGGTTTCCATGGCTGGACAGCCATAAACAAGCAGTTTGTATTGGTGTAGGTCAGCTGGAGTTGACGTATGACGGACTGGTGAGTCATCCTTGGTGCCAGGACCACCTACTTGCCTAAATGCATAGTGCCAGCTGTAAAACCGGATGGACTAGAAATGAGCTAGTCTTGATGGGTTTACCTTGACTAAATAATTTCAGTATACATCAGCTTGACAAGTTAGAGAAATTGCTTCTGTTTCAACCAAAATCCAGCACTAATTGAATGGATTGGAATGCCGATATGCATGTGGCATTTGAGTGCCAGAATGAGAGATGATGGAGAGATGATAGGATTGGTATTCATTCTGCATGCTTCTTGGTGTTTGGCATTAAAACCAATGACATGCTGACAAACAGATTTCACAGATGCAGTGATCAATAGGAAGCTGCAGAGCCCTCGCACCATAAGGCCGTGAAAAATTCCCGCGTATGGGCATACGTTATGAGCCAGCATGCCTGTTTTGGCAGGTTTTTAGTGCAAGATAATGCATCGTGCTTTCCCTGTGCTCTTAATGAGCCCCTGGCATTATGCCACCTGATTGTTTTGTTTCCTCCTCCAGAGTTCACGTCTGTTAGGGGCACAAACTGGATGTCTCTGAGCAGCATGAGCAGTCTGTGCAGACCAGATTGTCCAAAACGTTACTTTACTTCACTTTCATTAGCCCAAGGCTGTCTGAAAGTGTGTGTGTGTCCCCTACTGATGTCAAGTCTGGGTTAGAACACGCCTGCTCGCCATGCCTGATTAAGGAATCGATAAGCACTCTTTGTGGATGCCAGTGTGTGAATAGTGG